>OX421473.1:7994347-8399313 GCA_949126895.1 Eilema caniola | reverse complement strand
AAACGAACTTACCTGTACGTGAAGTTCGATCATAATTACTGGAAGGGATTCGCTCGAAGATATTAAACACATGTAGTTTCACATCAGACTCGCCTTATCGCACTGTATTTAGGAGAAATAAGACCCTTAAAAAAAACAAAACTCAAGTACTTGTACGCCGGCCGGGCCATGGGTGCTTCATGTCATTAAGTTTAGAGATTGCAGAACTATTGGCATTTCACAATTTGGGATAGACTAGTCTTAGGGCGGGAGGGATGCTAATATCTTCGAGCGAATCCCTTCCAGTAATTATGATCGAACTTCACGTACAGGTAAGTTCGTTTGATCATCAATTACTTTCGGGATTCGCTCTCGATATTAAACACATGTAGATGTTGAGAGTACCTAAGTATAAAAATTATGTGAAATGCCAGAGTAAATTAATCATTTCGAAAATAGTGAGGAATGAGAACATAACAATATTTATGGACATAACATTATGTACTAGGTTCTTTACACTAATACCAGTTAGAGAACTGTATTGTTCTTCAATTTGAAGTGAGTTGAATTCTTGTGGGTATTACACGTACACCTATTCAAAATGTTATTTGCAACATCAGCAATATTATAGGAGTCAATGCTAGAATATCTATGATTATATTTAGTAAATATTGCAGAATTTTAACAAGTGTATTGATTTCATTGCTCTGTCCTGTGCAGAAACATAACGTATCTTACTCTTATGGATTTTCGGATAAAGATAGAAATAGCAATTCGTATTTTTTACGTAGGTAAGGTTTTTAGTATTGCCAAGATACGTCGGTATAGCTGCGACACATGTTTGAAGTTTTGTGAATAAAACTTGAATAAAATGTGAAAAAATAGTGGGTTGGAGTGAACTAGAACTACTAATCTCGTTATTTTTATTCGATCAGTAATTTGAATGTTAACAACAAGTTTATTAGTAATTTGTCCAAGATTAGTATCGTTGAGATACCACTCTTTAAAATAATTTAAATCTGATTCCGTATACTTGGATAACGCTAGGCGTAAACCAAAAACTCCTTCCAGGTATTGTTTTATTAGCTCATTATTCCTTGATCAAAAAAGTTATGACAGAGCAGGTCTACAATTATTATTTAAGGCACCGGTTTTCGCGCCAGCATAAAACGTCAGATGCGAAAAAATGCCTTCGCGAATCAATGCTAACATTGGTGGAATGGATGACTGAGGAATTCTTCTCCGGAGCAGATACGTAGTGATACCATCCCTAACCAGTAACCAGTGTACTTTGTCGGAGTACCGTCGCTCACTCCTATAGTTAAGAATGAAAACGAACAAGACCAGAATGTAGAAACAGAAAGAAGAAGACCACCCATTGTACTATATGAATTTTGTTACAATGTTATATATGTATATATATATTAATTACTGGTGAGCAATTAAGTTTTATTCATTCATGCATTAAGGGTTTGTATGTGAACAAACATCATACAATGGGTACCACACGGCTGGGTGGGTCATTCATAATGGTAGTGCTCCTCCCATTTTACTATAACATCATTGGGTAGTACCCCAAATCGCTTGGTCGTTAATAACTTAATGTAAGGTTTTCATACAATTGAAATAGGCAAAAATACATTAAGAAAAAGTAGCTAGGTACTCCATGATATTATAAATGCATTAATAACAATGGTATCTGGGTGTCTTTATTTTGTAATTTAAAGTTTTTTTCTGCTTGCAAGTGAATATGACAAGGATCATCATAACGATCTATAATTTTATTGAAAGTTTTTGTGACGGCTCCCACTCTATGTATGGATGTGATTTTCTTGACTCCGCGTTCAGGTTATCTTTAGATCCTTATTCACACCATTTCCGTATAGGAAAAACCAGTACAAAAAAAACTGTACTCTCCTCTGTTTTATTATGTTTGGGATAGAGGTCGCATATTCATTGTAATATTTGCCAACCTTAAAGCTCTTTTGCGTGGGTTTTAAGGCCTGAGAGGGTGGCCTATAATACAAGGTAGTAGATATGTATGTAGGAGGTCTCTTTAAACCCAGTATGGACAGCACGGACCACCAGCGGCGTTGTCATCACAAACCATCCCCTCACCCTGTCGTTGAGGCATCTATGATTATTTCCAATGAATAGCCGTCGGTTTTTATTTGGCATGATTAAATTTTCAATAACATTGATAAATTGCAAAAGTCAATATTTTCGGTATAGCCATAAATTATTATAATTTTAATCATCTTTGAGATATAACTGGATTTATTTTTTCTCAAAGTTACTATATTTATGGCCAGTCTTCAGTAGGTAGGCATATTCAACAGCCGGACCGGCAGATGTTAGCAAACCAAAAAAATACGCAGTCCTGCTATTTTTATAAATGAATTAGGTACATAATATTTAAAATATCATTATTTCCTTGTTAAATGATGTTACATAATCCATTGGGCTTAATATTTTCGTCACTGCTTTGACAATCTATGTCAATACCTTAGAGGTTGCGCTTATACCACCTTCAGTTTATATAGATTTTCATACAATATAGAATGTGGTTATTGTTATTGCTAGTAAAAAATATTATTATTCATATTCTTAATCAATTAAGCAGCTTAAACATAAGTAGCAGTTAAATCAATCAAGCTGTTCTTGAACTATTAAGTTTGTAACGAAGTGTTAAGTGAGGTGTTAAGTACTGAGACTGGGACCCACACGATTGAGTTAAATGCTATAAATAAATTGACCGTCATAAGAGCCCAGTAGAAAAAACCCTTGTATAGGTAAATGAGTTCGTATATAACCTTTTAAAAGGCTTTAAATTCTGATTGAGAATTTGATGTTCTATAGGTGTCATTGTTTGAACCCCTACTTGTATAAAAAAAATCTATTATGATTTGATGATATCCGTATTCGGATTGTGCACCATTGTTTATAAAAATAAAAAGGGACCTGTGGACTCCTCAAGAGTCACCGGATGACGCGACGCCCTGAAAACAGAGCGCGCGTTGCTGTTGGCGTCGTGCTTTTGGAAGCATGTGTGTATGCGCGGCGGCAGGCAGTGGTGTGCGAGGTCACGAGGCACGCATCCATCTCGCACCGGATGACCGCTCCGGGCAGTGTGGGCGCCCGCCAGTCTTAAGACCTGCTAGATATTTTTCAGCGTCTAGACAGTTATTGAGGTTTAGTCGCAGGTCGCAGGTGCGAATATAATATCCGCTCGAGATCTACTTATTGCAGATCTTAGAATTTCAGGTACATTTAGATCGTAAAAAGCTTCATTCAAATTGATTAAGATAGGAAAGGTGAAGCGACACAGGCGGGACTCGAACCTGCGACCAGTCCCTTACAGGGGGAATGCTCTGACCAATCGATTTGAGTACTTAGTATTGTATTGAAATTTTATTAAAGTGTTACATTATTTAGTTGTTTATAAATCTCTGAAATCTTTATAAATTTAAAGCAGAAAAGTCTACATCAGGAACGGGACCCGAACCTGCAACTTGTTCCTTTCGAGGGAGAATACTCGAATTGATTGAGCCACTTGCACACTCTTAAGAGCATACAATCTGAAGAAAAAAAACAGCGTGGAATAGAACCACTACTTTGGATATTACTTAACATTCTAGGCGTCAAGGACGCCGTCAACGCTCTCAAGAGCTGTTGTTCTTTGTTTCCCAAGCCGAGAAGTATTTCCAATAACTGTACTGGGCGATGATAAGGCGCATGCCGTAATCGCTTCCTTAATACCTTTGTTCCGTATGGCGGGAATTTCAATTTTTATAGTATATTTGTAATAAGCCCAGAACGGGCAATATGTTTCAACCTGATTAGGTTTGCCTGTAATTACGGTCCGCACTTATTAATTTATAGTTTGCGAAATGCCAATATATCTCTGCCCGCCCCTTTAGGGACTCACAGGCGTGAATATATGTATGTATTTTTGAAGAACACAGCGTCCTCGGCCAATATTGTTAATAATTCCTGGTCTAAATTAGGCATCTGAGTTTCTGAAGTCTCGTCTGATATACGCGTTGCAGAAGGTGACCGGACAGCCTGACACTGGTGTGAGGAAATGGCGGAAGTCGGAATTACAGATTGTATAGCGAAGTGGTGGTACTTGGCTTTGATAAAGGCGGTGCAGCAGCACTTAGTCGCACCGCATCAAGATAGTTAAAGACAGATATCATCTCATTTTCCGTAAAAGAACAGGCGATTATAGGCAGCTGACGTTTCGTCTTTTCTGGACAAATCTTGAAAGTCGGAGGTCCCATATGTACATCATGATTTCGATTCGGTTACCGTGATGATGGCGGCGGTGAAAAGCCCCAAAATGGACAGTTCGATTGCCGTTAAAATATGGCGGTGAAAAGCCCCAAAATGGACAGTTCGGTTGCCGTTCAAATATGGCGGTGAAAAGCCCCAAAATGGACAGTTCGGTTGCCGTTCAAATATGGCGGTGAAAAGCCCCAAAATGGACAGTTCGGTTGCCGTTAAAATAGGGCAGTGGTTAGCCCTAAAGTAAGCAGTTCGGTTGCCGTTAAAAGCGGAGGTGGTAGGCCCCAATATGGACAAACCGGTTTCCACAAACCCGTGGTGTAGTACACCACATAAATATTCAGGTTTCCATTCTTGTTCCTCTGTCACATCGACGACACTTTTGCGTTCAGTTTCTGTTTTCTCAGTGTGCTGCTAGCTGGATTGCGTTCTCTAAGATCCTCCATTCCAGTATTCATTGGAATAGGTAGATTGGAATTTGCAGTTGTGAATATAGTCTTACTTAAATTATATAACATGAGTATACATGTACATTGTACAGGCTCGGCATATACTGTACTATGTGGTGCACAAATATTGCAGTTAATTAACCACCAACAGAGGTTATATGTAAATACTTAATTATCTAAGTACTTACCCTGCCGGATCTAGGATGTCGATTAATCACTATTATTGAAATCGAAACTAAACCGTCTAGACGACGTTTTAATTTCTTTGTTACCTTTTTTAATCATCTTAGCTAGATTATAGCTGGATAAATAAATGACAATATACGTTACAAACAATCAATTTCACTTGCTCACTTCTTTCCCGTTCAGGCACCATTAAACAATAAGATAAAATATCATTATATTAACATGAAATATTATGAAACGTACGATTTGGCGTGGCACTGAAATGTGAATGACATGAAGCACCCATGGCCCGGCCGGCGTACAAGTACTTGAGTTTTGTTTTTTTTAAGGGTCTTATTTCTCCTAAATACAGTGCGATAAGGCGAGTCTGATGTGAAACTACATGTGTTTAATATCGAGAGCGAATCCCGAAAGTAATCGACATCCACGCGGGCGGAGCCGCGCCCAACAACTAGTAATCATATGAAAGTCCTATCTACCTACGGAATAACCCCTTTTATCTTGACATTTCAGGCCCTTTGAGCTCAGCTGATAAACATGAGAAATGTGCCTGTGCCATTCTTGGTAGGTAGGTGTCGTCTTTTTGTAGGTTACCCCTTACAGTATACTCACGAAATACTTAAGGTAATCACCTCAGAAAAATTCCGTTCTGTTCCGTGGTTACCTACCTACTGTTATGTTACTACTTAAACACGGTTACTTAACGTTGACATTAAATTAGACGGTCATACTTCAGCGCTCACTGATTGACCGACTGATTAATTTTATTTTAAAATTACCTATAAAAAATACACGAACGTTTTGCAAACCTCGCTATCACCCACTCAAGAGAGGCATTTGTCGCTCTAAGTTACTGTCCCTTACAAAAGCCAACCATATTCAGCAACAGACATTCGCTGAGAAATATGATGATGATTAAATCAGTTTTATAGGCCGTAAATATTATTGTCTAAGCTCGTTAATATCGCCCAAAGTGGGACTTATGTTTGCACACCCATATTCACAGAACCAGTAATTGTTTACTTAAGAAATTCGGCGACTGCTAAAGGTTCATTCAGGCCCGCATTTCAGAACGATGCTAATACCTAATACTCGATTTATAACTAGATCTGAGGACATATGGTATTCAGTTCTAAGGTCATTGTCAGAGTCGATTCACAACTGAGCGTTGTTCTGGAATAGGAGCCTTAATTCCAATGTGAATGTTTAAATGAGCTGTAGGTAAGCACATAATACTCGTTTGGCTTTTAGAAACAATACGACAGGTATTTTTACTGGTAATTTTATAAATAACTGAGATATGCATCCAGCAACATAAATCAGCCGTTATACTTTACTGTTGAGGTTAGGAGCAACAGAAGCTACCCAATTTAAGGTCTTGTTGTCGTCTTGAAATAGTAGTATATTTCATTTCCTACGTTTTTATTAATGTAAGAGATCTTTTTTCTCATCCATTCCCATTTCCAATAGTATTTACAAGTCATAATAACAGATTACAATCAGGTAAGCCATATGCTTATTAATGATCACAAGTTATATAGTTATTATAACAAGTTAAATGAAACAATTATCCACTAATCAAAATATACACATAAGGCAGAGATACATTTTAATGAAAATAGTAACGATCAAATTAAACTGGGTTGTCAGTCATGTTCTACTCAATGAATGCATTTAGTCTGATTTGAATCAGTTTCATTACTGAAATCTTAATTAATCTGGTTTTTTGGATATATCTGTATCTTCGACAAATGTTATAAGCGAGACAATATTTGGTTGCTTTCTTACCTAATGAAGACGAAACTTGCTACAGGCAGGTATTCATGATGAATAAAATAGTTACGAGATAGCAGTGACGAATTTTTTTCATAGTAACTTATCACCTTCTTACTCAACCTCTTAAGAGTACAATGAATTACCAATAAGCAACATATTATTCAAGTACCAATGTATGTAATTACCTACCTTTATACTAAATAAGTATTGTAAAAAAGATAGTTACATAAACAAGCGTTTGCAAAGTAGCTAAACGTTGACCAACGACTCTGGTTTCAGATAATCTACAGACATAAAACTGCCTATTTTATTGGGTAGTCGTTTAAGTGAAATCATTATTGCGTTTAACGACTTTCCTGCAAAACTGTTGAAACGATTTTATGACACCCTATTTTAAAATAACAAGCGCGAATTACTCTTGAGTAGTTAATTGTTTTGAGACTTTAGTTATAGTGCAAGAAAATCACCGATCACATTTAAAGCTCACTACCGCACTTAGAGAGGCCACCAAAGCAACATATTTGCAGCAGCAAATTGCTAAGAAAAATGTCAATTTTCAAGGAGCATTTGCTGCGCTTTGCTGCTTTGGTTTATAACTTCTCTAAATGTAATAAAAAATCGACTTTCAAAAAGAAATCACTCGGAATTTTTGATGTTGTTGTATTATATTTACCTACACTGTTTTTTTTTTTTAATTTTTTCAAAGAATATTAGCTGATGTATAGGGTGGTTTTCAGCAGTCCCGTTCAGGCACACAACGTAAATCGCTATAGTATCAGTAAAAATAGCTACGCATAGACTGTCGACAGTATAAAAATTATGAAATGAGGTCCCTACAATTTATTATGTGGTTAATACCATGCAAGCCAGTTTTTTTTTCATGTTCAATATACATCCTTTAACTGCCTTAAGTTTTTAGAACATTAGTCTATTGCCATTGTCCATCTAAAACAGTAATTCACCGCCACCTGGTGTAAAATTATGAAAATAATTCTATTCTACACTAGTTTTCTTCAATGGTAAGACCTGTCCATTGTCTATTCATATCAAGGTGTATACAAAGCATAAATTAACTTCAGTTGACATAATAATGTTTGTTATTTACCTAAGCTTTTAATACGAAACTGCAATAGACTCTCTAGAACGACGCCCACCTCCATCTATCGGCAATCTGTCGATCGTTTGTCCTGTAGTAGTATTGCAATTATGGGCACAAATTACCAAGTAAACTATATTTCTCAACAATTTAGATAATATCTTTAACCAAATTATTTATTATTATTGGGCTCTTGCTGGTAAGAACTAAATTCATTATTTTAATGACGTTGAAATTATTACGGATTGGATAGACACGATATTTATGACAGTAAATGGTTATAAAATGACTTACTGTTATTGGTAATTTTTTTGCGAGTCAGGCGCCTTCTGAGACCTTAAAGGCCGGCAACGCACCTATAACCCTTCTGGTGTTTCAGGTGTCCATGGGCGGCGGTGATCGCTTACCATCAGGCGATCCGTCTGCTCGTTTGCCTCCTATGTCATAAAAAACTGGGTACTTCGTCGATTCACACCACAAGCTGTTCGGATACGTAAAGGGTACCTCTCTCTGTTGATTAACGGTTTTTTATTTTTTTTATTGCATTGCATTATCCTACTAATTCATAATTGTTCTCTGTTAATTAGGACTTACACGCTAAATGCTTATCTACGTTCTGTAGTATTTTATTGTATAGATGTATTACGATGCCGACTAACCGCGTATTATAAACATGTATGAGAACCAGGAAACGTGTGACCACATTGCGGTGTTCACCAGCATGAAATACTGGGCGTTGAGAAGACTAGATTTTATCGAGTCCTTTGTCATTTCTTGCGGGTGTATAAAGGAAGTGGGTTTTTAGTGATGTGGGCAAGAAACATAAACTGTAACTAACATAAAATATGAGGCTGTACATTTTGAATAGGTAACCGAATAGGTGTAGCCTGCAGTTATGGTGAATTAGTTCTAAGCGTCATAGAGGCATACACACATAGACGGCATAGAGGTTAGTGTTGGATTTGCGATGCCAACAACTCTAACAACGCAAACCACCTTATAGAAGGAATTATTTGAAAGGGTAACGAGAAATCTAGTTAATTTAATTACATGATTACTTCCATACTAATAGTATTCTCGTTATTCTCTTGCCAACTGTGCCCCACCACCTGTACTACCGAGGACCTGTGTAGGGCAACGGATAGCGCTGTGGCCATTATTCGTAGGCTGTGGCTGAGGCCAAGTTTTGGGCCGACAAAATATAAAAATCAAGCCATCAAGTCTTGTATCTGGCCATTGACTCGAAGAAGAAGAAGAAGAAGTATTCTCGTAAACCCCACAAATAAATACTAAGGAGTTTAAGTAAAACGCTAGTTTCATCATTTTGTATAGAATACCGTTCAAATAGATGTAAGTGTAAAAATTTCAAAAATGTTGAAAATCTTGGATGTTATGAGATACGATGAGATAATGTATGCCTTATTTAGGTGCAATGACTCCTAAGAGCCTAAGTACGAAGATCTGTTCTATGGCATAAGGTGAACGTAAAAGTAATTAAAGTATTAACGCAATGCTCTGTAATGTCTTGTATGCAATCGGTTCACACAAAAAAACGTCCTTTAGCTGATTATATTGAGGTGTTCTTTTTTTAAATTTGAGCTGATTTCTTAAAAACTTTGGTCGTTGTGCAGTGTGAAAATTCTAACTAGGACAAATCTAGTGTAGACTTACAACACCTTAAGTAGATTTCATCATAAAATCATGATCTATCTATCATTAGGATTTCTTCACAATAAAATTATGTTAACAAATAAATGGACTATGATAACCTCGGCATGTTCAATTAAATGTATTATGTATGTTATACAGATTGACAGACGATTTACCTAATGATTTTTTTTTCGTAATTGGTTATGAGAGGTCGAAGTTGAAATACTTGTTTATTTTTGTTAGTGAGCAGTATGCACGTTTGGAGATGAAGTTATTTATTGCTTACAACATGTTATGTGTCGAACGGCACCTGCTACAAATGTTATATTAGTCTGAAATGCTAGTCTTAATCTCCAGTAAGCAATGTCTGGCCGGAAGGAAATTAAACCCGAGATGTGCAGGCTGGCTTGAAGTCGTTTACCATTGGCTCACCGCCATGAATATCCAGACAGTGCGGAGTGGAGGAAAATAAGCTGAAAGGCGGTCACTGGGCTTTTTATTTGGGTTGGCGTACAACCCAAATAAAAAACGCATCCATAGCGACAACAATACACCATCTTCCTTTGACCTTAATTATTAAAGAAATTCATATTAATGCTTGCTAAAAAATAAAGGCACATACTTAGTTCAAAATTAACAAGAAAATCATTAGAAAAATATCATGTCCTATCATGTTTGAATTACGGATGAACGAATCACAAAAGTGGGTGCTATAATACGTCTCTAGCGATCTCTATCTAAATACACGCAAGACTAAAATGTACCTAATTGTGTAAGAAAGCAAAACCAGACCAAATATAATATAATATTATACCTATTATAATATTCTTGATACCCACGAGTCCCACGACAGATGTTTATATCGCCAAACTGCGCATTTACATGCCCTATAGTTATAAAACAAAGGAAACGCACGCACCTGTCTTCCGTAGGCGGCGCGTTTGCGCATCGGGCGTCTGTATCTCTTTATAGAAAAAAAGGGTTGGCAAAATGTTCAAAGTTTGGAATTTTATTGACGTTTGTAGTACGCACTGACTGTATAAAACAAATAAATATTTCACTTTAAACTTATTAAATTATTTATTTCTTAAATATACTATGTTACCTACATTATATTATGTTACAGCACTAAAACAATGGTGAACCTATAGGGCCCAAAGATTTATAGGTACACATTTGACTTTACACGGTAAATAAATGTAACAGTAGGTTAAAGATAACTTATCTTCATATAACGGTACCGAGCGTAACTTTTATGTCTGCGCGGATGTACGCAACGCAAGCTCATCGCTACTTTCTTGACGTTGTTTATTTTTAAAGTGGCAGGAATATAATCTTCATCCGCACACCATACGGTACAGGGTGGGTGCATACCATGTAAAAACGTCAGTGTGTAAATGGTTGAACCTGTAACGAGTAACAATATGACATTACAGCCCACGCAACGCTTGCCCGCAAAGTGGCATGAAAGCAATATTTTGTACAGGTGCGTTCACATACAACATGCACTCGCTGCGGTTGCATATAGATAACCTACTGTTCTATACCTGCTGTGCCCTGTGCCTTTAATATCAAAGTACTTGAAGTGGCCGCTTGCACCCAAAGCGGCTACACGGCCTTTACGTTTCGACACAGCCTCAATCCACATTCCTCGGTCTAGCGTCGACCTGTCTATGTCGCCGACAAACACGTTGATTTATTCTCCATGTTATTCTATGTAGTTTTAAGAAGGTCCAATTATAGTAAGACGAATTAGTACAAAAGATTTAGGGTGCGCTTGGATTGATATAATGGAAGTCTTTAGGTACATATTTGGTAAATACCTTAATTTATAGGTCCACATAAATTTCTTACTCATTCACGAGTGGAAGGCTTAGATACACCCGAGCTTCGTCCATTAATCATGCAGCAGGTGCTGGTGCTGGTGAGGTTGTCTTGTGCCCCGAAGATCTTGTTTAGTTACCATATACACCTAATGTAGCCTTAATAATAAACTAAAGAACTATTTATTCATATTCCTCCTTGCGATGCGTAAGCTCCCTTTATATAGAATAATTTAAATATCCAATTACAGTATGCGACGTCTCTGTGTCGAAAGCTGATAGTAAGATATCTATATTATGTTGACTGTATTAACAAGTTGTTATGCTTTTATTTATTTCGCTTTGAGGTCTTTTGCTCTCATAAAAGTGACAATAAGACACGTAGTACGGTCATTTTTTATATAAATAACCGTCGTCGCATCGCATTGGCTCGCTCTGTGTCTGTTGATTTCGTATAGATGAAAGCAAAAATTGCTATAATAATACATAGGGTTAACAAATTTTAACAAGTTGAATACAATTATGTTTATAATAAGTTAGTTATATGTTGTTATTGTTAATAACAGATTTAAGCCCCAGCGCATAAACTAGCGTTATTAAAGTGAAAACTTCTCACATTAAACAATATTTGATGATGAAAAAATGTTATTATCATCATAACCTCAGTCCGCGTTACATTCATGGAGCCCGCCGTCCGTTCTTTTCCACCTTCTCTTGATTTGAATTCTCTACCTTGGCTTAACCGGGGTCTAGGGCCGTTTTATCTGTAACCCCAAGAGTAAAACCTACGCCAGAGTCTCACCCGTTAATCAGCAGCTATACCGGCTTGCAGTTGAGATTGACTTAGCTGCAAAAAACTTGATAGAACTTGAGGAGTCCTATACACACCGATGATGAAAAAAATTCAAATATAAATTGCACACTAAAGTTTATCTCACAGAGAACCGAACAATAGTAACATAACAGGTACTATCTCAGTGACTTATTTTAATGATGCTTTGTTAACGAATGTTAATTAGTTGATCGATAGATAAGATAACTTTAGTAGCTTTAAACTCCTACTTAGTGATGTCGCATTATAAGTAAGTAATGTTCTGGTTTACAAAAGTGAAATTGGTTTTGGTAGCCCTAGGTAAAGTGGTCCGACCTCTTGACCACAATTCCATTGTGTTATGATGAAAAATGATCACAAGTCTCTTTCGATGTTATTATTGATTTATAATTCAGTTTTATGTGAGAGTGTGATGATGAATAAACTAGACTAAGTTTCTAATATATGTATTACCATTTTAAGTTAATGAAGAAAAATGACAAAAAATTAAGTCAGCCTTTTTTAAAAAATAAATTGATCGTTCAGTGGTTTGTATATAAAATGTTGTAGTTGTGAAACTGATTATCTTTTTTTAAACAAAAATATTTTTTTTTGTAAAACTACGAGTCTAAAAATGCAATGAAATAATTTATGTTACCGTTTCTAAATATCTATATAATATATTTTACGTAGTGCACTTACTTTAGAGTCCCTATTTAAATATAAACAAAACTGTAAACTTTAATTATGTAGCAAATGGTAAGTGCTCACTTAAAAAATGAAAAACGAATGTTAAGTAAGCTTTCTGCGTGAATGAAAGCAAGTATTTAATAACGTAATTATTAAAA
Organism: Eilema caniola; assembly: GCA_949126895.1. Lineage (NCBI taxonomy): Eukaryota > Metazoa > Arthropoda > Insecta > Lepidoptera > Erebidae > Eilema > Eilema caniola. The sequence continues at coordinate 8,386,408 of OX421473.1, read as the reverse complement.
CTCATACACTAAGTTTGAAATTGATACATAGTTGAATATTAATGAGCAATAGATTCCTAACAAAAGACGAAGAATACTGCGATTGCTCAATTAAATATTTGTTACGACATAAAATGAGTTTGAGACATCCGAGGCCGTCAATTTATTGAAGTGACAAAGCTGGTTAATATTTTCTGTTACGCCTACTAGGCTCAAACTGGTTGATATTTGTATTGTATATTTATGTTGACACAAACACTAATGCCTGACGGCAACTTTGTGACTATTTTATATTGCCTTTGGGGTATAAGCTAGTCCAGACTTCCAGAGATACATTATTAACTCATAATGAATTTAGTACAGTAAACATGGCAAAGGTAATTGATTTTTAAAATAGTTTTTAACTTAGTACGTACTTTCTTCTTCTTTTCGAAGGAATCCTTTTATTACCAATTACCAAGTTACTAACACAATGAGAGTACCTACGTCGAAGCTACTTGCAAACTTTAGATTCCTAAATCGCTGTGAGGATGATGATATTAAAAGAAACACATGTAGGATTCGTTTTATATTAGTCACAATAATTCTTGTGAGGGCTTTGCGAACCAAACCTTAACCTGTTCACCTCGGCCTCAGCATCCGAGTTGCTTTCATACATTTTCGAAATATTATACTTACTACATCTTGTCAGTTGACACTTCGACTATCTGAAACGTCGTTAGTACTAAGCAATAAATAAATTTTACAATATCCTAGTAACGTAACACATAATTATTGTAAACTGCATCAAAGTAATGGATCACGATCATAACATTGATCATTATGCCCCTAGATTAGGTATTGCTTGCAGCAGTAAAGAATAATTATAGTATGGTAGCAGTCACTATGTAATCAAGTGTTTCATTTGTTTGCGCGATCGCAAAATAAAGTTTATTAGTTATTGAGTAGTGTACAATTTTATCAGGGACATTTGTCACATTCTGCGCTAAAATGCAATTCGCTAATAAGGACTACTACGTGACTTCTACATGAGGTCAAATACACAATACACAGTTCAAGTGAGGGACGTTTGAGGGAAACAGTATGCAGATAAATTTGCACATATAGATAAGAGTGTATTCTAGAGATGTGCTCAAGAGCTTGTTAGCAATTGAACACAGAGTTAAGTAGATACCTATTCTTTATAAAAGTTTTTTTTTATATGTGAAGCACTTACTACCAGTTATTGTTCAATTAGAAGAAAATAACTACGAATTTTATATTTTACCGCCCGTCGAAAAATACATGTCATTGAAAAATGCATAGTGCGTCCACAATATTTTCATGCCATATTTTTTCGGCAAGTATACCTGAAATAGTAGTTTGACAGACTGAGAACTGATATTTACGTATAAAACAACTATGTACCGCTGGTGTAACAAATTTAAGCGTGGTTGACTAACTGAGAAATTAAGAAATAAGTGGTTGCCCTTTGACGGTTGTTACCGAAGGAAATGTTACGAAGCAAAACTTCAAGGAAAATATAGGAAGTAGGAGTTTAATTAATTTTAGCAAAAACAGAATATAAAATTTAAGGTAAGTTTTGAAAGTCTGCACATTTGAAATTGCCTTGAATGGAATTGATGTATTCGAAAAGCGAGTATCCGCGCGGTTCCTGCGAGTAAATAACCAGTATTACTTGAAGCGAGGGACACACCCTTAGTTATGTTATATTCTATACATTTCGGTAACTGCTTAATAACTAGCAAAATGAAAAATTAACTACCTCCAAGCTTTCGCAACCTATACGTTATCACCACACGTATTTATATAAGTACAATAAGACTTATTAAAGATACATGATTAGCACATTCGTTATTCTAACCACCTCTAGAAAGACGTGATACCACGTTTAGAATCAGAAACATACCATTTTGCTAACCAGATTTTGCAACCCAGACACGTTTGTTATGTAACAAATACTAAATTATAGGAAATAATTATCTTTCGTGTGTAGCGTGAGACGGTGAGATACGGGCATAGTCGGTCGAGGTCACACAATCACCGCTTTCTCATATCTAACTAATAGTCAAAGTGGAAAAGCGATTGAATAGCTTAATTAATTTGTTTAATGAATTAAAGAACTTATAAAAGAAAGCATTGTTTGTTAGGGATTTATGTGAAACTGTCTAAAAGGAAATCAAGACGCAGATATCATTCTGCGTAGAAATTATTCGATTGCGTACTGATTTCCTTTCTTTTACAATTGTTTTTTATTTTTCAAGTTTCAATGGCGATAGAAATATCTAAAAAAGGAGACATTTTTGAGTACCTAAGGATAGAAAAAGAGCCTTTTTGCGCCTAAAACTGATCGACAGTTATATAGGTATATATACTTGGTACTTAAATGAACTTCCGGCTCATGTCACTTTTAGTTGTCACGTACACATTTATCCATACCTAATAGAAACTGAGCGTCTCTTGAACAAGTGCCAGGTGAAGCAAGCTATACACCTAAAGGTATAAGATTATCTTATATGGGTGGTAACTACCGCCTGCGCGTTAGATAAAGATGGTTTTCTCTCAGATAGAGTAAAGCCTAAGAGCTGTATAGATTGTACTAACTATAGGAGCTCAAGGCAATTTATTTTAATTGTATATAATTATGCTTTTATGTGGACGTAATTTCCGAGATTAATGTTTCGCATCGTGAGGGCTACCTTCTAAAAAAGTAAATAGGTTAAATGAAATGAAATGAAATGAAATGTTATTTATTCAAGTAACTGAGACTCATTTAGGTTAGTAACAATGTTTGCTTATTTCTATGTTAGTATGACATAATATAATTTTAAAATTCAAAAATTGTCACCGCTTCAACATACCTGAGGAGATTCTGGAGCAGCGGTTAATAATACAGCAGTCATATCTATTTGCAATCATACTCAGGATGCCATTGGTGCTGGCTCGCACCCGGCGCACCAGTGATGCACATCTTTTTCGCATCACAGCATAAAAACAGTCGACCTGTCTCTCTGCAAACATTTGCGATGCGCTGCAATAACGAGGTAGCCGCAATAGCATCCTGAAGGCATCATTGTACTGTACACGAAGGGCGCTGTACGACTTCTGCGTATAATGCACCCACAGACTACTGGTGTAGAACGAACTGCAGTAAGCTTTAAAAAGTAACACTTTTACACTGTCCGAGGCACGTGCAAACCTGCGGGTAATCATATTAGCCCTCACCGACAGCGCCCTTCGCTCACGCTCAATGTCATCATCATCCCTGAGACTAGTCGTCAATGTGTGCCCGAGGTACTTGAAATTGTGCACCCTTGCTAGGGGCACTCCATTCAGTTTGACAGGTGGCACTATTTCCGGACATTTATTCCCAGCCCCAAACACCATAATAACACTTTTTTTTACATTATATAAAAGACCGTGTGTTCTTGCGTAATTTTCACATATTGTGGTAAGCTTCCTTAACCCGCATATTGAGGCACTGAGCAGCACCATGTCATCTGCATAGCTGAAGTTGTTGACACAAATACCGTCAATATAGCATCCGGCTCTGGTGCTACTCAGCTCCGCAACCAACTTATCCATATAAAGATTGAAGAGTGTGGGTGAGCTCAGGCCTCCCTGTTTCACCCCACACTCCAACCTGTAGGGACAGGAATAGGCGCTTTCCCATCGAACGCTGTTCACCTGGTTTGCATACCAGTATTTAAAGATATTTATAACTTCTAGTGGTATGTCCGCATCAACTAATTTTTCCCACAGTATATCATAGGAAACCAGGTCAAAAGCGTTCGACAGATCCAGGAAACAGGCATAGACGGGCGTCTTGCGGTCCGTGTAGTATCGCACAGTATGCTTAAGTCCCAGTATCGCACTATCCGTGGACAGGCCTGGTCTAAATCCAAACTGGTTGTCATGTAACACAACTCGATTATTTAATTGTATATTTAACACACTGTCCAGTACCTTAGACGTCACCGTAGCCAGCGATATAGGTCTGTAATTATGTTTATCACTTAAATCACCTGTTTTATTCTTAACCACGGGAACGACCACGGTTTTCAGCATATCTTTAGGTAGGTATGTATGACTTATACATAGATTGTACAACAATGATAGCACTCGCGGTAGGTGGGGGCCCGCATACCGTAGGTGTTCAATGCTGAGCCCATCGTACCCTGGTGATTTACCTCTAGACATCGATTGGATAATACGTGTTATCTCTTTAGCAGTGATTTTAATTCCTAATGCCCGCTGAGTGTTAACATTGATCACCGTAGCCGACGGACCCACACGAGATTTTATTTAAAATTTATTTTTAAACATGTTTGATATTCCTTGTGCCTCACTCATACCATCGACACACACAGGCAAGCCCTGCTTATAATTAAGCTTTTTTGTGTTTTTCCAGAACTCACGGAAGTCCTTACCAATATAATTTGAAGCCAAGATGTCCATCTTAATAATATCTTCCCGGTCCTGGCACCATTTCAATCGGGATTTAAATATTCGCCTAGCCTCACACATATCTCTATAATAATGACCCGTAGACGGCCTTCCATACCACGACCATATTTTAAATTTATTTTGGGCTTCTCTGTGTGCCTCGCTGACGTGTTTATTCCACCCTATAATTACCTTCCTTTTCTTTGGCTTAGGAACCCTTTGGCTTGTCATCGAAGACTCACATAAAGCCTCAACGATTTGTGCATACAACTTATCAATAGTATACTTATGATTAGGGTCGGTACACATACGATCGCAACAATCTCGAAATTCCGAGGGGAAATCTATGAGCCTAAGCCGTTTATGACATTCAGTATTATATAAATTTGTCTGTAGGGTAGTAAGTTAAAGCTTTCTTGAGATATTTTTGCTATATTTCATGTACGCCACCCTTCTGACAATACCGATTACCGTTAGACGTCATAATGAGGAAATAAATAAATTTTTCACACATTTAGCTTGGTTTTTAGATCAGTCACAAATGGTTTGCAATGTACGTAACCAGCTGCTTTGCAAACTGTAAAACTGCACCTGTGGTTTAAAAATACAATTACACTATTCGTACGCTGGGGGATTCATTCTAGGACCGTGGTTACAATTATAAATAAATTACCAAAGCATGGAATTACACATTCAAATTCTAATCTTACAGCTTAACTTAATATATTAATAACAAATATCACCATATAGATCAGCTATAAGAGTATGTATGCGTTGAGTGTAAGTGTTGACTCAAGTCGTTCATCGATATCGAGGTCAAATGTATTAGCATTTATTATCAATACTCACACCCACCCAACTTCCTATAGAAAGCTTAGACAAACATACGAAATTATTACTAACGAACCTTTTTACAATATTGTTGGTAGGTACTTTTGTATGATTGTTATATCCTACTATGTTTGATAAAAACAAGTGATTATATCGATAATTTATAGAGTGTAAACGGTAAGTACTTCTCACACCTTCGGTTCGGTTCGCCGATGATCGTCGTGGTTGCGGCGTCGCTGGAACAACTGGGCGAAATGCTGCACAGCCTAGATGCAGCTTCTCGACGTGTCGGCCTCGGCGTAAACTTGGATAAAACGAACATGTTGCACCAAGATCGATTACCATTACAGGGGCGATACTCGAAGTTGTTCCAAATGTGTATACCTAGGCCAGGTTAGCCAGCTCGGTAAAAACAACTTCGAGAAAGAACTAGCCAGAAGGATTCAGCTGGGCTGAGCAGCATTTCAACAAAGAAAACAAAAGTCTTTGACCGTACCGGTCAAAGACCTTTGTTTGTCCTACCTGTTACGATTTACGGTATCGAAACGTGGACACTGACGGTAGGGCTAGTCCATAAACTAAAAGTCGCGCAGTGGGCTATGGAGCAAGCTATGCTTGGAGTTTCTCTGAAGGATAGAATTCGGAACGAGGTCATCCGACAAAGAACCAAAGTTACCGACATAGCTCGCACCTGAAGTGTCAATGGGCTGGCCACGTCTGTTGGAGGACCGATGGCCGTTGGAGCAGACGAATCCTAGAGTGGAGACCGCGAGAAGGCAAACGAAGGGTAGGACGCCCCCTGGCCAGATGGACCGATGACCTGAAAAAGGGGGCTGGGACAAACTTGATGCGGAAGTCGGAGGATCGTACGAAATGGCGCACATTGGAAGAGCCCTTTGTCCAGCAGTGGACTGCAGTGGGCTGATTGATTGATTGATTGATGGAAATCAACCAAGAACTGCCGGGTCCAGGTCAACCTAGCCTGTAAGCCGGAACACCTGCTTGATTGACAGACGAGGCTGGCACAGGCTTTCCTCCCAGTGTTTGGAGCGGAAATCGAACCGGCAATCTATTTTATAACAGCCAAGATAAAGCAAATTTCCATAGGAGTAAGAAAGCGTACCCCTCAGGGCTTCACTTCTCCGCCCTCCGGAGCCGGTTAGGCGGTTGTGTTGGTTTAAAACCATACGATGTTTCGTATCCGTAGCATCGGTTGGCATTCGAAGAAATTAGAAATCAAAAGAAATAAGATATAGATATGAATTAGAAATATAACATCCCATTTCTAGTTGCTTGAGTGTTTCTGACCTGGCTTAAAGGCAAAGCTTATCCGTTTTCTACCCAATACATTAGTTTCTGCCCACGACTTCACTAAACTTGCGTAGTACCTATCAAATTGAGTGCAGCCTTTATGACGTATCATGTCACGATCTATATCTTTCATGTTTCATGTAAATCAGTTAAGCTATGAAGGCGTGATGTTGAAATCTTTTCACTGTCTTTAAAACATAGTGCTTAGAAGTAACCATAGCAATAACTAAACCAAACAACGTCGATTTCTAGTTTTCAGTTTCAAGGTCTTGTGAAACATGCTCATTACAAGAAAACCAGGCCTTTTTGTTAGTTGCGACATAGTTACTTAGACTGTGGTTATTTTTTTAAGAAATTACTTAGATCCCCTAATCCATCCAGCTAGGCAAAATTGCTTGTTTTAGGAGTGGGTTTACGTTGGTAGTGTAATGTCCAGGAAACGAACCACGGACGTCTCGATTGTAAGATCGGCTACTTAACCGCTAAGCTGTGCTTGTGTTTTGACCAGACACTTTTTATTATCATAAAGATTTCGGCACAATTATTTTCATTTGTTAGTTGATAGCTACTGGTATACTTAGTTGTAGAATAATACCTATTTGTTCACACAAAAGAATATTAAACAGGTAGAAAGTAAAATAAACGGTTAGCACTAGGTATTTAAATGAGTTCTTAACCATGTCTAATTGGGCAATGAAGACGTTAGAATTTTCGTTCGTTCCTTTGTCTCTCAAATGAAATTTCTCTATAGATATAGACTACGCTTAAAATCTAAATACCAGATGAGTGACTTACTTTTAATTTGTTTTAGTCAGTTAATTTTATTCTAGTTTAGTCATGGACTTATTTTTGAATTATAGCACAGTTTTTGGATAATTCTTGCAGCGTTGCTAATGAAATAAAGTTATTAAGCATATACGGCTATCTCGAATTCAATACAACAATCGAATAAATAATAGGTTTCCTGGTCTTTTAATATCCTATTGAGGTACCCAGCAATGGCCGCTTACAAACAGGTTGCTTAATATTTAGTCTTTAAGCCCGAGGCGTACCTACAATTTCCCGTCACTATCCTGCTTGCAGTCATTCATTCCTGTGACAGGCAGGTGTTGCCAGCGAGTGGGCTTCTTGTTGTCACTGATTGAAGTTCCATTCACGCGTGATGTGAATAGAAACTGCCATTACATACATGTGTTATAGGTTTTTATCTTATTATTTAGTTTTCAGAGACGTTTCTAGAATCAGAGTAGGTATATGATGACGGTGAAGAAATGAACGGCTGCCTCTGTAGCGTGGCGATAGTGAACACGACTGCTACTTAGGGGGCGCGGGTTCGATTGCCACTTAGTGCAAATGTTTGTATGCATGATTATGGTACAAATTTATTATGGGTATGAATTATTTGCATTAAACGGGTATTGCCTCGGATGGCATGTTAAGTTGACGGTCCCGGTTGCCATACAAACATCTATGGCAGGCGTAGTTAAGCCCTAAAAAGTCCAACAATTGGTCTAACTGCAACGCTTCGAAATCATCAATAGGTTGTGGAAATAAGATAGCAGTTGCTTCACAGAAAATAACAAAGTTAAGCGAAAGCAGTTAGACTAGAAAAAGCGGACTCCAGACTCTGAGGCAAGAGCTTCGGATGCGACTGGGATGCTGGGATGATGAAGAAGAAGAAGACAGGAACGGTCTTCTTGCTTGTTGAGTTATTAATTATTATTAAACAAGCATATATATAAGAGCTTACACGGAAAACAGTAAATAGAAAATAATGAACAATTTCACTGGACACGACTTTATCTTCGATACCGATCTTCCAATCAGCTGTCAATTTAAAAAAAAGTGGTGGCCTCGATTGCGTTATGTCGATGTCGATACTGTTACGTAAATATAAATGAAATGTTAAACGTGTGAAAAGTAATTAAACTATAGCGATTCTAATTTTACATAAATAATAATAAAGACGTCAAAACGTTTAAAGTATTAAAATTATTGAAGTTTTGTTGCAACCGCCTTTCAGTTCCCGTTCGCTTGAAAGTATAGTTAATGCCTTTTCTGTAATGAAGAATCAACAAAGGTGCTTTGCCATTCAAATATGGCAAGATATGTTAGAGCTAAACAAGTTAGACCAGGGTTGTAATAGATCAAGAAAACAGGTTCTATTTAACATTTTCATTTATATTGACATTTACGTTAGTATAAACAGCTCGATACCAGGGTTGAGAAAGTTCATGAAGATACAATTATTCATAAGCATGTACTTTACGTCATAATTGTTTGCCGACTTCAATTTTACTATCCAAGTACCAATAAGTATGTGTTAATGGCCTTTTTATGTGTTGAAAAATGTTCCCATTAATGTATTGTTCAATGCTATAATAAAGCTTATTATAAAGATATAGCCTATTCGGCTTGTTTTTAATTACCTTTCTCGTTAACATATGTTTGCAGTTACGTCTAGTTTAATATTTACACGTTCGTAATTTAAATTATAAACGTCATTAAACTTTGTACGAGTGGCATGTAAGATCACAGTTGGGGCTATTTGTTGCATAACATATCTACGTCTGTACACTGTAATGTGATATAATATCTGTTCGTCCCTGTATATGCTCTATTTACAATAATCTTGTTGTAATCGAAAACGCAACGAGGATAGGTACTATAAACAATAAAACATTAATCGTTCGCCAGGTCCCAATTATCGACATCGATCATTTAGACATACAACACTATCCACAAAACTTTTGTTAATAATTTAAAATATGAAATTAAACTAATTAAAATAAATTTTCATAAAACACCTGGTTGAAATCGAATTTCTATTCACTCATAAATAACATTTATAAATGCATAGTACCACTATATTTTACAGCATCGATAGTCGGACTGTGTAGGAACAGGTTGTAGCAAATTATATATGTCGCTTTGTATCCGGTGCCTCTTCGCAATTTATAGCATCTGCTTTCTAAACCCTTCGGTCGGCTAGAAAGACGCTTGCATGTTTGAAGTCAGAGACGTTATCTAGTAGATATATCATTTATAAACTGTACACAACAACGAATTGTGATGTTATTTGTGATATGTCTTGTTAGCGTGTCTAAACATCGTAAATATAATTAATTTCTGTTTAGTTTTGAACAAAATGATGTTTTTTAAAATTGAATCTTCGTGATTTAGATTTATTGATAGATTAATTACATTTAAAAAGTTATTTCATGTTGTTAACTTATTGACTAGTGAAATATCACAAGAACACGAATCGACATACGATCAAAACAGTTATGATGAACATGTACGGGCCTAAAGGTAAAGTTTTCAATTTTAATTCACATTATTTCTTTGCGTTCTTGTGTGGTATGTAACAGCATTTTCGCTTCACCTGTATCGGACGATGCGATTATTGTATAAAATTGATAATTGTGTTTTAAACTATAGAGTCAATTAGAATAGTTTTTAGATCTTAGTTTCTTATGAAAATAACATGCTCGCTTCGTGATTAAGCCCTTATTTTGCTAAATAAAGAGATTTCTGTCATTTAAGTATTTTTAGATTTAGATCTATTCGGAGTAAAATTGAATACTAAATCATAAAACACAATTTTTTAAAGTTATTGAGAACGTTAAGTTATATAAAAAAAAAGTTGTCCTGGCAGTTGCCCCAAGCTACCGTCAGACTACTATTCCGCAAAAGAACTAGTCGCACTATTGTTGTATCTTTAAGTTTTATCTTGTACCAAAGGCACTTTTATGATCTTTCTGTAGTGACAAGTGACTGCGATAAGCCTTTTGTCTAGTGTGCGTCTAACACCGAATCGTACAAAAGCCATACGTGTGAAGATGACTGCGTGCGATGCGTACCAAATATATATTTGTTCAAGTTTACATATCAAGTTTGAAGTATAATTTGACCGTGAACCTCTTAGTTTATTTTCTGTATACTTTCACGTATTTCTTATCATTATTGTGGTTTTGTATTTCTGGCATCTCTCTCTCTCTCTCTCTCATTTATAGACCGCAAAATAGCAAAAACGATTAATTTATTTATTTGTCCAGTACAAAATACACAACAATTTATGTTTTAATTTAAAGCAAACTAGCAGCGTATAAAACAAAAATGTGAGTGAGTTTAAAAGCTGAGTTAGAAATGACAAAAATATACATCATGTTACTAATATTTATTATATGGATATATTCATTAATTGTAGCGGTAGTAAAGACTTGGAAACAACTTGCCTTACATTCTTTTACAAAAATTTCAAGACGGTGTCGCAATGGTATATCTGTACAATGAGGAGTTCGGGATTCAGGCTAAAATGTAGATATCTGATCTAAGTAAACCTTCGTGTTAAAATTCCTTTCTAGTGAAAGCCTACGTTAGTCTACCAGGATTTTGATGAAATCTAAATTATTGATGAGTATATTTTCAACGTGTTTATTGTGTATGAGACTTAGATCACTGTTTTCCGGCGAGTTGCCAAATTTGATTTTTGATTTATGAGGACATCATAGGTACTTGTAGATGATGACTGATGTGCAGTCATACTGTTAAACGTTGTTTACCCTTGTTGTTCTTGTCTTTTTTATTGTTCTTTATAAAACAATGTCCAATTGCTAATCAGTTACAGAAGGATGATTATCGAAAACAAATAACAATGATTGCATTTAGGATAACATCATGTTAGAAGTGTTTCAACTGTTTAGTTTTGTATTGTAACGGTGCCGGAACCACGTGCTTTCTGGCGTTTCTGTATTTTATTCGTGATTGGACTGTGATACTTTTGGATTGGGATATTAGTTATGAGAAGGTTATAACTCCAGAATTGAAAGTGATTTTTATGCAGTTAAGTCTTTTTTTTATTATTATTTACCGTTACCATCTAGGTAGAGATGTGTTTATTTTTATAACATGCTATTACTTACTCTGACGAGTCTTTAAATAGCCATAGAATAGATTATATTAGTCTATTTCTATGATTAATATAATTTATTCTGTGCTTGCTTAATATTTTTGTGGTTGTTATGCAATATTTTCATAGTCTCTTATATTTAACTTTACGATCTTATAAGAAGATTACTTGTATTTATTATCCCCGTGAAATTAACTTAGAGCGTAAAATTCAAATTGATTCGATGCAAAGCTTCTGGCTTTGCATACAAGAATAATATCACCATCATATGAATAAACCTAATTAAATTTATTATTCTCTTTATTATCTTTATATTCATTATATTTTTACTAGGCTTGAATAATAATCTACGATTTTGGAACACTTTCAAAATAGTAATAGGTATCATGAATAGCGGTGTTTGGTTAGGTTAGGTTGATGCTGCCATATAGTGGAATTATAACGCGCGGCACGATTGGATTAGCACTTCCATCCTACAGAAAATTACAACCAAACAGTTGTAGTTATTACTTTATTACTTGTTTTAGTTTTCTTTAGAACTCCTCTATAAACATACCCTTAAAATCATTTTATCTATAGGAGTAGACAATGCTTACACACAACCTTTGCTCCTCTGATATCTATCAACCATTTCATGCAAGTCTTTTATTACTTGCATTGCGCACCCCGGTTGTGTACAAAGAACGTGATATTTTTGTTCCATAAACGTTCAGCAAGGCACCTAGTTCACACACATCCTTCTACATTGTTTGCAAGCAAGTATGGATACGTATATTCCACAGGTTTAACAGTTTTTGCACATAAATACCTATTTAAAAGTTTTAGTATTATGTGAAAAGACTTGACGACACCGTAATTCATTGAATTGTACTAAAAAAATACAATTTTCTGTCTCCCATAATTGTCATGTATACCATCATTTTCTCTTCGAATTTGTATGAAGGAAACAAGATGCAGCAATTTTGCCGTAGATAAGTACCAGGTGCAGGTAAATACAACCTAACACCCAAGCGCAAATCCTGTTTCTATATGCATAATAACACTAATCCTGGGTACTATAAAATGTCAGCCTCTCCTTCCTTGGCTGATGAGTGAAAGGTTTAATTGTGTACATAAATACATTGGCGCTTTACATCCAGACATTGATATGTTGGTACGGGTTGAGAGGTAATGGATTCTTAGCTCGAGCGGTAGGTTTATAGTCGTGAGGTACTGAAGTCCTGTCCTAGCATTGGTCTTGTCTTAGCTTGATGTTTCCTTATCGGTACGTCTTTGCTCGACGTAAGGAATTACATATAGTGTGTTTTAACCTTGTTTTTAATGATTTTATTGATACTATTTGGAAACGCCGGCCGAATCTTTGTGCTTTATATTTTATGTGATCAAAAATGCTGTAGAAAACGTACACTTGCCAGTGAACAATATTTATGGAATTTGTTTGAAATTTTGGACATCCTTAGGTATTTTTAGATTGGGAATAGGACATAATCCGACTTCTACGTATTTTTTTATCCTGAGAATTTGGGAGCATTTCACGCGGGGAGTGCTTTACATGTCATCATAACTTATACTTTTACGAATTTATTTTTTGATCAATGATTTCAATTGTTAATGTGGTTCTTCTTATCGTGCACCTGGCATACATTGAAATTATTAGGTCCTATTGTATTAGCCTTGCTTATCGACATGTGTAGGTTTTGTGTATTGATTTGATATCAACCGTTTTTATATAATTCTAAAGTTAGAGTAGGTACCTAAATGAAAAATTGCGAAGCGAGCGGCTATCATGGTTTGGACAAATATTTATGAGAAGAGATAATTAATTAATGTTGGGGTTTTGAGATCAAAAATAGGTACAATAAAATCAAATGAATTGATGAACAGAGGAACTATAATGTCTAATTTCCCTGTAAGAAGAATTACTTAAAATTTCATTAGCATCTACTTATAGCTATACGAGTGTAACTAGCTTTCTATTAAAGTTAGCTACAAAGTCAACACTAGATTTATTCTAAGGGTTTCGGTGGCGATGTCCGTACGATAGCATCTAGATCGCATCTCACTCGCGTGGCGATCGCATCTTCAAGTTACTGTTTTAATGAGGCTGATTCAACTTCTCGTGGGAGTGGCGAAGAAATCCGTTTTTATTATTCATGTGATGTCACTGTGTAATCTTTTGTTTATGATACAAAATAACTTTGTACGCGATGTGGTCATTTTTCTGGTATTGCATGCGTGTGTTGTGCAATCTACAGTTATGTTATAGGTATTTTTTGTAACTTACCTTTTGATTAATCGGTAGGTATTCGATAAATCAAAATGAGATATGATAAAATAGCAAGAAACGCTTCTCTTTTGTCATACTTATTCACTACTCCATCGTGAATTATTAACGGACTAAGAACCCGTGAACGTTTACCTGCCAAAGCCACTATGAACTAAACTTCATAATGGGCCATCGTTCAAACCTGTGTTGGGAACATACGCTGACAATCTTCCAGCTTTTATAAAATGACAAGGTTCTGGTGTTCACGGGCTCTCAGTCTACAAGACTCAACCATATCTACCATTTACACATACATTATGATGATACCTACTATACCTATTGTAGGTACTGGTAAATGTGGACTTCTGGTTACGGTGACAGAATAGATAAGACATGGTAGGTATATAATTGGTTACGGTAATAAAAGAAAACGGCTGTCATAACTTGCGACTAAGAAAAGCTTCAACGATGCAATGTAGTGTCGGTACCTACTCTTGATGTAGTTGTCCATCAAAGAAATAGCCTATTAGAATCGTCACGGTAATACTGCTACTACTAATACTATAGTTTTACCGTGATTTCGTTGATACTCGTAGTTTTTTTTTAATGCCATTTATGTGGCAGAACTGTCAGACAAGCACACGGCCTGTATGATGGGAAGTGGTTACCTAATTAAATAAATAATCATTTATTTCAAGTCCCAAGACTCATACATTATAGTTATTATACGTAGTCACATTATTATTATTACACAGGCACAATTGACATGTCAATAAGTAGTCACAATTGTCTATAATTTCAGAAACATGCATGTCAGAAATTGTATAAAATAAAATAATAACGTACTATGGACGTATGCAACACACCAGGAGCATCACAATCGTTCTGCCGACTATGTACAAACCTTCGAATGCTCTTCTTGAAGAACCTCATAAGATTCGATCGTTTTGAAATAGGTATCTACATTCGCTTCAATTTGACAGATAGGTTGATGGATGGCCGTTACAATGTTTGTGCTGGATTGTCGTTGCATCTACGTATCCGTGCAATGTTCACGAGATGCGATAACTATTTTTTTAATTTTCTTTTTTAAAAAGAATATAAGCAACCGAAATTACCGAAATTACTAATATTCCCTCTAACAGTCTAACCCCTCCAACTAAGCTAAATTGCTTGTGCTAGGAGTGGGTTCACGTTGGTAGTGTAATGGCAAGGATTCGAACCCAGGACCTGACCCGACTCCTTAACCACTAAGCTACCGATCTTTTAACGGTTTCAATCGTGTAAGTACTTGTTACAAGTCACATAGCACTCCAGTGTAACCTCAGCTTAACGAGCGGCAAAATTCTATGTAGGTATTTGTCGCAGCCAACTAGCTTAATCAGCCGTTCAATTGACCGTCTAGGCTCTTTACTGAACGGCGCCGTTCAATTAGCGGTCTGAATGGTGTTCAGCCATTTAATTAAACGGCTAGGCAAGTAGCTTGGATCGATGACGTTTGATCTAATGACAGAAAGTGACTTATTTCTGCATGGTTATAAGAAAAATAACCACGAAGTCTAATGCGGGAGCTCCGCTCCGCTTCGTTCTCGCATAAGACCTTCCAAGTTGGATTGCGTAACTTTCTCAATGAACCTATCACTATTTTCTGTGAATACATCTCTGTCTACCCTCTAGGGGATATACAGGTGTGCGTAAATGTATGTGTGTATGAAATTTTCTGTCTTATTTCGCGATGGCGTGCGCAGGGGTTGGTGGCGACATAATATACAATGGCAATGCTTGCCCTTTTAGCTGCGATGACCCATAGACTGCGTGCGGTTTAGTCGGTTCAAGTCCGACATAACCTCCCCCTCCGACTCCCTTGGGTATACGTGGAGATTTCCCGCACGTAAAAAAAACCACGACTTATCATTCACGTGTAAGGTTACATCTCTATCACACAAACTTCTACTTGTTATTGTGCATTTAATATATGGTGAAGGTTATGTTACTCAAGATTATAAAAAAAAAAATGCATAAGTAAGCATTACTCTATGATGGGAACAGAATACAATAGCTATCCGTGAACTGCCTAAAAAACAACTTTAATAGCTACTTCAATTTTTATATGATTCTTTTACGGTAAGCCTCATTGCTTAAGCGTACATAGGTCACGCATCAATCCATGGAAATTATCGTGCGAATATTTTAATTATGTAGTAACAAAATCCACCAAATCCAAGGATTAGTTTACAATGAAACAAGTTGCAATTGCAGTTCCACCATGTCCAATAGCTATCACCGGGGTTGAAGATCTAAATTCCTATCTTGAAAGCATATTGTTTATCTATGAAATATAATTAAATACCTCTTGAATGCGGAAATCTGTATACTTGAACCAATTTTCATCCGACACTGCTTTGGTACTTTATTAAGGCTTCCACTGTCGCACCAAGATGGTCGTATAGGAAAATTTTGAATGCTCAAGACAGAGAGATGCTCACGCAGAGCATTCCCCCTGTACGAGCGTTTTCACATTGTCTGATATCCGATATACGACATAGGAGGAAGTCAAATGTTTGATATATGTATGTCTTTCACATTCTCCGGCCCGATATCGATTATCGGAGCCAACACAACTGTGTTGGCCCGTTATCGGATCACAGCGACTGCTAGTAATTTTCGAACTTAATGACATGTTCTTAGTTCGTCTTTCCGCGTTAGTTGGTGACGGTGATCACGAATATACCTAAGAAAAACAAAACTCGATACTATGTCATGTCAATAAGGTCGAAAAATGCTTGCATATTTTTCTTTTTTTTTTTCATCCCTAACATCCCTAACTAGTCTGTGCTTTCGAGCAAATGTCCATATAAGGCCGATTTTATCGGATATATGTGAAAACAGCACATTTATTTTCAATAAATTACAAGAAAGTGAAGACAGGAAACCATCACATTTGCACACACAATGATTTATGATTTAGGTATTATGTAAACTTTACCTATATAAGTAGAATGATAAGAGATATAACGAACCGCGATATTACTTCGCCCACCAAACACTAATACATCACAAAATACTACGTTTAATTTGCAACAGTCACGACGGTTGTGCATAAAATTACCGACCCATTGAACTTTAGATGAAGATGTTACGTAAATTTATGCAAATCGAGGTGAGGATGCACCAGGGTTTATGTAAACACTTTCACGTTGGTTAATAGATAATGATTGGATGGTTCCCTTCTAATGAAATTTTAGAAAATTATACGTTTCAAAAATTGTATTCTACAGCTAGGAGTAAAAAAACAGAATGAAAAGAAGTGCAACAATAAACTATGAAACTATTTTCGATAAAATATGAAAAAAAAAAATGAAAATTACTTGTCGATAAACTTTGAAAATATGAAACAATTTTAGTGTCAGATAAGATAATGCAATAGAACCCGGCCTAATATTTACTGACGAATAAAATATTGCGATCGGACACGGTCGCTGCGCAGACACAAGATGTGGAATGAAGTCACTGCTGTGGTTTGTGTTGCATACGTTCATGGACCACGGTAACCACTTCCCATTAGTTGGGCCGTGTGCTTGTTTGCCACCAAAAAAAAGCAAAGAAACATGATTTCTTTGTAAATAAACCATCTTATGATACAAAAAAACGTATAGTATCGAAGACTCTTTTATATGCATGTATCGGTATTTGTAAAAACCCAATTTATATGATTGTGTCCAATATACCATTAAGTGCTACTTATAATAAGTTCTACTTATTTCCCTAGCATTAATATTAACATTCATGTATGTATTTATGACTATAATTCTATTAATGAAATTATGCAAAGTGTTTAGGTAAATACCAGTTGTCATCTAAAATGCCTGTTTTGTGAGTGTTACCGTACGGTTTCTAGTAATCGGAATATGAGCATAAAGCACTGATTAAATAACAACTCAATATTACCGACATGAACATTGTAAGCATTAAGGACATATTTTTAAGTAAGTAGCAGCATTGGGGTTAATATTTAACAGTGTGTAAATATAAGTAGTACTGTTTGTCATATGTGGAGATAGAATCAATCTGAAGACAAGCGATAGGGATCTGTAAGTTCAAATAAACGCAGGGCTATATTTATTGAAATTCTGTCGCATTGTGTGAGTTTTCTAGTAATAACTTGTATATTAAATTGTGCAATATTCTTTAGTAGGTACCTATAAGCAGTAAATGCCATAAGTTAAAAAAAGACATGTCTAAGTTTTTATAACGAAACTTGAATTCTTGAACTACGTTGTCGAAATCGCGCGGGAGTTTGCTAATATGCAGGTAGCTTTAATCATTACATTACATACAATATCAGTTTAATATCATTCTTATTCCCACGGGTCAGAGCACGATTTGCAACGCAATAGTCGAAGCGTGTTCTACACCTGTCTCGAGGATCAAGAAACTTAAATCTAGCTCATTATTGCTTAGTTCGAAAACAGCTTACGTTGGTTTAAAAGCCAGTCTACTTAAAGCCGTTTAATTTAATTAGATCGTTTGAGATAAAGGTAAATGCCACGTTACACGATTCTAGTTTCTGCCTCCGACACTTCTATCTTTACCACTCTATTTTACTTTAGCTTACATGTGTTTTACTCTTAATACACCCAATTCACGTATATAAAGATATAAAAAATCGTGTTTTGTAAAGCAGAACCAGATTTAAATGATGTTATTAATGTCATTATTGAAATTGTTTCGAAACTGGATTAAGATATAGGTAGTTAACCTTTATTTTGTACTTATTGCGAAATGAAATATCAAGAATATGGATGCGATTGTTGCCATAGTTATTGGATGGAACATTTCTAAGGATTTTACTGGAATTTATGGTACGGTAGTCACCTGTAAAAGTTGGTGAAGATGGATGAATGTTGCACATAGGTTTTTTATTCTGGGAACATGTGTCGTGTCACTGAATACAATAGTTTCACGCGGGTAAAGCTATTTGCAACAGCTAATAAATCAATTAATATAGATGAATATATGTGTACTCCATGTGATTTTACGTATTGTATCTATATAATCAAACAGTTAAATGGCTACTTCTGTGGCGTGGCTCATGGTCGTGTGTTAGGTCCTTATACGGACAAACGTTTTGAGTGTCAAATATCTAGTTTTCAAATTCATTAGGATAGGAAAAAGAGGAAACGACTCAGGCGGGACTAGAACCCGCGACCAAACCCTTACAGGGGAAATGCTGTGACCACTGAGCTACCAAGTCACACCTAGTAGTATATTATATATATATAATAGTTAGCATACTAATTGCCTAAAAATTTCATTCAAATGTAGTTTTCAGGTTCGGTGTATTTACTCTATATTCGGCAGTAATATATTTTTTACATCTCGGGCTCGAAAAGGCCGCTTTTTCTGAGTAAGAACTCGAGCAACACGAGCGTGAGTAAAAGTCATCCGAATTTCGAAATAATAAGTAGGCAGTTACTCGGCTTCGAAAAAAAAGAGCTAATATGAACAGTTTAAAACTCATTGATTAATTTAATTTAATCTTACTAGAATGTTTTGCTATTTGCAGTATTTAGTAGTTTCTTTTTAAATCTGGAATATTCGATTAAATTATAATTATTATGGGCTCGAATAGAAACTCTCTTCAGTAACTATAATGAATAGAATTATAATTCGTCTAACAATCCCTTATATTTTATGAGCCATTTCAAATTAGCATGTCTGTATTGAATCACATTTGATGAATTAAAATGCCTTTGTCCCTGAATGGCTCTTACAATTTACCGTATCACCTGTTCACTCCCGGTTGTTTAGTTCTAAGTGTTTTAACACAGAGGTCTTCAAAACAATATATTCTAACTCACGGCACATATTGTAGAACGTTAATAGATTCAAGCGCGTGTGGGCCCGTTGTAATAAAACATTGATCATTGAATGCGCCGGCGCCGTTAGCAGAGTAAATCGAGGGGAGGAGACGGAAACGGACGGGATGATCCGCGATATTGTAGATCTAACGGTTTGATTATGAAAGCGTTTTGAGTTCGAATTGTAAATTCTCTTGTAATAGGTTTGTGATAGGTCGCTTAGAGGCGATGGAATGTCCTTATACATAATATTTTCAGTAGAAAGTGTGATCTAAAATCTTCCCCTTTAGATATATTTGAGAAAAATTACAGGTACGTAATAACCTCTGTAGTTTTACTCATACTTTATACTCATGGAAGTCATGCGCACAGTGTAGATAATATAAAAATCATCCAAAATTCCATCCTTATTTCAAAAAGTAGATACGACCAAAAAAAAATCTTATATTGATGGTATGGTAGGTTGTTGGCCCAATATGCACCAATATTTGTCGCAGGATTCTAAATTACAATTAAGTTGTAATACAAATCACGGTGGTTTAACATTATAATACATTAAGATAGCTACTGTACTGAACTGTGGCTTAGATAAGTAAGTTGACCCAACTTTTCTCTTCTTATATTAATTAACTGCCTGCCTTTTCATACAACTTCAGTAACTGTGCTAACATAGAAAATAATGACTGATGAAAATTAAAATAATATTTAAATTTAGCTAACGTGCAATCGATTTATCATCTGGGTGTCAAAATATTTTAATGATAGAATTTATTGGTCGTTATCTCTGTCAGTTAGACACTGACTTGAAATACGATAATGTACAACTTTTTCAACCTATAAGTAATATATAATAATTTCTTGAAATTGTTAGATTGTTCAATTACCTCGCGTCTGGAGATAGAAATGCTGGTCGTCTCGCCGCCAAATGTATCATACTTGGACCCCATTTTATGCGAATTGATTGCTTACATACTGTATGTTATCGTTATTACGTCAATTGATATCAATAACTTGAACCCTAATAGATTATTCTGGATCACTTTATTATGTTGAGTATATTTTTTATCAATTGTATTTCTCTGAAATTATTATTATTTATTATTATATATATTTTCTGATAGATGCAGAACTTCGTTGAAATTTCGTCATATCCTACTTTTTTAATGGGTACTCCTGTTTTATGCGTTGTCACGAAAGATAATAAGAATATTTTCTTCTTCACTGAATAACTCATAAAAATAACAATAACACACTCCATCAAATGAATACACTGAATATATCTATTATTAAATGCACTGTCAGATTTAGCGTACTCCGAAGACAATAAAATAAATACTCGCCGAACCATTGAAAAGAACCTATCAACATTCATCGGTGTAAGATGCTCGGGAGTGCTTAACCGCAATCCGTTAAGACAATGGGCTATAGGTTACTGCAGTCCTGTATTACAATACAAATTCCTATCACAAATTACATGTATACAGATTTCCGTGCCCGCCTCTCAATCGTTTTTCATTGTTTCGAGTGCAAATTGCCGATAGGCTGTTAGATGAACTTTCTTCTGATAAAAAAAAACAGACAAATATTATGAGGGAATTCTATTTTTGAATTTATTTTTTAATCCTCAATAAAGAAATACAGGGAATTACATGTTTTCTTAATAAATATGAGTAAGTCGTTCATGGTATGGAATACCCGTGCGTGCATGTGCGGAATATAGATTTTTTAAGATACCAGTCGAATAATCAAAATAAATATCGGCTGGCGATTGTGCTAATTTTAGAAAACTTAGCGTATAGAATATTTTAACTAGCAATATTAAATTACGTGGTTAATTTCACTACATATCTAGTACCTAAGTAAGTATGTGATGTGGAGTGGTGTCTAAATCTGCCAGCTGGTTTACCTGTCCCTTTTGTCACAGCGCTAATCTACCTGTTTATGTAAATTCTGACCATTATAATTATCATATTTTACATACACGATTAAATAATTTCCTGTAATAATTAACCTGTTATTTGATGTTCTTCAAAAGGCTGGAAATCTAAAGTATATAATTTATGGTTTTCTTAGAATAATCAATTCGTTCTGTACCCCATATACACCATTAATAATAGTCTTTAATTTATTCATAACTGAAAAGTATAACCTATAAAACTAATTTAACTGATACCGTAAAAATGTGGCTCAATACGTTAATGTGACACGATTAGAAGATGCCATAGAGGATAACAGGATTACTACAAACGTAGATGTGGCTTGTTCGTAATCCATACTAATACCGTTAACGAATTATACGCTCTGTAATCGAGACAAACTGTTAGTAGTCGAAATGCTCTGATTTATTTGGCGTTTATAGAGCTCATTACCAGGTGCGGTGATAAAGTATCAATAAATTTTGATATTATTTAAATTTATTGCTTTATTTATTTTGCGTGGGTTATATTAATCATTGAGAGTTAAGATCATTCGCTGTGGTCTATGGAAATAATGCTTGATTTTAGGTTGGAAAGAATAGAACCTAACTACCTACAGAAAATAAATATCTACCAGAATTATGTTCTATAAGTCTTTTCTTGGAAGCTTAGCTGTTTGTAACAATGGCGATGAAACACAGTGATAACGAAAGAGCGGAGAGAACGTTAAGCCGTCGGTCCCGGTTGCCATACGAACATCTATAGCAGTCGTTACGGGTAGATGAAGCCCTATAAAGTCCAACATCTGGTTTAGCTGCAATGCTTCAATATCGCCTTTGGGTTGTTTAGTGGTCAGATGGCAGTCACTTCACAGAGAATATCGAATCCGCAGTTAGACTGATAAAGCGGACTCCGGACTCCGAGTTAAAAAAAAAAAGACGGGTTGCACTCTGGGAGTGCCGGCAGAAGTGAAAACATTTTCTTTTTTTCTTTCTTCGTTATATACATAGAAAAAGATAAAAAAGAACATACCATACCATACCTATAATAAATATAGCGCTAATCATAGAACCTATCACTTATTTTCTGCTAATTTTCTGTCAGAAGAAATTAATAAATTATGAAAAGAAAAATTAAACACAAAAAGTAATAAATTACAGAAAGAAAAAATAATCATAAAAAGTAATAAATTACAAAAAGAAAACATAATAACAAAAAGTTTCTGAAGGCCAGGTGGTTTGAACCCGATACTATCTGAAACTATAAGGACTTACAATCCAAGTGCTTACCGTTTAAGCTACGACGCTATCCATGGTAAAATGCAAAATAGATAGTCCTTACCTAATCTTGTATGACGTCAGTCGTCGGTTACGGTTCAAAGGTCAACTAATCCTGACGCTTCCTTAACATTTTACACCCATCCAACGCCGCTAAAGAAGTTTTCACTTCAAAAAGCTTCGCATGCGCCTGGGATTAGTTAAAACCCTAACGTTAGGTTGAAGTAGACAGAAAACGCATTACATATTTGGGTGGGGTTAAGCCAAAAGTTTTATTTAGTTTCCTGTAAGGTTTTTTGCACTGCACAGAGTTGGGCAAAAGTGTACAGCAGACCTTATTGTACGGCGCAAAAATAAATTAACTAGCTAAATTTAGATACCTATATTATATTATAACAACTCCACCTTCCAACTCTTTGATACTATTCCTTATCAAAAACATAATATCTTTTGAAGATTATTTATTCCTCTTATTAACAAAGGTTTCACATGCAGTGTCGTTACAAATACTTTATGAGCTTCTGTTATGAACTCTAACGATTTTAATGTGTAGTTCATAGAATTCCTAGAGTAAGCTAACTGTCGATTTGCAATAGAATGCGAAGGTTCGCTATCGACATAACAGTCCTAGGGATAAGTGTGCTGAGCTCTTAACAGACGTACACATTACATGTAATAAAGATTGCCAGCAGAGATAGATAATACTAGAAGCCGATTGTATTTCTGTGTCATTCATTTCGAAAGATATTATGATTGGTTTTTAGACTAATCAGTTTCAAATGATATCTTTTGCAATGACAATCGATTGTCATTGTTAACTTGAAACTATTGAGAAATATTGCGAAATTGCAAAGTGATTCTTATATTCCCTTTAAAAAAAATATTGGGTAGCTGACATATATCCTCTTTCTCTTCTAAAGTAAAAATTTAAAATCTCTTTTTCTAAATCAATGTATACCTAGTTTGCAATGTTTTACGTGTAGGTACCGCACATTGTGTGGCTATGTGTTGTAAATTAATATTACTCATTGGTCAATACTTTTCTTATCTATTCTATTGCTAACCGCGATGGAATCTGTTAAAAAGTCGTTTTATTTCAATAAATCATTGGCCGATTTAAGACATGTTACACTGCTATGACGACGCATATAATTCATACATTCGTGACTGCCCGATGTGACGTATATATTCTACACCATTTCACTATCTCCAGTGTTGAACTGGCCGTATGAAATTATTAACGACTGTATCTATGTTTATCGGTGTTCAATTATTGCCTGACAGCTAAAACAATGATTATAAATAAAACAATGTTAACAAAAGATTCTTGAAGTTCAATATGATTCTCTATCACACAATTATTAAAAATAATTTTGTCTGCAATAGGCTAATTTATTTATTGAAATGTACTTAAAACATCTAAATCGTAGTTATCTAATTAATGATAATTAAATTGAAATGTTAGTAAATTTCAAAAACCTGCATCAAAAGTAAGAGTAAAAATCGGTTCAAGAAATTCTAATAAGAAAGTGTAACAAAGCCCGAAATCAAAAAGTTCAATCTGCAGTAAATACTACGGATAATAATATCGTGAGATGATGAGTGTCTTGCAGTATTTTATCTGTCTAGCTGCGAAGATCAGCACTTATAGCGAATAAAAAGAAAAATTATCCACTTGCTGTATCATTCCCTTATCTTATTTATTGTGGTCTCCGCCCACAAACTTAGTCGCTGTGTTAGACGCTTAACGATTTCTCATGATTTACCTTTTCTTCTGGATAGCCTGTTAATCCGGGACTACTTTTTGCGCCATCTTGCAACCGGTCAGAATCTTTCTTGTTTTATTGCACCTATAAACCACTGTAAATAATTTCACTTAAGATCTAGCGCGCATTGGAGTTGCATTTGGCATAAAATCATGTCAAAAATATCTTCTGACTTTTGAGTTCTTTACTTACATTTAGATTGAGGATTTGCATTGAAATTCGAAGGGAGATCATTATTATCGTATGCTCTTCATTTATATTTTCTTAAATCAGTCTACTTAAAAACGAAACTTACAAGGGCATCGTATGTCAGAAAAAAATCTGTCATTCGATGCCTCGATGGCATACCTATGAATAATCTTCGAGTCAATGGCTGGACTAGACTTTTGTATGATGATTCGATAGTAGTAAAACTTGTATAAAATATACGCGTTCAAAATTTATAAATCATATACCTGTCCACGTAACATCTGTTCTATAAGAAAAAGTAATCTGTAAGTTAATTTGCCGAGCAATCCCGTTATTAAAATAGCAGGCATACGTTTGCTTGTAATATAAGTTGTCTGTCAATAACTAATACTCTAATTTAGACCCCAAGGCATGAATTCTTAAGCAGCCTGAATACTACTCATACTTACACGTAATTTATACGACAGGATTAATTTTTCTGCCTTACTTTGTAGGATTTGAATAGTAATTGTAAATTGTGTTAGGATTTGTAAAGCGTCGTTGTTAAGGTAGGACTAGTCCGGCCTGTTTATTTAATCATGAGAACTATTGGTATGTTAACTATGTTGTTTGTAATCCGATTAAGTAATGTCAAACCTGACTACCTTGGCTCCTTGGTCCATGTCTTAAAATCGTTGGTGTTTATTTTACACTGTAAGTATTTATTTCTAGGAATAGATAACCTAGGCTGAAATAACTGTGGAACTCAGCCGAAGGGACACATAACAGATTTCTTATTCAAATTATTTGCTTGATAAAATAGGTAGTTTTGCAATATTTTTGATAGGTAGATGTTGTAGGCTTTAATAAGTTCACAAGTATTTAACATTGTCGCATGATTGTGCATGTGAATTTTTTGTTAGCAAGCCCAAAACAATCTACCTACTATCACGATGTGATTCTGTAATTTTAAAAGCTATTGTTGCTATCACTCTTAGGATGCAATATACAATTTTTTTACAATTTTTTTTATTGTTACAGTGAGATGGCGCGGTGGAAAGCGCTCCAGCATGGACAATCAACAGCTTGGTTTCTTTTCTTCTGCATTTTGCAACTGGCGAGAGCAACGCCTGGTAAGAGATTGCTAATTTTTTTATAAAGAAACTAAATAATAATATTGTATCTCAGTATGAAGTGTTTGGTTGCGTGAAAAGTTACCTGTTACATTAGAAGGAAATTAAAATTTTTACAATGGTTATAAGCATGACTTCATTTTTATACGATTAGGTTCATTGAATGACACCGTAATGGCATTTTATTACTGTATCCATTCACAATAATCGTATTTGTAAACACAGTGGGCACAATGGAGTATTGATCTGTACAAACACGATTA
Source organism: Eilema caniola (assembly GCA_949126895.1). Lineage (NCBI taxonomy): Eukaryota > Metazoa > Arthropoda > Insecta > Lepidoptera > Erebidae > Eilema > Eilema caniola. Next base: position 8,360,279 of record OX421473.1, on the reverse strand, counting down.
ATGAATTGATCCTGTTATAATAGTCAATGTTATAATGTTTACATGAATATTTATACTTAGTGTGGAAAATAAGAGAGTTCAGTATTTTACCGCCTTATTGACTTCCTTTCGCTCAGCAGAGATAATATTGTTAGAAGAGATATTATACTCTCATAATAAAAGTGTTACTTGAAACCGCATTTCTCCTTTTGATTTGACATAGACTACCGACTGACTTCCCATCCCGGGAGGATAGCTTGCGCTCTAGCCTTGTTCGTGTATATCAGTACGTCTACCGATTTGCAGTAGCGCTTGGCTAGTGCTTCGAAGATCTTGGTGGGTCCCTGGATGTTCCACAAAACTTCATAAGCACATTCTATAATTGAACTATATCTTTTCTAACTGGTTTCAGTTAATTTCTACTGAATAAATGTAAAATGAATTGCCTAAAAGCTAAAATTAACGTGCTACAAGAATCTACCGTTCCACGAAAACATGCTACGGACTATGTTTTCTAATTGGAACAAGCGCTTATAAGGGCAGACGTCTTTTCCTTTGCGGGATTCCTAAATATATGTGCCTACTATGTTCACATGTACTAATTAATACTGTCTTTTAAGGCATAGTGAACATAGTGATTAGTGAACATAAGCGCATAGTGTAGATTTCCAGTAATACGCTTTGATATGAAATTTATGATGAATACTATTAAAGTTTTCGGGATATTTACCATGTAATGATTTATTGAGTTTCCGATATTTCGGCACTGTTGCAAGCGCCATGATCAGTGACGAAATATCGGAAACTCAATAAATCATTACATGGTAAATATCCCGAAAACTTTAATAATAATATAAACAACCATGATAGTTTAAATACCGATATTATGATGAATAGTTGAGATCTGAATCTATCAATGCTACATCTGTGTATAAAAGTAAAGAACTTATTTTATAAAAGAATTTATCTTCTACTAGCGACTCGAGTCCGACTTTGCCCGGGAGTAAATTCGTAAAAAATCTTATATTTAACCCGACTGCAGCACCGTCTACCAATGCCAAAATCATCTCTTGATTATATATCGTGTCAAAATTTGAGCTCAACCGATGCAAAACCTGAGTTTTAAAACATATGTACTTACACACTTAACATTTTCAAAATTATAGATATACCTACATTACGGTAAACGATGGCAACAATTCTGCAACACAAAGTAAACGTTCACTTGAAAATTTAAACCTGCCAGGTAAACAGTTTAGCTCAGTTATTTATTTAGAAAGAGCGCTAGTTGCCTCTAATAGTCCCAATAAATCGCAATAACGACATGGTATACTGTTCTCCTACTAGCTTTTGCACAGACAACAGACAAAAAACTGGTTTTCTAGCCTATAATGTAATGGATCGACATAAATTATTTTGAACCAAACAAATACATTTGAACTTCATTGGTTTTAAATTAGGTATGTAAGTTGCCGTGTATATTTATTAAGCTGTACCTATACCTATGTAACGAACTACGTTACACAGACGCTCAAAAATACTATAGCATAAGTAGAGGTAGTACAATAACGGTCCTCTTGGTGATATTCTGCAGAAAAAAGCGTTAAAGTAGAGGATCGCAATGTTATAGCTATTCCCTTAGAATCCGTTGGAGTAACCAGTTGGGGAATTCAAGTGGAATGCGCCTTTTTCTTAGTTAGGCATCGCGCACGTGACTATTAGCGAAGCATGTTATACTTACGGAATTTCTATCAGCCGGTCCGTTTTCTTGTTCGTTGTCTAAGTGGCATATAAAAAGATCACGCTTATAAATATTCAATAGGTACGTCACGATTCAAAGTTAGCATTAACCTAAACAATGTGGAAGGAAAACGGACAGCAACATTGCAAAATCTTAATTAATTGTGCAGAGGCCTAACGAGCTAAGGTCTCGTGCACCTGTCGATTCTCTTATTTATTACTGTTTGTTCCTGTGAGAGTATACTCGGCTAGCTGAATTCACCCCTATTCTAATCTGAATACAATACTTATATGGTTGCCACGGCCACTAATTAAGCTGAGATTTAAAATATTCTCCGTACGTTTGACGTATTTTTTAAGATGCCTTTTGTATTTAATTTGCAGGACCGTGTGAAGTCGAGACGGGACAATCCAGCATTATAGTAGACATAGAAGAGAGTAGAGGAGATCGTAAGTAGTTACTTATAATTAGTTAACCGTTTTTAAGATTACCTTAGTAGTTACTACTACGTACTACATTTGTAGCACATACCGATTTTCTTAACATTGTTTAGTTGTAGATTTAACTAGCAATAGTACAAACCTTAGTGGTTTTTTGTTGCTATGAAATTATTGTTTGTTTTATCAAATTGTAAAATGTTAAAAAAAATATTTTTTTCTTTCTTTTTCTTTTCTTTGTTGCTTTTCTCGTTTTATTTTTTTTATTTTTTTAACGATAACTATGCATTTCTTATTGTGGTTAAAAGTCGATACTGCCACTACAAAATGAGAGTGATTGGAATATATTTATTATTATATTAATGTTTAGCTGTAGGTACGTCCAGTTGTAACATGTTGTAAGAGTTCTGTGACTTCTCTCCGAAGTGACTTCTGATGCAAGCTTGTTGCAGCTGATATAATTTATTGTGTGTTATACAGTTTTAATGTATAAATATTGCAAATATTAAGCTAGCGAGCTTACGATGTCTCTAGTCTTACCTCAAAACTAACTCACAAATTGAATAAATATTTTGTCTACTCTGATACTATAATACAAAGATTATAAAATTGAAATCAGAACTCTTATGACAAACATTACGCACAGGCCAAAAAAAAAAGTTTTATTACGATACAGGTCTTGTATGGACACCTATATCATAATATAACTTTTTAATCATAACGATACACCTATACAATCTCCATCTGGACTGAACCTCTACTTTAAAAAAAAACGGCCAATTCGGAAGAAAAAAAAAGAAACGCGCATGCGCAATCGATGTTTGCCTTGGCTTGGCGTCAACTTTTTTTTTTACATTTATATTAAACAAAGTTTGGTTTTGTTTATAAAATAAATTAGTTTATGTATTATAGTATGAGAGTAGATAAAGTAGTGTATGACACTGTACATAACTTGGTCTTATAACACTCGTGTGATAATATAAAAAAACTCGCCTACGGCTCGTTTTTTTAAAACACACTCGTGTTATAAGAACCCTTATTATGCAACAGTATCATAAACTACTATTATGTATTCAAACAATATTAATACACGTAAACCATTAAACATAACCTGTGAAACATGTTTTCTTTTTTATCGCAGAAGTTAACCAAAGCACAGTACCAGCGGTATTGCCTATAGTAGGAGAGCCTAATGTAGATGTGGAGTTGTCTACGGTGTTCCCTAAGGGTCCGACAGTGTTCCAGCTAGATGGAAAGCGTCTGCAACTGCTACAACCTCTTGATAGAGATGCGGACAATTTGTCGCATATGGTGTTTCAGGTACATATGTTAATGACTGTTAATAAGAGATATGTCTCAGTCAATCTCACCTCCGGCAACCTACGACCCACAAAAGGCGGCGTTTTAGTCGGTTCAAGTTTGACATAAACGCTCCCGACTGCTTCGGCAGGGATATCCATGGGGCATTTTGTGCACGATAAAAAAAGGGTATGTTAATGGCTTTAGGGGCTCATCAACTTAGGAAAGCCAAAGGCATGTACGGTAATATTTGTTTAGATGTGAATTTGCTTAATCTGATTAATATACATTTGTTAAACCTGATGGTAAGCTGAAGGCAAAATCTCAGGAAAGAGGATCACCATTACATACACGTACCATTTTTACAATGTTGGCACTCAGCTTGACGGCCTCATCTAAAGATGATTATCGTCCTAGCACCGCGTAACACTAACCGGCCCCACTAGTGCCGTGACCACAATCCCCCCTGCCCGATTACTGTAGCCAGAATTTGTGACAAATTTATACCATCAAATTTCTACCACCAGTAAAAGAGACCCACCAATTAGAGAGTTATGTAAAAAAAAAACGTGACTTAACTTAATTATCTTCATAAAATGCTTCCTTATAAATCAGTTGATTTGGCCTATTATTTACAAATGTTATTTAATATAGTCGTTTTAAAGTTATTTGTCATATAATTTATTAAGTCATAAACACATCACAACTAGTAGAATCTCCAAACCAAACTCAACCTAGTTTTTTGCGTATTGGAGTCCAAAATTGTTTCTTAAAACTTTTCGACTAACAGTATCCGGTAACTAAATTAATGGGACCCCTCTGGGTAATACGATAGTTATTAATGTGTATTCAATCTAATTTGGTGAATAATTAATTATGTATTTCGCAGCTGGTCTGTCAGGTGAAAGCTACGAAGAAGCGACGGACTATACCTGTGATAGTAAGAGTCTCAGACATCAATGATAATGAGCCCGTTTTTCAAGGCACGCCATATGAGACTAGTGTTTCTGAGGTAAGCTTATTTTAATTCATATTCTCATCATCATCAACTGAAACGAAAGATACAATGCCAGAATTGTAACCTGTGGAATCATGCCCTAGTCTATTCTAAATTGGAATTGGCGAGACTATACGTATGTATGTGTGTAATGTGTGTGCTAATTATTTCGTTGAAAATATGTGATTAGTTGAAAAATAATGCTTCCAAATACCGAAGGCATACTTTTCCAAGACAGTTGAATAAATAATGACTCTGTAATTAGCTGGTATGTGGCTAGCATTTGCCTTTTATTGCGTGATGCGTGAGAGCTTTTGTTCTTTTTATGGTCTGTCTTCAGGAGCTATGGCTATCATTAAATGATTGTGCATTGGTATACTTGCCATAATAACTATACACAACAGATCCTGTATTGCCCAGATAGAAAATAAGGATACGTGTTCATATGTAAAAGTGTATATTTATATACTTGGCCATAAGTATCTGAAGGAATAAAAAAAGAATACATTTTACCATTACACTTACCTACGTCTTTTTGCAAGAGCATAGCTATGTTGTGCTATATGTGTTTAAACCATTCAAAATAATTTAATTGTTGCGCAAAATAATAGTATGTTGTGCTTGGGCCATTGCAACTACAAAGTATCTAACTGTATTTAAACAAATTATATTACAGCTGGTACCGCTCGGCACTACCATTTTCGATGGTATCAAGGCAGTGGACATCGATGCCGGAGTCAACGGTTTATCAGAATATTTCATAATACCGGGAGATAACCAAACTCTAGAAGCGGCTAATGCAGTTGATGGATACGGGTATTTCGCGATACCGCTACCCCACCAAGGACAGGTCACAGTCAACAGAACTTTGGATTATGAGCGCACGCAGAAGTATCTAGTCACTATTCTTGCTTCTGTAAGTATTTTGAGGATGAGTGATTTTTTTAAATTATATTTACTGCTTACTTATCTTGCCTTAAGTTTCCTCTGAATGGAATAAACGGTTTAATCATAATCTAACCCCAAAAACCTCCCAGACCATGGGTCGTAGATAATAATTTGAACTTTTGTTTAGCCAGTTAAAACAACAAACAACCAGCTCTAATCTTCACATTGGTTGTTATTACCAGGGTCTACCACAGAAACGCCACCTCACGTTGTGGCTGCCTGTTGCCAGAAGGGTGGTAAATGTCTGTTATGGTTCCTGGAGAATTCCGCTCTTAGGGTACCTATATCTGGCATCTAAAGACCCGAAACTGTATGCGGTTTTAGTCGGTTTTACTCCGATATAAACGCTCCGCCAGGCGGCCGACGTTACCCAAGGGGATTTCAGCACGAACAAAAGGGAACCTATACGCGGAGTCCCACGTAGTAGGTATTCGTGACAGAACATAGTGTGGTTCCAAACAGCTCGACTTTGTGACTACTATGAAATGGTACAGGGGTTACCACACGTAATTTAATATGCCTACCACTTTAATGTTACAGGACCGCGCTCGAGATACGAAACATCGTCTGTCCAGTACCACTACGTTGACAGTGAATGTACAGGACGATGATGACCAAGATCCTTCATTCATTTACAAGGGTTGCACGCTACACGAGGGGGCTTGTTTCAACCCGGAGTATAGTAGCTATGTAAGTATCTAAAGTACGCTCATCTCATGGTATGTTACGAGTACGTATAGTTTACTCTTATTTGTGATATGGTCTTGTGGTTCCGAGTTTTATAACTGAACTGTGTTCGTCATGACGTCATCATCCTCATAACAGTTTCGCAGTTGCGTCCAGTTTGCATTTTTGAGTCGAAGTTCCGCTAATTGTTTTCGATTGTTATGTTAGTTTTTTCCGAAAGCAACTGTCACCTCACCTCCCTGTGCACCGACTAGCGGGTGAGATTGGCTTGGATTTTGAAGATCTGGGTGCTCATACGTTTAACAATAAAATACCTAATACGTTATACGTAATACACGTGAGTGGCTGACTGAAAATTATTGTTGGCGAAATGTGGGTGTTAAGACACTTCTGCCTACTCCTTCAGGAATTTAAAGGCGTGAGTATATATGAATGTATATGTACGTATTAAGTACCAATTTTAAATAAATACAGAACTTAATTTTAAATTATTATAATTGATTTAACACATGTGATATGTGCTGAATCATGTGTACCTTCTTTAAAATTATTTCACTTGTAACATGTTTAATGAATCCTTTTACTAGAATATTATTACCCATGAAACTAAAATAATATGTAGTCTTTTTTTATATCACTGCCAGCCCATAAATTAATACAATTTAATTAGAGGCAAGTGGATGATCCCATTTTAAAGTAACAAGGGGCCTGTAAAATGTTACAATTTAATTTATTACTGGGCTATCTAATGGTTTATGCACCTAAGCGTAAACATTGTAGTTAATGGCTTTGGATAAGAGTTACTAAGAATTTCAATTACTCGATAGTTTCATTGCTTCCTAAAACGAATACTATAACTAAGTACAACGTCCGCGTGGTGTGGTGTGATCCTTTTATAGACCACCCTTCTTCGAAATAGCACCACGCCGTCAAGCATAGAGAAATTTAAAAGAATGTTAAACGCATACTAAGTCCTCCATACCATTAAACAAGATATACACTATGTAATCTTTTGTTATTGTAGCAGGTGTAGTAATTCATACTTAGTCGAAATTTCATCTACATAACTCATGTATTTCATGAGATATACTTAGCTCAATGAAGGAATGACATAGCAGAGTCTTACTAACAGGTTTCTATTGGTCACCCTTCGGCTTAAAGATTCCAACCGCCCCACACAGTATCTCGTGTGACAAACTTCTAACTACCCACATGTTGTGTCCCCTTCACTAAAGATCTCTGGTGCCTTTACTCACCTATAAAGGCACCTGGCACCACTTATAATTGTAATTTTCATTTGAGAGATGTTTTAACAACCAGGCTACGCAAACACGCATTTGTTTTGAATGTCCTGATCCCATCACAATATTGCTGTTCATGGACAACGCTAGGTGCTATTCGCTCAGGTGCTATTTGGCTGGGTGCTCTAAGTGCACTAAACCGTATATTTTTCTTTTGCTTCGATATTGCAAAATATAAAATCACAAGTTTTCACCAAGATACCATATATTTACAGGTCAACAGCGGGGTTCTCGCCGGAATTCTTACCATCGAACCGGAAAAGATCCAGGCAGTCGATATGGATACGTTAGATGCGAGAATACGTTATAGTATCGACAGCGGAGAACCTGATTCTTACAACACGTACTTCGCGATAGACCAGAATACTGGCGCTGTGAGGCAGCTTGTTGCCGTTGACACTACTATCGCTAAGAAATTCCAATTGGTTATAAAGGTAAGTACTAGAATCTTCTCGTAATAAACAAAAGAGTGGTATAAGTTTCCATCGTATGAATGTCTTGAGAGAATTTCATTATTTGGCAGAGTATTACCATTATTCCTGTTTGTAGTCTCACTAATAGTAGGTAGGTACGTAAATCTGAATATATTCCCGGTATACATAAATATACTCGGCCTCTATTGCTTGGGACTAAAAATTGTGAATTGTCACAAAATCCAACAAGAGATATTCTGGGATTTTGACATCAAGACATGTGGACATTCTGGTATATGGATATTCAGCACCTAAGCCGGAAAATTAAAATCGGAGATATATTATATTGCATGTAGAAACAAAACTAAGATATTAAGATATTATTTATATATATTATATACATATATTACTGAAACTTTTGTTTTTTTTTTTATAAATAGGACACGTCAATTTGACTTTACCTCGCCTGATGGTAAGCTGAAGGTAAAGTCTCAAGAAAGAGGGCCACCATTATATACACGTGCCATGTTAACAATGGTGGCACTCAGCTTGACGGCCTTTTTTTGTTTGTCTATAGGCGGAAGAAGCGACCGAAGCTCGTCGTTTCACGACAGCAAAACTAACAATCACAGTACGGCCGGTAGACGCGAGTCCACCGGTTGTCGAAGCGTCATCGGACGAAGGAGTGGTTGAAGAAAACTCACCTAAAGGCACACATGTACTGGATTCACATAATGAGCCCATTAGATTGACTGTCTCGGATCCTGATTTGGTAAATAATCTTTTTTAAATGTAATAATAAGTATGAAACATCGTATTTCTTTGTACCTACTAAATTATCGGAAGAGACTTTAACTAATTTTGTAAATGTAAAAGTTTGTGACAATGGATGCATGTTTGTGAGTATGGATGTTTGTTATTCTTAGTCCAACACACAGACAGATTTAGATTGTAGTCTGATATGATATGGATCAAGAAAACTATCCAAATTCCACGGAGGCAGACCCGCGGGGAGCTTGTTATATTTATAAATAGTCAACCCGTTCCGGCTTCGCTCGTGGTATAATTTGAGATCTCGTATCACCCGTTCGTAATTTTTTAGCTTTCAAATAATGTAGAGAAATCTACCGGATTTGTAGACATTTATGATCACCGCTCTACTCCCTTGAGCAGTAGAGTGATGATATATGGCCAGTTAATCCAAAAATATAAAAGAAGCTTTATAATGTTATAGTATAGAAGAGAATTTCTACCATTGCAGGGGCCGGGTGATCCTATACCCCAATATACGTTTGAGCTAACAACAAACTTCTTCGACGTGGACAAGAACGGATTTTTGATTGTCAGTAACGAGAAACTCGACAGAGATCATCCGAACACTGGCAAATTTAGATTCCAGGTATGTATTATTTTTAATTTTGTTTTGTTAGCGCGTACGGCTGTGAGACCCCGGGTATTGCTCGTTTCATAAATTTTGAACCTAAAATATGCTCTTTACGCGCAGTACACGTTTCTTGAATGTATTTTGAAGATACCAAATGGTACTAAGGCAGTGGACGAGCTCAAATTCACTAAGTAGGTATATATAGTAGATTATTACAAAATATTCCGCTCGCGCCCGTGCCTTTTATATATAGTGATTTAGGTTCAAGATATATGGAACGCACAATACGATTACCATGTCGCGTGATGTATTGTTAAAATTTCTTTTTCGGACATGTCGATAGGCTCGTAGTAGGCATCGTGACCCCTGTTATGTGTATTAGTTAGGAAGAAAGAACTTCACAACGCACCCGGCGGGTGGCAATAAGCTGACGGCTCTCAATTCTTCTTATAAATACTATTATAGTATTAATGTAATGTTATTAATAGTATCTCAATTTATATGAATAGATTATTATGTGGCCAGATGGTAGTCTCTTGACGAAAAATATCAAAGTTCAGCCGCTTTGTAGATAGACCGGCAACCCCTTGCCAACCGAGTTGGGAAAAAGTAACGATATACATCAATGGCAAAAAGACTCAGAGGACATTTAATGTGGTCAACGACACATAGAACAGTGAATGAAAACTAAATAAAACATATTGAATAAATTATTAATTTTTGTTTTGTTTTTCAGGTGGTAGCCCGCGAAGCCAATGGCGGGGCAGCATCGGCGCCATACTCTCTAGCAGTACGACTGTTGGACCAGAACGACAACGCGCCAATGATACCTAAAACACAACCCATCATCATACCCGCCAGCTTGGAGCCTACCGAAGTACACAAGGTTAGAGACAATATTTAAATAACTTTACGGCTTTATTGAGTAATTTTTCAAAATGTATTATTAAAATATTAAAAACAAGATATTAGATTCAATTGATCGACTAAACTGACAATTAAATAAGCTGGTAGAAATTGATTGAGGACTAAAAGTAACCTCATCTGCTAGCTGTTTCTTTTTTATAAACTACCTTTCCTGCCCTCAACGAATGTATAGGATTTGATGTGTTTATGCAGTCGTAAACGCATGTCATAAACGTCAAATACCATACATTCGTCATCCTATTCTATCAAACGCTTAACGAATTGCCACTTGTCTAGAGGGGCGTAACTGGGTTTGGTAACTCAGATAACAGTCGCTCCCGCGAAAGATAAAATATAGATGCATACATAATACATATATTCAGGCATGTAAATTTCCGCAGAGGTGTATTAACACATACATAATGCCAAACAAAAAATAGAAAATGAACCTCAGGCTCCGAGGTGAAACCGCGGGTGTTACCTAGACTAATAATGACGATAATGACGAATTTTGTTTATAAAAAATATTGTGATTACCAGTATCTTATAGCTGGAGGCACACCAGCTAAACTTTTTCTGGGAGTGGATTCAGGTCGTCGGTATTGTAATGGTCAGGATTCTAACCCACCGCGGGTTGATTGCAAGTCGAAATGCTTAACTACTTTAAGCTCTTTGAATATTCAAATCGATTTAAATAGAAAAATGAATGAATCGGTCTAGGCGGGGTTTGAACCCGCGATCTTTGCCTCACAGGGGCAATGCTTTGAGCATTAAGCTACAAAACCAGACCAGAAAAAGATCTTGGAATATTTTTTGTGGAAGTGTATCTACATCTTTAAAATGACCTAACTACAAAAATACGGGTATTAATAATGTATTTAATAATTTTCTAGGTGGAGGCGGTGGACATCGATGAGGGTGAGAACGCACGCGTCACGTACGCCATCTATCATGTGTCTAACAATGGCGGCAACAAGTTCACTATTGACCCTAACACGGGAGTTATATGTAAGTCGCACCGTTTCTATTAATACACGTCCACAATCTACCCTGAAAGGTATTTTTGTTAGTATTTATTTGGCTGTAATGCACTATGATGTACGATTATGTACAGGTAACAAATCCAGAAGAGGTTGACGATTAAAATCTAATTTTGTTCTCCATTTTGTTTGTAGTGGGGTTTTTTTTTACGTGCGGGAAATTCCCACGGATACCCCCCTCCGAAGCCGGAGGGATAGGTTATGTCGGACTCGAACCGACTAAACCGCACGCCGTCTGTGGGTCGTTGTGCTAGGCCGAAGGTGAGGTTGTCAGGAGGCGACATATCCCTCGCACCCCGGCTGACCCAAGGCCATCCCTCTCGGTCTGGTCCTCCTGCAGTGGCGTTGCAAGTCGCGTTTTGTATTGAATTCGTATTCATGCAATTCAGTTCATTAAACAGTCCGGCGCGTATTATTATTGTTGTTTACTCTTCTGACGTGATGAAAAGTCTAGTAGATGAAAAGAAGCAAAAATAGGTAACAAAAAATTAAAAAACAAAAACAGAGCTGTCGTAACTTAATTCGATTTCTTGTATATTTCATACAAATATTTGGATTTCTTTATATATTTTCTTTCCTGATTTTTCTACCATAATGGACCTTATTTTTGAAGAACATTTTACATGATACCAAACGTCATAGTGCATTAAACAAGCCGTATTGTGTGTATCACTGTGTTAGCATGTAGCACTAAGAATACTTCGTTTGACTATCTTCTGTTAGATTTCGATTTTCACTGTTTTATTGACTGTTTTTAAAGTAACATAATCCCACTTATTTTTTAAGTAGAAAAATAACATCACGTCTATGAATTTCTTAATTTCTACTTTGTGAATGTTTGATTTTGGTTTCGATAATATCCATTATTACTTTACTTACTATTATATTCTAGGGTAGCACTATTACTATCTACACTTTAAGTTATCATAGTTTGTAATTGGTTCCATAATGACGTACAACTGTAACATTATTTAAATCTTTATTTTTAAACAATTTACAGCAAGCACAGGTCGCCTACAAACCGGCGAACAATACAGCGTGACAGTCAGAGCGACAGATGCAAAAGGACTCAGTTCCCAAGGCATCGTGGAGCTGTCCGTTGCACCAGGGCCGAATACTCGACCGCCGCAGTTTTCTAGTCGAGATTACTCGGCGCCTGTGTCAGAGGGCGCTGCTATCAATTCTACTGTCACTACTGTTACTGTAAGTGTTAAGGCGTGAATTATACGCAAAAGAGACGTTATTACACAAAGCGTAATTGTGTTCAAAAATATCTGATCAGCCCCTTTTAGACAAGTGGCATAGAATGACGAATATATGGAATTTGACGTATATGTCAGTCGTTAAAGCATGTCAAATACGTCAAATCCCATATATTCGTCAGTCTATTCCATCAAACGCTGGTTAGCGAATTGCCACGTATCTAGAGGGGCCGGCGGAAAAATGCTCGAGCACTTTTTAAGTACTAATTATACCACTTAGGTGACAGACAAGTATATGGTCCACCTAATAGAAAGTGGTTACCTATGGATGTGTGTACCACCAGGGGAGATACTCTCGTACTGCCGACTAAAGGGTCGGCTACAGAAACGACTAGAAAGAGTTTCTGTGCCGTCAGTGTAAAAGACAAAGCCTAATGAAATTAATATCAACCTTATTCCGTTTAGACTAGGCTGAAAATAGTATAGCATTAAGTCTTATCCGATTAGAAAGTAGTGTGTTGTTACTTACTAATTTAAGCGTTGTCCTGACGGAAAAAGGAAAATATATAATTACCATTAAAAAACAGCTCTAACATTTTTCCATCTGATTTGAATTGACTCCTAAGGTTACAATGGGTACGGTTTTTGCTTCAAATATTAATATGAAATGCTTCCTGTATTCAAACCACTGAAATCTTTGAAGCTTTATTTTCGTATAGCATAGATAAACCACATGTCTTTGTCTTTGCAGGCCAAAGATCCAGAGAATGAACCTGTATCCTACTCCATTGTATCCGGTAATGACTTACGTCAGTTTGCCATCGGTGCCAACACTGGCATTATTACTGTCATTAGGAGTTTAGATCGAGAGGTGCTGACGCGGTACCAGCTGGTAAGATGACACTTCCTACTATCCTACTAATATTATAAACGCGAAAGTTTTTAAGTATGGATGGATGGATGAATGGATGGATGGATAGATGGATGGGTGGATGGATGGATGGATAGATGGATAGATGGATGGATGGATGGTTGGATAGATGGATGGATGGATGGATAGATGGATGGATGGATGGATGGATGTTTGTTTGTTTGTTTGTTTGTTACTCTTTCACATGAAAACTACTGAATGAATTTTAATGAAACTTTACAATAATATAGCTTATACATTAGAATAACACATAGGCTACAATTTATAACGATAAACGATATTATAGCGATAACCGACATCCACGCGGGCGGAGCCACGGGCAAAAGCTAGTACTTAATATATCTCACCACACCCTAGCTCTTTCTGTGGATGTCGTAAAACGTGACTAAGGAATAGGGCTGTTTCTATCCGACAATAAATACACAGCTCGAAACAAAGTGCCCGATAGTCGGCAATAGGCTCGCCTAGTATTACGTGGGACCGAAAATAATGGTTAGCGAAATGTGGGTGTTAATGCAACTCTGCCTACCCCTTCGGGGATATAAAGGCGTGAGTGTAAATTATATATTCTGTAGTATTAACAACCCACATGAACTGTTTCGATATAGTATACTATTAGACTAACGAATCATTACTTTTTTTATTTGAAAATGTCATTCTAAAGTTGGAGCTTGCAGGGTAAGAAATGCCAGTCAAGTTGCTAGTAGTAAATTATTATAAAAAAATAAACAAATTTATGATAACTTCTAGACGTTTTAATACATTTTGAATATAAAAAAAATAATTGTATAAATATATAAAACGTAAAGTGTACACATTTTATGTATTATTTCAGATGGTAAAAGCTGAAGACCCGGGCCGGTTGGCGAGCACAGCGACAGTTAACATCAAAGTAACGGACATAAATGATAACAATCCGAAATTCGATGAAGACTCCTATGTGTTTAACGTTAAAGAAGGTAATTTCAATTCACTTAATTGTATTTTAAACTTCCAATCAGACCTTAAATCGAGTATAAAAAAAATTGTTAGACAGTAATATAATTGAAAGATAAGTATTTATTCTAATTCATGGGCTAAGTTATAAGCAAGACTTAAGCACTATCCATGTGTTGAATATTAACATAAACGTTTTGTTAATATTCTTTGCAATAATATTATAATTAGATAGTTTTTCTGAAGAGTTTTAACTTTTCAAATTGGGTTCAGCCACTCTAAACAAGTGGCAATTCGTTTGCCAACTTATTGTAGAATAAAATGATTATAATCTAATAAATAAATAAATATTCTACAACATTGTATACAACGCTTATCTAGATCCATGGTATGCATAGCTTAACTAGCTTGTGTAATGGAATCTAGAATGCGAATAAACATACTTAAATATTTTTTTTGTAAATCACACTTATTACACGTAGGAAACACCCAAACTAATGCAAATATACATATACATAAGCGGGAATCGAAACCGCGCCTACTGCGTAGCAGTCAAACGTTTGATGAATATATGGGTTCTACAGAAATGCCATTACATTCATCACTCTATTCGACAATATGCCAACGAATTGCTACTTGTCAGGGGGATAGACCGAATAACTTTTATTCACTTGCCTGGGTTATTCAGTGACAGGCACAGGCACGGATAGACCTAAAAATACATAAAATTCTCTTTGAAGCTTGGTATTCACCTAGCCGTGTAGCATGTAATGTAGCATATAATATCCAACCTGCAAGTGTGTTCGGCTCGTCCACGGTCACTGCATATTTAGATACGAGCTCACGGATCTCGCCTTTGTGCTCGTGATACTCGTGATACTGCCACTTGGCAGGTCACTGCGATCCACACTCGAGTGGCTCGCAGCGGGCTCGTGCCTACTTACTCATTTGATACAGTATAAGGTACATTACATGCTACACGGCTAGGTCAGTATCCTTAATATTTCCTACTCATTACACTACACGTTTTAATGACCTTATGTACAAATTATAGGAGCGGCGAACGAGTTTGTAGGCTACGTTCACGCGACGGACACAGACGAAGGAGTGAACGCCATGCTCAGCTACAGCATACCGCAGCACCTGCCTTTTGTGATAGACAACTCCACCGGCATGATCAGTACCAATACTAAGCTCGACTATGAACATACTAAGGTAAGTCTAATTCTGTTATAATACATGAATAAATAAATAATAAATATTCTATGACATTTCACACAAAGCTATCTAGACCCTAAGTAGGGAAGCATAGCTTAACTAATTGTTTTATGGGACCTAGCATGCGGGTAAATTATACATAGAAACACTCAGACCAATGCAAATCGCCATATTCATATTTTTTGTCTAGTTGTATTATTTGTAATGTTAAAATAATGACTTATAATAAATGCATTTTATAATTAAAAAAAAGATATAGAACTAGAACTGCTAATTTTTTAATTTCATTTGTTAATTTATAAGTTGTAGCTTGTAGTAGGCTTAGTAAAAATATCAATTAATCTATTCCAGGATTACGAATTCGTAGTAACAGCGACAGATGGCGCTATAGACAAACGTCTGGGTACAGCTTCAGTGACCGTACAAGTGAAAGATATACCGGACGAAGCGCCAGTCTTCTCTCAACCCTTGTACTCTGTGCACGCGCCCGAAAATACGCCTAACTACCCTGTTGTTAAAGTTCAGGTTAGTATCGACAAGATTGCGGTTCAAATGACTTATTTGCTATGTTAATAGATAGACATACAGGGTCTGACGAACATATCTGAGACTTAAAATAACCTCACCTCGATTAAGATAGGAAAAATATTGAATCGGTTCACGCGGGGTTTGAATATTTAGCGTGCGGAATGTTTAAAAATTTCCTTCAAATAACCTCACCTAGTCTGTGGACCTGTTAAACAACAGACGGGGTTCGGGTACTGGTCTACTGGTACTGGTTTCTGCAGCAACCAACATTCCAGCAATGTTCTAAAGTGTTAACTCTGAACGTAACTATGAAATCACTATGATGCTTATTATTCTCTGAGCCTTTTATCCCAATGCAGTTCGATCGGCTTCCGAGTCTAACTGTGATGCGGTTGAACTTCGATACCGTGAAGCAACTGCCATTTAGCTTCCACAATCGTTAGAAAGTGAGAAATCAATTATGTTGATGATGATCTTTCTACTGTCTTCTCGTCGTCGGGGTTTGACGTTTATGACATGGGTTGACAACTGTCGAATACATCCAATCCCATACATTCGTCATTCAATCCCATCAAACGGCGGCCAACGAATTGCCACTTGTCTAGAAGAGTTGATACTTTTATAACGTTATATACAAAAAATAATAAATAATTTTGCTTTCCTGTTACAGGCTGAAGATCCAGATACAGTATCTGAGATAACGTACACAATTCTGATGGGAGACACAAATCTGTTCTCAATAGATCGTAAAACTGGTTTGATTCGTACCCTCCAAGCCTTAGACAGGGAACAAGGGGCAAGACATGAGCTCACTGTGGGTACTGAGGAGAATAACGGACAGGGTGCGGGCGCTACGACTATGGTGGAGGTTATCGTTGATGTGAGTATTATACCGTTAATAGCACCCGCCTGAAATTTTTCGGTTGGATTCGAATTCATAACG
This sequence comes from Eilema caniola, assembly GCA_949126895.1. Lineage (NCBI taxonomy): Eukaryota > Metazoa > Arthropoda > Insecta > Lepidoptera > Erebidae > Eilema > Eilema caniola. The sequence goes on along the minus strand of OX421473.1, from coordinate 8,343,389 downwards.
TAACCGTATCGAAAGAACGAGGCATTGCAATTTATTCTCAGTAGGCACGCGAACAATCACAATATTCGTTCTCTCGATACGGTTACGTTATGAATTTGAATATTATTCGTACCCGGGGCACTGCTTTCAGTCTAACTACTTTCAATTTTGAAATTTTCCGTAAAGTGACTGCAATCTTACCTTTACGATTGCAATCTGACATTGGTGATATCGAATATTTGTAGTTAAACCTAGTTATCGGACTTTTTAGCTCTTGGAACTCATCGTCTACCTGCCCTTGTTCCAATTCGGTCGGCGCAACATACATTACTGCCAGATGTCATTTCCTCAGAATCTTAATTCTTGTTTGATTTAGCACTCCCGTTACTGTTTCATTTGTCCTATCCCACGGGATAATGCGATTTAACAATTTCTCGTAGCGTATGTACCATAATACTGATATTTTTGTTTAATTCCCAGGACAAAAACGATAACACTCCAATATTCACCTCAGTCGTCCGTCCAGTGACAATAGAGGACACATCTTCAATAGGCAGCTTGGTCCAAACAGTGGTAGCTGTGGATTCCGATGCAACGCCGCCTAACAACAGAGTGCGGTACAAACTTGTGGGAAGGGGCAAAGCCTCGATTTATTTCCACGTAGAACCTGATACAGGAGCGGTGAGGGTTCGAGATGATTTGAGAAAGGAGACTGATAGTGAATATACTGTGAGTATTCATTTTGGTTATTTTAGTTGCATTTGATGTATCGGATCGTTAATTTTTAGATCCGCGGATTTGGCGATAAGATCTGTACGATCATAAAATTTTATTCAATCGCAGTCGGTGTAACGCAACCTTGAAACGATAGAGGCCCACTTTATGCTTTGCAAGACAGGAAATGTTCCGACATTTAATTGCAACTTATTTAATAAAAAAAAAAAATAGAAATATCAGCGCAAGCTTGTATTTCTATTTTTGATTATAAGAAATAAATTGCCCGTATAAGATCCACCAAAAAGTAACAAATACGGATCTCCTCTTTCGGATATCCTTGGATATCCGCAGATATAGATATCTGGCACATCACTAGCCGTAACCTATAGTTGTAAGTATCGATAACGTTACTCGTCAAGGATGTCACGAACCCATTTTTTTGTATTCGCTAAAACCTCGTTTGTACTCGATTACTAGGGTTTCTTTTACGTGGTTGCAGGTGGATGTACAAGCCTATGATCAAGGGGACCCTGTGATGTCATCGGTCACTAGCCTCACGGTGTATGTCAGTCATTCTGCTACCGTACCACCTGATGTAAGTATCTGAATTTTATTAATATATTCTCGACTTGCTTTTGCCCGCGGCTCCGCTCGCGTGGATGCCAGTTATCACAACCAAACATAGCCTATGACCTTTCTCAAGGTCTAATCTACACCTATACATTTTATATCAAAATCGGTTCAGTGGTTTAGCTGTGAAAGATGAACAAACAGACACACACATACACTTTTCCATTAATATTATTAGTATGGATAAATAATCGCCTCTAAGGCATGACAGTAGAGAACGCGGCCGCTACGCTGGAATTGAAATTTTGTAGCCATTAAAAATAATGTATTTTCTTGCTTTTAGGTGGGGCTCGGATTCGCCGACACTGTTTACACTGAACATATCGCAGAAAACTCTCCTAACGGCACTCTGGTTAGGATATTACCACTTCTCAATAAGAGAGAACACTCGCCCGATACTCCACTTAAATGTAAATTGACTGGGTCCTCACAGACAGGTAAGAACCTTCATTATGAACTGATATACCAAAACACCTTAACTGTTCAATGTACAGTCGACAAAGGAGATATAGTTGCACTTTTGCATGTAAAGTTGTATGTAAAAGTGCAACCGTAACTCCTTTGTGGACTGTACATGTGTGTGTACAGTCAGCATCAGAACGATCTTGACTAAAAATTCTCAAAATGATCTTAATCCCAAGGTATTAAGAGAATCAAATTGTTTTATTGATTGAATTTGCATTATTGTCAACTAAAGGTGTGTACCAAACATCCGAATAGCGATACAGCTAACAGAAAGGGGGGTAATTAGAGCATTAAGATTATTTTAGTACTTTGTTCGACAAAATCGATTTAATGCTGACTGTACACGCTAACGAGGAGGGTCGTCTCAAAACCGAAAATGGCCATTGATCAGATCAAATGACTTATTTGTCCACCTTACACCCCGGCATTTGAAACCCGTGCGTCTTAAATCGATTCGAGACCGATATTACCTCCTCGCTAGCTAGCGAGAGGTATCAGTGGAGATTTACGCACGAAAATACTAAAACGTACGCGTAAACAACAAGCATAAATGAATCTATATGTATGTAACACGAGAAAAGAATAAATAGATAATAAATTAATAATTTCAATCTTTCAGGAGTTTTCTACGTTAAACTAACAGAAGAAAGAGACTGTGCTATCTACCTCAATACTAGTTCTTTAGATTATGAAACACTTGCCGAATACTCGCTAGAAGTACAACTAGAATCCATACAGGGTCTCATTAACCCTGAGAGCAGTAAGGCAACCATCAAAGTCCATATTAACGATGCGAACGATAATGCCCCTGTGTTCGTATTCCCTGAACAATCCACCATTGCAGCGGCTAAAGGAAAATATTTTGCGATTGTCACCAAAGATATGCTGTTGGGAACGAATGTATTACAAGTTAAGGTAAGTCTTTTCATAACTTCTTACAAAGTTTATGTCACAAATAACAATATTGTAATAAGTGTTATTTTAGACTAGGCAGAACAATGCTCGTATACTTTTAGATCGTACTACAATTAATCTTATCCAATTTAAACATGGTTAAAAATAGTATAAAACCGCATAATTAGACTGCAGCGTGTTGTAGCACACTATTTTAACCATTGTCTTAATGGAATAAGATTGATATTTAATTACCATAAAAACTGCTTGAGCATTTTGCCGCCAGATTTAAATTGATCCTAAGACAAGTCTCATGTAAGATACGATTCAGACCATTTTAGAGTCACTCGTTCCATACGATTACGCTACAAAATCAAAACATGTTAATCGATTACGAATCGTTATGATAAAAAATGAATACCGACTAATGACGATTAATGGTTTGACGGTCGTTTACTATGTGACTACTCATTATTAAGTTTTAAATTACTATCATTTTATGAATCACAATAAAATTTAAGACATTCATTTTGTTGACTTAATTGGGCATTGTATTAACATTAAAATATTCGTTCACTGTGTCTTCCAATACCAGTACCAGTAGTACCTTAATATTTCTATATAACGTACTATTTAACATAAGTATAGTGTTCAGTAAATTGTACTCCTCAGTTTGATTCTCAACCTGAGTGCGTTATGTTGCAGCCTACTTTTTCAGTTCAGGAATGATTTAAATTATTTCATTATCTATCCCTCAACAGGCTAAGGATAAAGACAGTGGTGACTTCGGGAAGATAGAATACCACAAGAACTCATGGACGGCAGCGGCAGAAGAATACTTCAGTCTCGATGCTGACACGGGCGTGATCAGCAATATAAAGTCCTTCGAGAACGTTCCAAAGGAGAATTTGCCATTCAAGTTTAGTGTCACCGCGAGGGACAACCCTAATTCCGCACAGGATTATAATATTGCTAGGGCTTCGGTTGTGGTGAGTGTTTATTCTTAACTAGATTAGGAGCTAATTAAAATTATTTACTTCGTAAGAATTTTAGGAATCGCTAGTGGTTCTTAGCTGTTTACAAGGAAATGTCTATAAAAAAAATATGTCCATGTTTCATGTATCTATGTAATTTAAAGTTAGGTATAGTTTTATACATTGCACGATTTTAATATGGTGTTTCTAAGTAGGTACCTATGAAGGTCTGTTTCTTTAATTCGCATTATAGATCAACCTATATTACAGATAGATTTAGTTTGACCATGATACTGTGTACTATGCTTTAGAATATTTATTTATGAAATAAAATATGTTAAATTTAAATTAGGTACGCAGAAATATAACTTTTGAATTCATACATTTTTAATTCACGAGTCAAATATTAAATCCCTCGCTGTCTTTAATTCTAATTGATTATTCAACTTTACAGATAAATCTTCTAGATAAAGACAACCAACTAGTCGTAGAAGTATTAGTGAACCCAGACATGATGCGTAGACGCGCCCGTAGTCTTCTCACCGCCATCGAAGAAAAGACCGGTCTCGTCGCGGGACTTGAGAAATTAACTGCGAGACATTACTTAGGAGAGAATGGAACTTTGGAGACAGATACTAAAGGATCTGATGTTTGGTTGTATTTAGTGGACCCTAGCACCGGGCAGATTTTAGCTAGGGAGTCAACACCGGTCAAGGAGTAAGTGTTTTTTGTCACATTTTGTTGTCTATTATCATGTGATTTATGGATTCACTATTCGGACATAAATCGAATAGAAGTTTAACTTGATAGGTACATGTGTTATAGTTTGATTTGTTACCTCCGCTATCGCGCTAATCTCAATCGCATCCGAAGCTAACATTATGTAACTTGGGATCTGCTCTGCAGCTCTCTTTTATTGGTTTGATTTGACTTTAATGAGAGCGTTGCCGTCTGACCTGACAGGCACGCGCCTTGATGGGTGTCTCCCATTAGATCAGCTGTGTGTTCTGTCCGTCTATGTTATGGCCTACGGAAGTGTGGCAACGCATTCTTTCTTTTTTTGAAAAACCTCGTATTGTAGTCGCTTGGGCAAATCACAATACTTGGTGAGGTTGGCCAGGGCACCATGTACAGACGACAAAATAGATCACCTTTGCATACAACTTTATATGAAATATTGCGACCGTATTTCGGTTGTCGACTGCACATCCTGCTAACTGTATTCTAACCACCCGTCACCCCCAGCGCGGTGCAGAGCGGCATCCACAAGTACGTGTCGGCTCGCCTGCAGGCCAGCGTCAGCGAGGTCCGCGCGCCGCTGGCCCCCGCCGGGGCTCCCCGCCGGCCGCACGCCGCCGCCGCGCCGCTCGCCTCGGCCCTACCCGCTGCACTGATAGCCCTCGCCGCCGTCGTACTGGTCGCTGCAGTCGCCGCTACTATATACATCTGCGCGTCCTGGAACAGGTATGTGTACTTCATCTAGCTCTAAAACTCAATCAGACAGCGATTTAAATCGTCAGCGGCTCGCTGGCGACGTCAAATCAAAGTGCGGACGCGAATATTAGCAGCGATTTACGATGTAGTGACAATAAATCGCTGCTCATACTCGTGTGCACGCATTGATTTGGACGTTGTCGATGAATAACTGATGCTTCAAGTCGTTGCCGTGCGAACCGAACTAAAGGTGAAGGAGATTGATGTGCACAAGTAGCAGGCGAATTTATAAACGAGGTAAGCTAGGCACGCCGCGCTAACGTCACGCCGTTGTTTACTTCGATGTGACGTCATACAATCGTTGAATTATGCACCTTACATCTTCAAAAACAATGTTGCGATCAGTGTAATGTGATGTTTTTACAGTGGAAACCTGCAACAACCCCTCAAGTTGGCCTCTAGTAATTGTATTATTGACTTCTAGTCCGATCAAAATAGACAAAATTGTAAGCAATTCTAACTGAGATATGCGTCGTAAGCTTATTGGTCGTAGATTTCAACTCTGACCTTTACAAGAGCGACTTGAACCTACTCTTAACACAAGCAATTTAGCTTATCTGGAAGTGTTAACGGTAATACTAACAATTTTAATTTAGATAGGTAACTACATAATTTTATTTCCCCATTACATGTTCACGCGGGAAGATTAAAATCGTTAATTTTGCCCTACTATATGACGTAATACACTTTCCAGATACAAGAAACACAAGGAGCAAGCGATCCAACAATATGGCACCTTGAGTATGAGCATGGCGCCGCCGCGCCCGCCCTCTGGCTACGAATCCAGCGAAGACGAGCCTGCCCCCAGATATGAGACCCAAGTACGTATTTGTCGTTTACAGTAGCTAATGTCAGCGACTTACTGGGTCCCGTGACCTGCAATAACAAATTTCAATTTTACATAATTTGCACCTGAATCGCAATAAAATTTTACTTGGTAATTAACTAAAGGTAAATAATCTTGTAGCAACTTCTTATAAAAACACGTATTAAACGAGTTAAAAACTAAATTGTAGTTTTTAAAATGACTTAACTAAACAGAATATCTACTATTGATAAACTGAGTTTTTGAATAAGACATTAAAAAGACACGTCGCCGCCAACTAGCCTAATCAGCCGTCCAATTAACTGAGTAGGCAGTTAACTAAACGGTGCCATTCAATTAACAGCCTGAATGATATTCAGCTGTTTTGTTTATTACATCATTCAATAACCTGGCTGGCTAATGCTTAGGCCAATCGTAAGATGGGGCACATCCTTGAAATAAGATAGAAAATTACATACACATATGTATAAACCATATTGGTGGTATTTTTTTATAACAATGCAAAAATAAGTCGTTTTTCTAACTCTTTAATTAAATGGCTAGGCAAGTAGTTAAACGTCATCGATCCAAGCTATTAGCCGTTTAATTAAATGGCTGAACACCATTCAGGCTGCTAATTGAACGGCGCCGTTCATTAAAGCGCCTAGGCGGCGATAGACACATCAAGATTGTTTAGGTTAAGTACATAACCATGTTTTAGATGTCAACACCTTTCATAAAAATAAACACGATATTTTCTTTAAAGGTTTTGAACATGGCGGTGGACGATGCTGATTTGCAGCTGGATTTCAGCCCAAACAATCACGCTTTTAATATACACAGTGTGCAGTATCTATCCAAAGAAAATGGTAAGTACTCTCTTTTTATGCTAATAAGGTAGCAAATAAAGCATACGGCCCGCGTGGTGAGAAGCAATTTTGTTGCCTGTGAACACTAAGAATATTTATCGCCGATTGCTACCTGCATAGGAGATAGGTGAGGTCAAAAAAAATTGGTTCTGCCAGACACCATGCTCAGTAATCGAAGCTATTTTTGAAATTATTATTTTTTAAATTTTGACGATTCTAAATTGAAATTAGTGGAAATTTCTGAAATTTATTGTAATAGATGGACTCCCGATGGACTAAATTCAAAGATCTCGTGAAGGCAAAACTAGAGAGTCATACCAGAACTAGACCGTTGCTATTGTCAAGATTGACAAATTCAGGGTACCTATGACCTAAGAATTTGTGTTTGCGTACCACAGTAAAATGTAGCCAAATTTTCAATTGTATTTGCATTGATTAATTTCACACGTCATTCATTTCCAGGTGAACGTAGCCCAACAATCTCCGAAACAGCAACAACCGCTCGCGCATCTAGCGTCAACGAGAACGGTGGTACACTAAACAACGCTCAAAACAGCCAATTCTTCGAGCCTATCGCGAATAACGCGTCCACTGCTCGCAACACACAGACGCTCAACCGACGAGCGCCTACCGCGCATCCACTGAACAATGCACTCGGTACATTACCGCGTGCCAATAACAATAATATCTCCGGAGGCTTACTCGCCACTACGCTAGGAAGGAAAATAAACGGGGGGAATAATCACAAGAAAAAAGCTTCTCAACCGATAATGGCGTACGACGAGATACCTGGACTACAAAGGTTTGTTATGAAAGCTATGTAGATTGTAGACAAGAATCTAAACCTGTACTTAAATCTATATTCCATTTTGTTAAGTATTCAATTAAACGTAAACAATCTTGATCTTTTTAATATGTTCTATTGAAGAACACGGTTTATTAATATTTTTTTCTGTTTGGAAACTCATTTTAAAGACTAAAACAGAAATGAACCGCTAGTTAGTTAGCCTAATTTATTAGTTTAATATGTGATTTTATAAAAAGTCGCTGATTGCTTACCTTTAGTTCAGTACCTACAGAATGGAGTATTGATAGGTTTCTATGAAGACGCAATCAGCTTTACGATCCTGTTAGTATAATAATATCGATACTAATTGTTGCTAGAATTCGCTTGGATTCGTCCGCATAGAATTTTGATCTCGTTCACGCAATTAATGGGAAACAATTCCCGGGATAAAAAGTAGCCTATGCACAGCAAGATCCGTTTAGCCATTAGAGCGTCATTGAATAACAAACATTCGAAGACTTTCACATTCATAATATTAGTAAGATTATTGATGTGCAAACAAACGCGACTGCCCAATCGAATCCTATCATGCCATGCCATGTGATTTCGCTTTTGATTTTCATGTTTTGAAAGTTATGGGTATGTTTCACAGTCGTAGAAAAATATAACATAACTAATGACTAACACTAATGACTAAATAACACTAATATATAATTTTGTTTCACAGAGCGTTAGACAACGATAACGTCACATTTGGCAAAAGAAACTTCACTGGTTTTTACGATCAGTCACCTGTAGAGACAACCACAGAGCTATAATTACGAAGAACATTAATAGTGATTAACAAAATGTCTTTACCTAAAGTGATAACTCAAAGGACATGAATTCAGTGACTTGGAAAACTTTTTAGTGAAAGAACCGAAGCGAATTCCGTCCGATTGTTTTTAACATTTGTGTTCAACGAAAATATCGTTTGCTTCGTGATAAGATCGACTGAGAGACTTTTGAATAATTTTACATAATTGTGAATAACGAATTTTTAGATAATTGTATTTTTTGTACTTAATAATGTATTTTTTCTTAGCCAAGGCTAGTCCCGTTTTTTATGAACAAAATGTGCATAATAATTATGTAAATATGGCATTACATGGTGATGTATGTTAAGGTACCTGAATTGTAAATACAGGTACAGAACTATTTGTACTCTTTTATGAATCTCTTTTTTATATTCTGGCCAAAAATGTGCCATCTGTCTAAAATGTCTCATTTTAGTCATTAATATTTTAGCCAAAGAAAAAATGGCTACAATATTGTGATGTATTCTCATTTTAAAATTCAATTTTAAGCTTGTACTTCTTACATCTATTGTTTCTTTACAATTCTTTACGAATTTTGTGCCAGTTACTGTTAAAATGTAATTATAGGTTTCGGCTGCGTTCACACTTGCGTCCAAATAATTTTATCCATTACTGTTTTAAGAAAATAAGAATGTCCGTATGAAGTAATGTGTGGGCGTAGTTTTAACGTATTTAGCTTAATAAAATGAAAATGCTCAGATTTTTATACGATTTTTTTTTATTTTTGAATCTGGCCTCAAGTGTTATTTGTGCCAAACTGAACTAACTTTTTTTATTTATTTCGTATTGGGAAAGTAAAATGTTACCTAATGTAATTTCACTGTATATCTTGTAAAATAATAAAAAGGTTATTTTGAATGTGAAAAATAAATTTGTATTATATAATTTTGTGGTAAAATTGTTAATATAATTTTTTAAATAAATTGATATTTTATTAAATACTGGGTTTTGTTTGAATCCTTTATGACATGACACTATCATTGCTAATGTGTCAGAATCTCTAAAATCAGCTTAGTATAATTACACATACTTTAGATATAAAATGGGCCAACTAAGCAATATGCTGCAGGTTTTACTATCGGGGCTAAGTGGCAGTGGCCCCTGTAAAAGTCAAGTAAATCATATGGCAAGCAGAAGAAACAGATCAGAGCCCGGCCCTAAAGTTGAAACTGGATGCGACCGAGATTGGTGAACGGTCAATGAGACCTTGGTTAAGGAAATACTCATAGGCTATGTTCGGTCGCCGCAGGTATAATATTAGTACATTACTGCCGCGGCCGCCGAGTGTAGTGTTACCGGACGATCGTGAATTTTTTTTCGGAGTCCGGCAACGCTCAGTTGTGGCCAAGGCTTGTATAGTGCTTTTCTCAAACAATGCGCGGAAATTAAAACTAAGTATCTACGCAGAACTTTTTAGTTACCTACTTTTCAAAATCAATGACGAACAACGAACATCAGTAATTTTTCATGCGGCGAATTGTTCATTTGCTTTTTTATTTTTCTTAATAAACAGCATTCTATTTTCAATCTGTATTTAGATAATGCCTTGGACAAGTTACCTCTTTGGTTGCAATGGTTCCGAGTATAAGATGGTTCCATTTTTAAATTACACGACAGATATGAGTTAACATAGTAATTTATTTGTCCGCTGAAACACGACAGATATGGATTTTCATACAACTTTTGCCGGCCGCTGCTCGCATGTACAGCAATTTCTAATTTATCACGAAGAAGGTTGTCAAAATAATGTTCACATTTCCAAGCATGTTTGAGAAAAAACATTTTTTACTGCCAGCTGATACTTGCATCTGATGGGTATAGAGCCAACGCCCGAGTGCCATCACTGCGACGCGAGCGTGGACTCGGGGCTGCACACGCTCACCGAGTGCCCGGCGGTGCGAGGGATATGTCGCATGACAACCTCACCTTCGGCCTAGCACTACGACCCAGAGACGGCGTGCGGTTTAGTCGGTTCGAGTCCGACATAACCTCCCCCTCCGACTCCGGAGGGGTGGGTATCCGTGGGGATTTCCCGCAAGTAAAAAAAAAAAAAGCCAGCTGATACTACCACCGGCAGTTAGCTAGTAACAGCTATTGAAGCTATTGAATATTACAATGATTATGTAAATTAACCATTTATCATTGATACATATGACACAATAAAAAATGTGTAAGCATAATATTTATTTTAATTGAATCAATTGTTTCATTAAAAAAAAAAAATTTAATAACCACATCTCGTTGTCTAGTCGCACTTGGACTGACCTTTCGTGCGCATTTGCCGTAGGTATGTGATATACCTACTGCGAGTCGACGATGTATGTATAATTGTTTAGCACGCTCTGCAGCCTGAACTGCTCGATGGATTTTAGCTTGAAAGGTGTCGTTAGATTCGTATTTACTGCGAGAGTGTCACTTGTAATATGAAAAAAAAAAATGGCGGATTTTGGTAAAAAAATCACTCAGATTTATCGAGAAGTCAAAGTGAAGTAAATTAAAAGACGATTACAAAAATATATAATTCATGACTTCCTGGGGCAAAGGATGGCCATTGCGATTCAACGAGACAACGCGGCCAGCATCGTGGGAACCTTTGCGCCGTGAAAGATACGGGGTGGGTTATTTGACACGACATGAATATATTTTGTGTCTAGTTGTTTAGTTGTATTACTTTTTAGTTATTATAATATATTTTTAAATGAATAAGTTAAATCATTATATTAAAATTTCATGACTAAAAGGATAAAATAAAATAAATCTCAAACCCGAAGAAAATTAATGAGTACCGTCTGCTATAAAGCTTGTTTCGATCTTTTCAGCATCAGTCGGGTTTTTTATTTTTAATAACTTATTTTATGTCATTATAGGCACAGAATATATAATAGTTTCGGATGCGGCTGGGATTAACGCTAGGATGAAGAAAAAGGCACAGAATAGAAAATAGTACTACCACAGATATTATAATTCTTACTACGTTTTAAGTAAGTATAGGTTTTGGCAAAGGGTTTTGGTAGGTATATATAACCTATAGGTTGTGGAGGTCATCACGAAAAACATTCGAATTCGTAACTTAAACGTATCAAGAGAACGGAGCATTGTGATTGGTTCACAGTGTAGGCAGGTGGCCAATCGTAATGCTCTATAGTTTTACGTTTCGAATACGAATGTTGTTCGTGCTCGGGACACAGATGGCAGTCGCTTCACGATAAATATCGAAGTAAGACTGGAAAGCCAACCCCAACTGGCTCAGAGGACGATGTAGGTAGGTATAGGTATGTAAAATATCATGTGCACCAACAGTACTTCTAGAGTTATAGGGATTCTTATTTAGGTCGTGAGTAGGGTAGCCAGAACTCAATGGAGAGTTTTTGTGCTGTCAGTGGGAAGACCAAAAGCTTTTCCTGCTTTATCTTCTAAGTACACTGGCGGCACAGAAATTCTCTGTTACAAGCTCGGTAGCGCGAGTGTGACTTACCTGCCCCTCTAGACAAGTGGCAATTCGCTAGCCGGCGTTTGATGGAATAGAATGACGAATGTATGGGATTTGACGTATTTGACAAGCGTTAACAACTGTCATATACGTCAAATCCCATATATTCGTCATTCTATTCCACCAAACGCCGGCTAGCGAATTGCCACTTGTCTAGAGGGGCTGGTGTTGCACACGTGTACTTGTCAGCCACCTCAGTGGTAGGTATTAAAAGAAAACCTGTTTAAAACGTATTTATAAATTATCTCTAAATTTTTTATTACTCGACGGCGACGTAACGGTTTTCGCTAATATTTTAAATCTTGTTTGCACGGGTCGTCATACCTACCTGTAAGCAAGAGTGCATCGCCATGGTCGCATCGCATTGCCTATCACTTGCCTACAGGCACAGATGAATTTATAGTTACTACGTAACACGTGCGTACGTACGTGCTACAGGTGAGATAAGGGCCAAAGCTTACCTCACTTATTGATAATATACTGCAAAATATTCAGAATAATATCATCACATATATCAAAACATGCGAAGACCCAAACATCTTTCATATTCAGGTACGAATGGGTCCGCAACGGAATAAGCCATTAGGTAAGGCAACGTAGAATTTTATATTATTCGACATTTCTGTAATTTTGTACGACGTAATACTCGCAGGGGACCGCGGCATAAAGAGATATTAAATTTAAAAATGTACGCAGACGAGATTGCTTGAATACGTGGCGAGGCGCGTACTGTACAAATATTTGGAAATATACCGTGAAGGGTTGAACAGTACCGTGAGATTGGGTAATATAATATCTTATGCACCATGTGAAGGTGTTTAAATAATTTCTGTTCTAAGCTTGGGCCATTAAAACTCATATTTTAATAGGTACGAGCAATATAAGGTGATCACAAAAATTAAGCGAAGTAGATACCTAATTAGCACATATGCCTTAAATGTGGCTACAGATTAATTTATATGTTCAGTATCTAACTTAAACTGCTGTACTTCCCCAAAATGTATAAAGCATAACATTTTGCAAAGGCAAAGTATAAATGCAACTGACTTGAAGGCTTTGTTACTTTCAGACATATAGTAGGTGTGGCCACAAAAGCAACGGGCAGAACAGTTGATAAATTTAAAAGAAGAAAGACAATAGTACTCTTCAAATACGGTATATTCGATGACTAATTCTCCGAAATCAAGTATCCGAATTGCGAATATTTCATATCATCGATGTACCTACATTTATGTAGGTACCACAATTTCGCCTATCCCGGGCAAGAGCGTCCATTTCCCCTATAAGTGATTGCAACGACAGTCGCTTTAAAGGCCTATTCGAGAGGCCAATATTTCACTATTCCAATTTTGTAACTTTGCATTTTAGACGTTATTCATGTCGTAACATTTATTATCACTCGTTGAGTAATGGCAACTGATGACTACAACGTGAAAACATAGAAGTAATAATTTGAACAATTTAGCGAGCTCATGGACACCGCGCGCTTGACTCGGATAGATTAGTTCATTTTAAAGGGTGACCCTTTAGAGACTGCACAAAAAGGTCCGGGGGTAGTTGTGTCTGACTCGAATCGATTAAAACTGCACACCGTCCCAGGTCCCTGGCTGACCTTGGACTTTCGGTTTTTGAAATGTGATACCCGAGGGGGCTCCTCGGGTGTCGACAGTGGTGGAATACGCAAGAAAAAAGGGACAAGGACTTTAAATGTGGAATTTTATTGTTACTGTGATGTCAGATGGACCTTTGAATTGAAGTGTTTTATTTCGTCAAATTATATTTATAAGTGGAGATTTCAGGGATTTCCAGTCATATAATTTACTATGTTTGCTAGAGAGATTTGATCCTCATCATTGACACGATCGATTGATGTCATAAAAATACACGATTTTATTTTTTAGGGTTTTAGTCGCTTCGATTACCAAGTGTGGCAAGCGCGCTTTCGAAAATCTCTGAAAAGTCTTGTTTTTCTTTAAAAAAATAAAGGAATGTTTCCTTTGAGTAAATGTCGCTTTCTTCAGTGTTAAATTCCACCCTGTATATCATACGTCGAAAGATCCATACCGGGGGCGAGCCAGGGACCGCGTGGTCCCCCTCCCGAGGACGGGCCAGACCGATAGGGATGGCCGTGGGTCAGTCGGGGTGCGAAGGATATGTCATCGATAACCTCACCTTCGGCCTAGCACAACGACCCACAGACAGCGTGCGGTTTAGTCGGTTCAAGTCCGACATAAGGCAGGTTATGTCGGACTCGACAAAAGTACAAATTTTAGTTTCATTCGATGAAGTATCTTACCGACCGTTGTTTTAAGCTGTAATTGATTGTCATGATGACCGTTGTTTTAAGCTGTGATTTCCAAATATTTGTACAGTACGCGCCTCGCCACGTATTCAAGCAATCTCGTCTGCGTACATTTTTAAATTTAATATCTCTTTATGCCGCGGTCCCCTGCGAGTATTACGTCGTACAAAATTACAGAAATGTCGAATAATATAAAATTCTACGTTGCCTTACCTAATGGCTTATTCCGTTGCGGACCCATTCGTACCTGAATATGAAAGATGTTTGGGTCTTCGCATGTTTTGATATATGTGATGATATTATTCTGAATATTTTGCAGTATATTATCAATAAGTGAGGTAAGCTTTGGCCCTTATCTCACCTGTAGCACGTACGTACGCACGTGTTACGTAGTAACTATAAATTCATCTGTGCCTGTAGGCAAGTGATAGGCAATGCGATGCGACCATGGCGATGCACTCTTGCTTACAGGTAGGTATGACGACCCGTGCAAACAAGATTTAAAATATTAGCGAAAACCGTTACGTCGCCGTCGAGTAATAAAAAATTTAGAGATAATTTATAAATACGTTTTAAACAGGTTTTCTTTTAATACCTACCACTGAGGTGGCTGACAAGTACACGTGTGCAACACCAGCCCCTCTAGACAAGTGGCAATTCGCTAGCCGGCGTTTGGTGGAATAGAATGACGAATATATGGGATTTGACGTATATGACAGTTGTTAACGCTTGTCAAATACGTCAAATCCCATACATTCGTCATTCTATTCCATCAAACGCCGGCTAGCGAATTGCCACTTGTCTAGAGGGGCAGGTAAGTCACACTCGCGCTACCGAGCTTGTAACAGAGAATTTCTGTGCCGCCAGTGTACTTAGAAGATAAAGCAGGAAAAGCTTTTGGTCTTCCCACTGACAGCACAAAAACTCTCCATTGAGTTCTGGCTACCCTACTCACCTCCGAAAACACAAGACGAGGTTAATATGGCCGCGATATTCTGTAGGGCTGAGGTACTTCCCCAGTCGGACTGCTTAATTGGACGGAAATACCGTCGTGTGTAGGGTTTACGATGCCCGGGACTGAGGAGAGATACACATTTCCCCGTTCCAAACCATGCAGCCCCGGGAAATAAAAAAATTAAATGTCTATTACCAGGGTGAAAAGGAAATGCTTTACTGCCCCCATAACACCTCGGCATTCGAGACCCAAGGCAGCATGCGGTTTAGTCGGTTTGGCATTCCGCCGGCCAGCCTGATAAAGCAACAAAAATGGAAAAAAGATCCATTTGGTTCTGATTATAGTTATCTTAATAAATTCTCTGGTAAATCCTTTTAGGAAACATTCTTTTCTTCATTCTGAACGTCCATTAGAAACAAGTTTAAAATAATGTTTTTTTTTCATTTTTCCACCTGTTTTGAATTGACTCTAAGAATTTTAGACCAGGCTCGAGCAGTTTTTATGTGATAATTAAATTATCAACGTTATTTTATTTAGACAAAGACGGAAATGGTGTGCAACAATAAATCTAATGCAATAGATAATGCGTGCATGCGTAATCCCTATACTATTACACGATTCCTGGAAACCAATGATGAAATTGACTTAAAGAAATTATCAATAGTCTGACTTTTTTATACCACTTAGGCTCAGAGCAATAAACTTGCTCTGAGCACTTAGGTGATAGATAAGCACACAACCCACCTGATGGAAAGTGGTTACCGTGGCCTGTGGACTTATGCAACACCAGGGGCATTTCACTCGTGCTGCCGACCCTGGAGAAATCTTCTTATGTCCTTCTTGAAGAACCCCATATTGTAGTCGCTTGGAAAACCTCAGCAGGGAGGTCACTCCTCATTGCTTAAGCGTGCGTGGGATGAAGTTCCTTTCATACCGCACGGTGCGTGCATATCGTTTCATGAATTCCCTGCCTATGGCTAGCGGTGCGATGATAGAATGCAGCTGCTAATGACTACTAGCCTGTATAATAGCCTAATTTGCCTGAATTCGCAATTCATTAATGAAAAAATAGTGCTTAAACAAATTAGCTACCGATTTTGGCTCCTACAATTTGGTTGCCAAATTGGGTCATACAATTCGGGCTGCCAATTTTAGCCTCATCAATAAATTAATTAACTATGTGTATCCAAGAAAATTAGGTACATATATGTATAATATTATTCCCATGTAAAATAAATATTACGGTAAAAAAAGTGTACAGCCTCACTGTGTTGGGACCTCGGGAAACTTTAAAAATTCATAATGGTGCAAAATTAATAGTGATGAAATAAGTAAACTACTACCAGTCTCAATTGATATCAGAATCGGAACTGGGTAAAAGTTCAAAATCCCGTTAAATCCCAGGATTACGAGAACCGGGCAATCCCGGGTGCAATCCCTAGTCGTGTCCTACCTTCTACCTAGGTCCTTATCAATTCTTACTAATATTATTACGATTTATAAAAAATGTAGGCTTCGATGCGAGTTCCATGATTTTTGCTTACTCAAAATTTTCTACGAATAACTTTTCTATGGAAACTGACCAACGCGCCTAACATTTCACTTCAATAAATGAGGTTTCGATGTAGGTATGCCACAGGCGAAACGGCGGAGGGCAGGCGTGTTTTGTTAATATGTTTAATCCTTCGGGGATCGTTCAATCTGGTATCGAAATCGCATGTAGTACCTACTAGATATACATTGTCTGCTGCCTGTTGTCTCCGTAGCTAGCAATTCTAGCAAACAACAGCGGCTATGTACTAGCCGGTACTTGGAACATAATATCGGTAATTAATCTCGAAACTACCGTAGGTTCGGTTCTGGAACACAATTGAATTGGTTATGCAGTTCTTACCTCGGTACTATACTAATATATCTCTGAGTAATTTCTTGTCAGAGAATTTGAATTGGATACAAATTTTGTGTCACGATTATGTACCTAATTGATTGCTCACGCTCTCCACCCTGCTCGCGGCGATGGTCCGCTGCGCGGATGCGTGGGCGGCCAGCGCCTCCTTCTGCGAGCAGGTCATGCTCGTGAAGGAGACAGCAGAGCGGGCGCGGCGCGCGAGCGAGAAAGACTCGCGGATATCGCTGGCCGCGTTCGAAGGCGGCTCGGGCGTCGGAGGGCGCAAACCGACCTCCGCCCCCCATGAGCGCGGGCCTGAAGGTGGCGGGTGGAGCCACTCGTCACCCTAGCAGAAGCAGGCCACGGCGGCGAGTTGGGGACCGCGTAGTCTCCCCTCCCGAGGAGGGCCAGACCGAGAGGAATGGCCCTGGGTCAGCCGGGGTGCGAGGGATATGTCAAGAGACAACCTCACCTTCGGCCTAGCACATCGACCCACAGACGGCGTGTGGTTTAGTCGGTTCGAGTCCGACATAACCTCCCCCTTCGGCTCCAAAGGGGGGGGGGGGTGTATACGGGGGGATTGCCCGCACGTAAAAAAACCATGCTTAAAAAGTTATGGCAAACGAGTATTATGCGTAAATAATGTTATGACAAGTAACATTATGCAATGTTAAATTATGACATAAAATTTTAGGAATAAAAATAGAGAACCATATCAGAACAATCAAAAATACTAATGGGGCCGGAGGTCGATGAATGACCTCCGTCCCTCATGAGCGCGGGCCTGGGGGTGACAGGTGGAGCCGTCTGTCATCCCAACAGAAGTTACCCACCGCTGCGGCGTGCGTCGCTCCCCTTTCCCCCTCCCCCCTCGATACCGGGGACGAGTTGGGGACCCCGTGGTTCCCCACCCGAAGAGGGCCAGATCGAGAGACATGGCCCTGAGTCAGCCAAGGTGGGAGGGATATGCATTATAGCTACCTCACCTTCGGCCTTGCATTACGGCCCACAGACGGCGTGCGGTTTAGTCGGTTCGATTCCGACATAACCTCCTCCTCCGGCTCCGGCGGGGTTGGTATACGAGGGGATTTCCCGCACGTTAATAAAAAAAAATCTTATGCTGCTCGAACGTAGTGCACGTATACAGTGTTTAAATTGAAGATTAAGTATATTTATCACCATATCCTGCAATAAGCATCGTTTAAAGCAATTACGAGCTCTTCTAATGACATGGTTAACACAACATTAGACCTAACATACTTGTCTGCCGCTTGGGGAATCATCATCATCGATATTTAGACGTTATCCTGATTACATCCGAGGCCGAGATACCCTGGGAGCTAAGGGTTCACCTTCCGGTTCTTCCTCCTCCCTTGGGGAATACAGAACCGTAATCGTATGTAAAGGCATTTTTTATACATTTCGAAACAAAAAAATGCAGATTTTATATTATGCCTGTAGCCTTATGGAACAAGTAAGAAATATAACACATTAACCATACAACATAACAATCTCTTGACTCGTAAGATGGACATAACTCTCGGATTAATGTTCGCTAAATGAGTTTCAGTTTTCAAAGTTACTCGTGACTTGGGAGACATTATCCATACGGCTTCATAAGTAAGGGTGTGTTACTGCCTCATTGAGAGCCTTGTCGTGTTAACTAAGTATAGCTATGTACACTCCTATCTGTGATAAAATTATTAGGTACGTACTATTATATTATAACTTCTAAGTATAGTAAAAATTTGTTTGTGAATCTCAGTGTTCAGTAACTTTTATCACTAGCTGTACAGTCAGCATCAAATCGATCTTCATGAACTAAGTACCTACCAAGTTTTACTTTCTTTCTTGATAAACTGATTGTTAAGATATTTAGTACATACCTTTAGTTCGGATAATGATGATACAATTTAAATCATTAAATAGTTTGATTTGTTCTTAGTGCCTTAGTTTTAAGAACAATTTGAGACTTTGTAGTCAAGTTATTTCTGACGTTGACTGTATTTTGAATTCTTTTTAATGTTGAATTGTCAGAAATATACAAAAGTAAGTAAGCTTGACATAAAAATCGTACCTACCGTTATAGAAGCAGGCCAACGCGGCGGCACAACACGCGCCTTCCTTTCCAAGGTTCGATGGGAACACCTGCTTCCCTTACACGAGAGGGCTGTTCGAAAACCATAAATAGTCCAGGGTCAGCCAGGGTGCGTGGGCAATACCTTACTAGCGGGTACTATCTTCGTACCATCTCTGGGCATTATCCAGTGAGTTCCATCCAAGCCGGAGCTTCTCCGTGGATTTGACTCCACGGACAAGCTCCGCTTCGGATGGAACTCACCGACATTGCTACAATTGAACTGAACCTAATAAAAAATTGACATAATATATTGACTGCACTTAATCCTGTCTTGCTATATATGTTGATATTTAAAAAAAATATATTTTAAGTTTGACAAAAGACTGCAGAAGTATTAAGAATAGAAAGTTAAGTGACAAACTTGCTGTGCTATTCAATATGTGACGTGTAATTATTATCCTTATGAATAAATTAGTTATAAGTTATAAGAAATTGTCATAGTTTGTAAGCATTGCGTCACCTGGTAGGAGAGACTGTCATGATGCCTCTGCTACGACATGATTAGGTCTTCATGTGGCCGATTTCGACTATGGGGCCCAAAGAAAAATAGAGCCTATATTTTTTTGGGCTTATATTAGGACTTGCGGAGGGCAACCTGCCCCTCTAGACAAGTGGCAATTCGCTAGCTGGCGTTCGGTGGAATTGAATGACGAATATATGGGATTTGACGTATATGACAGTCGTTAACGCATGTTAAATACGTGAAATTCCATACATTCGTCATTCTATTCCACCGAACGCCAGCTAGCGAATTGTCACTTGTCTAGAGGGGCTGAAGACCAATTTACCAAAATTGTTCAGTGGTTTGGGCAACTACGGCTGTGTGAGCAACTACCTTCATGGATGCTTCGCGGTAAGTTTGGCTTCGCATCGTTACAAGGGCGTTGAAGTCTGACGGCCCTTCGTTTTGGTGTTGATGAGGTGGGCGTGTCGTGACAACTAAAACCACTTGGTGTTTCGTAATATCTGCACGTGTGTCTGGAGAACTAGGTGTGCCCAAATACGTTCAACGGCATGGGTAACTCCAGCTTTGACCTTCATCGTTGCTTCGGATTTCATGCCGTCACAACTGTCTCGAGGCCTCGAGGGTGTTGTCGGTGATAGGGCCAACACCCTCCAAAAGAGCACAGCAAAGCCTCTATTCTACAGAAGCGGCTCTAGCACGGTATCCTCCGGAATACAGCGCATCATGTAAGTCTTTAGCTACATACCAATTAACTATTGACACAACTCATCGCGCCACTGATTTCTCGATCAAGGCCCCCGCGCATATCCACGACGCATCCAAAGATTAGCGAATGATTGTCTACGAATTTCGTTCTCACTGCTGTACGGTGCTCGAAGAAACGCTTCACGATAATCATTTTAAACAGATTGTACAGATTATCGACTATTATAATTAGCCGGTAGGTGGACGTTCATTTTGCAGGGTGCTTTTCTTTACACCGTCTCTGCTCGAAGCACACACTATATAGCCCTTCAAGCTGAGATCTGAGAGCCTCTGTCCGGTTCCGAAGCAGTGCTTTTGATTTTGAGCCGTGACGCAGATCCTCTGCTAGCTATTGCTCTACCCAAGTCGGATCACGCTTGAAAGTCGCCAGCAAATCTTGACCCATCGCTACTTTGAGCCTCACAAATAAAACTCAATATTTGTGTTCTATTTTAAAATCAATACCTATAATTATCACGAGTATTTTACTGCCCATAATATAACAATATTGTTGCGTATACGTTTTGGTCATGTCTAATGCGATTGACTTGTACCCCCTATGACTCTGCGTCCGGGTGCCTCGCATCCCTTACACCCTTGTGCCCTTGTAAAGACAGTCCTGATTATTGCACACCACATAGATTATGTCACCTATTGCAGGATTATTATTGTTACTTTATCGTCACCTAGTGGGGCATTCAATCTTTAAATACGGCCCTGGGTGAAAAGGGTCAAACCGAAGAGCAGATCATCCGCCCAGCCTGGCTAAGTAACTCAAGGAAGAAAGTTTTAAAGAAGAATTTATCAATCAATTAATTCACTCACTTACTAACCTATACCGTTAGTACTTTTATCTATTCTGTGCCCATACTAATTTTTAAGTGAGGTTGGCTTGGGCTATCCTGCTAAAAGATATTAGGCTCTATATAGTTATCCTAGAATCAGCTATGTTATGTAACACTTTTATGATGTTCTTTGATTTTGTAAAAATCTGAAAAAATAATTTCAGGTTTCGTCTTATCGGGGGAGTGGCGTTGATAGCTTCACCACAGTGTAAACTTTAGCAGCTATCATCGACGTAATTTGTATTTGTCTGTATTGTTTTTGTTCCAATAAAGATGTTTTTTATCTGCACCTTTATGAAAATTAATAAACAAGTCATTAAATAATCTTTTTATTGTATAACCTATCGGTACTAAAAAAACATTTACATTTTTATTACAAACTAGCTGTTGCCCACGGCTCCGTCCGCGTGTATGTCGGTCATCGCTTAGTCAACGCAATTTTTCTATTATAAAAGTAGCTAAGTTACTCCTTATTACATCAGCTTTCTGCGAAATAGAGTCAAAATCGGTCCAGCCATACAAACAGACAGACAGACAAAAATTGTAAAAATGTTATTTTGGTGTATGTACCGTATTATATTCATATGCATGCAGCAAAACACGGTTATTTTAATATTACAAAATGACACTCCAATTTTATTTATAATATATGTTAGTTTAGATTGGTTTCATAATTCAAAATCTCTGTTCGTCTATTTACCAGTCAGAATTGAGACAGTGTCACAGAATTGTTAATAGTACCACAGATAACATAATACTAAAGTACAGATACCTCATCCCATACAAAAAAATGAGGCCATCATAACTCGGGCAATTTTACGGGCTAAATTTAAATATTAATATTCGCCACTAGATGTCAACAATATAGCCCGAGGTTCAGCTTACGTTTTACAGTAGTAGCTGCTAGATGGTGGTGTACTATATTTTCAACGATAAGAAGTGTCATACATAAATGACAATATAAATAAAGATAGGTAGGCACAATATTACTACTATTTATTTAAGAAGATTGACTGTGAATGATGTTAGTATAGACCGCATCTCCAAACTCGCAATCGGGCTTTTTCCACAGCGGATCTTCGCAAGAAAAAAGGGTAATACCCTCGTTTGCCAGATAAGAGGGTTCTTGAGTGTGTTGATAATGAATTAGATGTCATTTTTGGAATCCATAATGGCCACCACGGTGTCCTAGCTAAATTGCAATATGGGTATGGTTTTATGGGTTTTCGAGTATGCTGAGTTCGAATTTGACGTCAGTTTTGGCCTCCAATATGGCCGCCGCGCTGTAGATAGAAAATTGCAATATGGGTATGGTTTAATAGGTTTTTGAGTATGCTGAGTGTGAATTTGATGTCATTTTTGGAATCCAATATGGCCGCCACGGTTTCCTAACTAAATTGCAATATGGGTATGGTCTAATGGGTTTTCGAGTATGCTGAGTTCGAATTTGACGTCAGTTTTGGCCTCCAATATGGCCGCCGCGCTGTAGGTAGAAAATTGCAATATGGGTATGGTTTAATAGGTTTTTGAGTATGCTGAGTGTGAATTTGATGTCATTTTTGGAATCCAATATGGCCGCCACGGTTTCCTAACTAAATTGCAATATGGGTATGGTCTAATGGGTTTTCGAGTATGCTGAGTTCGAATTTGACGTCAGTTATGGCCTCCAATATGGCCGCCGCGCTGTAGGTAGAAAATTGCAATATGGGTATGGTTTAATAGGTTTTTGAGTATGCTGAGTGTGAATTTGATGTCATTTTTGGAATTCAATATGGCTGCCACGGTGTCCTAGCTAAATTGCAATATGGGTATGGTCTTATGGGTTTTCGAGTATGCTGAGTTCGAATTTGACGTCAGTTTTGGCCTCCAATATGGCCGCCGCGCTGTCGGTAGAAAATTGCAACATGGGTATGGTTTAATAGGTTTTCGAGTGTGCTGAGTGTGAATTTGATGTCATTTTTGGGATCCAATATAGCTGCCGCGGTGTCCTAGATAAATTACAATATGGGTGTGGTTTAATGAGTTTTCGAGTATGCTGAGTTCGAATTTGACGTCATTTTTGGCCTCCAATATGGCCGCCGCGCTGTAGGTAGAAAATTGAAATATGGGCACAGATAACATAATACTAAAGTATAGATACCCCATTCCTTACAAAAAAATTAGACCACCATAACTTGGGCTATTTTGCGCATTATTTTTAAATATTATTTTTCACCACTAGATGTCAACGAAATATCCCGAGGTTCAGTCTACATTTCGCAGTAATAGCTTCTAGATGGTGGTGTGCTATAGTTTGTCAAGAAGTATAAATAATTAATCTAATATTCTCGTGTCACAATGTTCGTTCCCATACTCCTCCGAAACGGCTCGACCGAAGTCTAAGAAATGGCTACTATTTATTTTACATACCCCAGTCCGCGATAACGGACATCCACGCTGGCGGAGCCGCGGGCAATAGCTAGTAATAATATAAATTACCAAAGAGGTAAAATAATATAGATCGCATCTTCAAACTTGCAATCGGGTACTTCACATTTCTTGTATGCTGAGTATGAATTAGATGTTAATCAAAGTCCAATTTATACAATATTGCAATACGGGTATGGTCTAACTTGTTTTTGAGTAGGTGTGCTGAGTACGAATTTTTTCTCTTTTTTGGTGGTTATGTTGAACTCGAACCGATTAAAAACGCACACCTCATGCCAGACTAGGTATATCCAGTCGAGTTCAACGTAACTGTTATCACCGGCGGCTGGCGCGGCGGCACGGCGCGGTGGTCGGTGGACATGTCGGACTCGAACTCGAACCGACTAAGCCGTCGCGGATGCACCGCGTATATGTCGAGTACGACATAAGCAATCCCGCCTTACATATGTACTTATGAACGACGTGGGACGTCGGCATACCTAGAATGGGACAAGAATATGTAAATATCGTATGTAGGTATCTATGTACCTATATACACGAATAAATATGACTAGGTTCCTACTCTCGCCATTTTGTTCCGGCACGACGAACGGCTCAAAACAAAGTGCCTCAGCCCCTTGACTTTTACATGAGCGACTGCCGTTTGACCTACTATCCTCAAGAAGCAAAATTGCACGACAGTCGCATCCATTAATCAGTGGGTGGTACGAATAGCTCAAAATGACTCAGCCCCTTGACTTTTACATGAGCGACTGCCGTTTGACCTACTATCCTCAAGAAGCAAAATTGCACTAGAGTCGCATTCATTAATCAGTGGGTGGTACGAATAGCTCAAAATTACTCAGCCCCTTGACTTTTACAGGAGCGCCTGCCGTTTGACCTACTATCCTCAAGAAGCAAAATTGCACTAGAGTCGCAACCATTAATCAGTGGGTGGTACGAATAGCTCAAAATTACTCAGCCCCTTGACTTTTACATGAGCGACTGCCGTTTGACCTACTATCCTCAAGAAGCAAAATTGCACTAGAGTCGCAACCATTAATCAGTGGAAGGTACGAATAGCTCAAAATTACTCAGTCCCTTGACTATTACATGAGCGACTGCCGTTTGACCTACTATCCTCAAGAAGCAAAATTGCACGACAGTCGCATCCATTAATCAGTGGGTGGTACGAATAGCTCAAAATGACTCAGCCCCTTGACTTTCACATGAGCGACTGCCGTTTGACCTACTATCCTCAAGAAGCAAAATTGCACTACAGTCGCATCCATTAATCAGTGGGTGGTACGAATAGCTCAAAATGACTCAGCCCCTTGACTTTTACATGAGCGACTGCCGTTTGACCTACTATCCTCAAGAAGCAAAATTGCACGACAGTCGCATCCATTAATCAGTGGGTGGTACGAATAGCTCAAAATTACTCAGCCCCTTGACTTTTACAGGAGCGCCTGCCGTTTGACCTACTATCCTCAAGAAGCAAAATTGCACTAGAGTCGCAACCATTAATCAGTGGGTGGTACGAATAGCTCAAAATTACTCAGCCCCTTGACTTTTACATGAGCGACTGCCGTTTGACCTACTATCCTCAAGAAGCAAAATTGCACTAGAGTCGCAACCATTAATCAGTGGAAGGTACGAATAGCTCAAAATTACTCAGTCCCTTGACTATTACATGAGCGACTGCCGTTTGACCTACTATCCTCAAGAAGCAAAATTGCACGACAGTCGCATCCATTAATCAGTGGGTGGTACGAATAGCTCAAAATGACTCAGCCCCTTGACTTTCACATGAGCGACTGCCGTTTGACCTACTATCCTCAAGAAGCAAAATTGCACTACAGTCGCATCCATTAATCAGTGGGTGGTACGAATAGCTCAAAATGACTCAGCCCCTTGACTTTTACATGAGCGACTGCCGTTTGACCTACTATCCTCAAGAAGCAAAATTGCACGACAGTCGCATCCATTAATCAGTGGGTGGTACGAATAGCTCAAAATGACTCAGCCCCTTGACTTTTACATGAGCGACTGCCGTTTGACCTACTATCCTCAAGAAGCAAAATTGCACTACAGTCGCATCCATTAATCAGTGGGTGGTACGAATAGCTCAAAATGACTCAGCCCCTTGACTTTTACATGAGCGACTGCCGTTTGACCTACTATCCTCAAGAAGCAAAATTGCACTAGAGTCGCAACCATTAATCAGTGGGTGGTACGAATAGCTCAAAATTACTCAGCCCCTTGACTTTTACATGAGCGACTGCCGTTTGACCTACTATCCTCAAGAAGAAAGCTTGCGCTAGAGTCCCATCCGTTTATCAGTGGGGGTGTACGAATAACTCAAAATGACTCGGACTCCTTAAATTTTACCTGACCGACTACCGTCTGACCTACGGGTCCTACCCCTACTGTTAGGACAGTAGAAGAGCTAATGGAGCTAATGGAATCTTTCAACAAAAATTCTTTAATTGAGGAATGGTAACCAAGTCACCAATCCTATGAGAGATTTGACATCGGTCTTCGAAGGGCTCCAACTTTCTTTAACGATTGCCATTTCGCATTTGCGATATTCTTGTAGAAGCGAGAAAGTCGTCTCATAGGAGCTCGTTATAGGTAGGTATATCATCCGCTTGCTTGACTCGTCGCCGTGTGTCGTTGTATGTGCGGTAGGTACTACTACTACTGACTACCTTGATGTAGATACATTTTATTAAGTTCGCTTTATGTACTTAGGTATAAATGTTACCCTATTCCTGTTGAGTAATTGATCTGATATTAAATTTGATAGGTAGGTAGGTAAGTAGGAAGGCGTGTGTCTTTTCAGACGACAATATACCTGCCTGAGATGTCATACTTTCAATTAATAAAGCCGTTTAACTAAAAGTTATTACGTAGATACCTACCTACCTTCTTGTTATTTTCACGGTCACCCATCCGACCCACCGACCTGGCTAATATCGCTTATAACTTCAAATGTTAAGAACGGTCACCCAGGGTTGTGCAAAAGTAGAAAGAATACTAATTTGGATACGGATTCTCAGTCGGGCGTCGGCCACCGGGGGTCTAAGCTCCAAAACCCGGTACAGGTTTTCAAATCCGTACTCAGCATGTTTAAAAGCCCTTGTTATTTCTAATAGGTAAGAAGCAGGTTCTACCTACCTATCTAGTACTACCTACCTAACCTAGTATTACCTACACAAGGCGCGCGCCACAGGAGCGTTATTTTTCTTAATTTGTTTAAATTGCTTTAAATATTTCAAATTGACTGCTCCCCGCTTAATGGTAAACTGGGGTGCAATCCATAAAATAGTGACCGCCATTACAAAATGCTGTCCCTAGTTTGACAGTTTTGACACCCTCAGAAGGTATTATGCAAGTGCCTTCTAATTTTCCCTTATTTTAATAACCTTATTGATAACTTAGAGCGAAAAAAAATAACAAAATACATTTTGGCGCCAAAAATCCAACGTTTTGCTTTTGTTCACCCAAGTACTAATATGTGAACTAACATGAACAAATATGTACCCTAGAACACTGGGGAGAGTTTTTATAATTTTTTAATTTTAAACAAATAATATTATTATGACTTATTCTTTTCGCGTGGGGGGTTAAAAATAAATAAGCATTCTAAACGTTTTATAGGATTGTTTAATTTTCATTGACAAAGTGACAAAGGGCGATACCTACGAAATTTCGTAGATTATAAAAACAGCGGTTTTCTTCAACAATAAAGGTGGTACGTTAAAAAAATACAGAACAGAAGTAACTTTTTAATTGTTAGTTTTAATCATACTCCTAAAATAATTAAAAAAGAAACTAATCAATTGTTAATTGCAGTAAATCTCGTTCGATATGTTTTTTGTTTGAGTAACAGCCGTGAAAATATAGAGAATTGAATAACACGCCATCTATTGTGTGTAACGTAGTGCACAGTATCGGCAGTATCATTATAGTACCGATAAAAGACGGGAAGGGCGCTGCATAATTATAACAAATTGTCGAAATTAGGTTTCAAAGTTCATTATTATATGTTTATGAGGAACAAATATTAAAGTTTTATGAGAAAATAATATTTATAGGATTCAATTCTTGTTCATTTCGAATTTTATGTTAAATTGATACACATAACGCCATCTAGAATATTTTATTAGTCACTAATAAAATTTGTTCGTAGTGGGGACCCAGTGATAGTACTCTACTATCTAATTTTAACTTTCTTTTTATTTATTTTCCTGTATTCCATTTTATTCACTGACATTTTTCCTTTAACAATCATTAAATAACAAATGAGACAGTACAGATTTACCATGTACATATTAAATGACACAGCGCAAATCCATTGTAAAAAATCACTCTGGATTTTTTATTGTTTCTTTTGATTGCTAAATTTAAGGTTTGACTTGACATTTCTTGAATCAATTTTATAAAAATAAAATTAGTTTTATTTGTACAACAAATAATGTTCTGAACTTTCTGGGACCTAACATATAGAAGCGCACACAGTTCAGCGTTAGCAATTAACTTCATAACTTAGATATGATAAAGCTGCGCAAGGGTCAGACGCAAAAGCCGTCGAGCATATGCAATTTAGCTGGATAAGCTATTCAGTCATTTTATGTGTGTTGACCTAGGAAGTTTTATAATCCCTTCACTTATCCTAGTCTGAACTGGAAATTACTAAATTGATTCAGGTTTCGGGTCTACCAAACTGCTGTATGGCGAACCGGGTAAAATGGCCTTACCTGGGCACGGGGTAGGGTGGCTGAGATTCTAGTGCATTGGACTGTCTCTGGTCGTACCCATTTTGCACAATTTCTGAATGTATGAAGCGACGGATCGTTCTTCTTGACTGGCTGCATCTAGCTATTGTAAACGATTGTCAGGTTACCACTAACAATATGAAGATGGAGAACCCTGGTGAGATGGTATCTACACGTTGGGGGCTACCACATGTACAAAAGAGGTATTCATCTATTGACTTTCCTAAATATTGAAACTTAATCATACTATTACTGTACAATCACACATACATAAACTCACGCCTGTAAGTCCCTGAAGGGATAGGCAGAGGTGAATTAACACCCACACTTCGCCGACTATGTTCTTTGGCTCCACTTAATAAGAGCGTTTTCACATTAATCCGATATCGGTGTCGGACGCATAGCCGACACCTTGTGCTGTTTTCACAAATCGGCCCGATACGGCCATTTGCTAGAAAGCACAGACTAGTTAGGGATGCTAGGGATAAAAAAAAAAAATACAGCACCTGCAAGCAATTTTAGACCTTATTGACATGACATGAGTCATTTTCTTATATTCATGATCAGCGTTATCAATTAACGCGAAAAGACACGTTACTAAGAAAATTTCATTAGGGTCGAAAATTGTTTGCAGTCGCTGTTTTAGTCTCTTTGTGATCCGATATCGGGCCAAAACCGTGGTGTTGGCTCCGATATCGGATATCGGGCCGAACAATGTTTCACATAGATACATTTGTCATACATTTGACTTCCTCCGATATCGGATGTCGGATATCGGAAAATGTGAAAACGCTCTGAGGGATGAGCCTATTGCTGTCAAAGCATTTTCTCCTCTTAAACTGTATGTTTACTGTCAACTGGAGGACAGTCCTATTCCTTCGTCACCTTCTACAACACCCACGGGAAGAGATTCAACTCCATCTAGCCCCATCACGGTATGTAAAGTGATATATTGGTCTTAAATTTTGCTACATGGGTAAGTATGACATTTTATGGTGTACATTTAAAATAAAGCTATTCAAATAAAATTTTCTGAAACAAATAACAAAGTATTGTCAATATAAAGATTTTTTCGTTAGCAACAAAAAATGGATAGCAATAAAATATTATTATGTACTTGGCGTAGGTATTATGTTTTATGTTTATCCAGCTGTTAATAATAGTCTGTGGACATTTTAAATTGTATGTCTTTTTATTATTATTGAACAATTAGCGGTCATGTAAACTATATCATTACATATACCAGTAGATTTATCGGCTGTGGTTCAGAGTACATGCAGGAGAGAGGACGCGATGTTGATGCCACTGTTACTCTTCTTATCTTTTTCTGAAGTTATTCATGGCGGTCTACGGCAACGTGAGTGTAGAAGTACTTTGGCAAAATTTATTAATTGTTATTATAATGCTTTTGTTATTGACAACAGCTGTAGGGAGGTTTTTGTAATACAGGTCTTGAAGTAGGCTTCAAGTCTGTACTAGTCTGGCCAACGAAAAATGAACAGTTTTTCGAAACTTTTATATGGCAACAATTTTTTCCTGTCAGAGTATTGTATAGTTTTCAAAATCGCCTTGATACTCAGATTCATAAGTAATGTTTGATAATTTTCCAAATGAATTAATTATTT
The DNA here is from genome assembly GCA_949126895.1 of Eilema caniola. NCBI lineage: Eukaryota > Metazoa > Arthropoda > Insecta > Lepidoptera > Erebidae > Eilema > Eilema caniola. The sequence goes on along the minus strand of OX421473.1, from coordinate 8,313,276 downwards.
ATAAAATGGTCATTTTTATAATTAATGTTTATTAATTTTCAATTACCAATGGTTGTAATAATTGGTGAATATTTATTTTGAAATAGAGGTTTTGAGTAGATATATACCTAATGTTCATATAATTATAAAGATCCGCATTTCTGATGTTATTAATTTGTTGTGATAACTTTAACCTTAAGTTTCGAAATAAAAGTTGTTTTTATTTATGAGTTCAATTCAAACACACAATACATGTCTACCAGCGCCTAATGTCATTAGTACCATGAAAGCTAGTTTTGATGCGTACCTAATAAAAGTAATGATAAAAAAATATTCATAGTATAAACTCCGTTATTTCGATGTTCAGTCAGTGTAGCAACCAGTGGATTTTTCACCGCTTTTCAAATTAACGACCGTTTTTTCAACCATCTTTCGTTGGGCGAAGTCGAAAGTATAGGCATCTGACATCAGCTCGCAGGATCATGATGGTAGTCTAATGGATCATAGCAGTTTTAAGTAACCAATGTCAGATCAGAAAAAAGAAGTTCTTATTCCACTGTGCCCATGTTCATCAGAGTCATTATTCTCTAAGCCATTTCTCAATTCAGTTGCGGTCAGCTCCCTAGTCTAACGTGATGTGCCTGTACTTCGATATTTTCCGTGAAGCGACTGCCATCTGATCTCCACAACCAAATGGCGATGTCGAAGTTCTGCAGTTAGACTAGTCGAACTTTTGAGGACTCCAACTACCTGTAACGGCTGCCATAGATGTTCGTATGACAACCGGGACCGACGACGGCTTAACTTGCTCTCCGAGGCACAACCAAACCAATTCAAATAGCCATTTTCATATAGAGTCTGGGAAAGGACCGCAAGGATGTTGGTGATGGTAACCAACACCCCTGCGGGCGGAGCCGCAGGCATTAAACTGGTATTAATATAAAATGCATACCTACTAACTACAACTTGTGTGTGTGATGACCACACAAAAAGTTGTCATACACATCACTAAACTTGTTTTAATCTGACGAAGAAGAAATTGTACAGTCCACAAAGGAGATACGGTTCCATTTTTTCATATAAAGTTGTAGTGCCTGAATGACCGAACTTGGCTCAGTAGTTTTTGTAACAACGCCATCTGTTGGGAGCTTTAGTATTGTTGTGTCGTTAAAGCAATTAGTTGCTCACATGGCCAATAGATGTCAGGAAGACACATATTTATTTTAGTATTTTTTTAAATAAAATGACATTCTTAAAAAATGAAGCTTAGCTAGATCGATTTATCGCCACCGAGACCCCCTGTATAATAAACATCCTGAAAATCGTTGGAGTCGTTTCCGATATTTATATATATACAAGAATTTCTCGTTTAAAGATATAAGATAAGATATAAAAGTGCAACCGTATGTCCTTTGTCAGTATGTTTTAAGGATCACCCTATGACTTTGTTTCAGTTATTCGTACACAGTTACAGTAATAAGCCTGCAAATTAGGAGACGGCCGGTCTAATGGAGTGTCTGTTTTATAATATTAAAATGTTTACTATAGTTTGTCGCAATTTGATAGTGAAGCAAATAGGTACTGATATCTATTACCACATTGGATGAATAACAATGAGTAAAATCTGGTGCTCAATTCTCTCTTGAATAGCGATATCTTATTCTGGAAAATAGAAGTAGTAAACTAGGTATATAAATTCTCTTTGCAGGAGAAGCTGAACCTAAGTGATTAAAAAATAAAAAATAAACATCGTTTGCGTATAACGATACACTTACATAAATGCAGCTGAATAAACACTTATATTCATGAGTTGATAAAACAACAGTGTAGTATTTAAACAGTTGTCATACGTTGGCGCAACTAATTTAATTTCGGGGTATTTCGATCGATTTATTACCATAGTCCACGACATTAGACCAGCACTTCTTGGGTCTACCTCTCCTACCGGGGTCCGGCGGAGGTGGCATTTGTTACCAACGTGGTCAGGTGGTCATCACATAAAGTGGTCGCACCTACAATTTTTATTTATTTTATTTATTCATCACTGCTATTTCCAGGACGACTGAGTGGAACGAGGAAATACAACATACATATAAAGATAGATATGAATGTACAAGAATATTTATTTAATCATCTTAATTATTTTCAGGACGACAGCTTCGGCCGATTAGATACATATATGAATGTAAAGATAGACATGCTATTTTCAAAAGATATCCCGATCCCTGTCCACCCACGTGCGATGAACCAAATCGTCGGATTTGTCACAAGATGCCCCTGCGATATGGATGTGAATGCGCTCCTGGATTTATTCTAAGTGAGATAGGGGGAAGATGTATACCACCTCAGCACTGTCCAGGTACTGTTTTTGTATTCTATATTATATTTCAGTAAAATAACGTTCTTAGAACGCGAGATTTCAAAACGTGCGATCATTTAGCTATAAAATGAAAATGTCATCTAATTCAAAACGAATCAAACTACAAGGACGTAAGGGTACGTAGCCAATTTTAGTTAAAACCTCACAATTTTAATGGTGAATTGCTGTGTTTTATATTACATTATTGAGTTCCTATTATTATAATTATATTTTGAAAATTAAATTTCATTTTGGAACCCATCACACAAGTTAGTTAATACTATGCTGATTTTGGGTCTATATAGCACTGCGTAGAATGTACAAGAATATTTATTTAATCATCTTAATTATTTTCAGGACGACAGCATCGGCCGATTAGATACATATATGAATGTAAAGATAGACATGCTATTTTCAAAAGATGTCCCGATCCCTGCCCACCCTCATGCGACGAACCAAATCGTCGGATTTGTTACAAGATGTGCCTGCGATATGGATGTGAATGCGCTCCTGGATTTATTCTTAGTGAGATAGGGGGGAGATGTATACGACCTCAGCACTGTCCAGGTACTGTTTTTGTATTTGTACATAAATCTGTAGCCCGATTCAGTAAAATAACTTTCTTAGAACGCGTGATTTCAAAACGTTCGATAATTTATAAAATTAAAATCTCATCTAACTCAAAACGAATTAAACTACAAGGTCGTAAGGGTTCGTAGCCAATTTTGGTTTAAAACCTCACATTTTTAATTTATGCAACGGCGATCCTAACGTAATATCCGACGATTGCCCCAGTTTGTGCCCGCCTACTTGCGCCCATCCAGACACTAGTAATATTCGCTGTATAGGCGGGTGCGACCCAAGCGGTTGTGTGTGTAAGCCGGGATTCATTCTCACGGAAAAAGGAGGAAGATGTTTAAGACCAGAAGAATGTCCAGGTTGTCTATTGCAAATATTTCATTAGAAATTCGATGTCTACTATATTTATTGCTTACATTGACTGTTATAGTTTTAGGATGCAACGGCGATCCTAACGCAATATCCGACGATTGCCCCAGTTTGTGTCCGCCTACTTGCGACCATCCAGACACTAGTAATATTCGCTGTATAGGCGGGTGCGACCCAAGCGGTTGTGTATGTAAGCCGGGATTCATTCTCACAGAAAAAGGAGGAAGATGTTTAAGACCAGAAGAATGTCCAGGTTGTGTATTGCAAATATTTGATTAGAAATTCGATGTCTACTATATTTATTGATTACATTTACTGTTATAGTTTTAGGATGCAACGGCGATCCTAACGCAATATCCGACGATTGCCCCAGTTTGTGCCCGCCTACTTGCGCCCATCCAGACACTAGTAATATTCGCTGTATAGGCGGGTGCGACCCAAGCGGTTGTGTATGCAAGCCGGGATTCATTCTCACGGAAAAAGGAGGAAGATGTTTAAGACCAGAAGAATGTCCAGGTTGTGTATTGCAAATATTTGATTAGAAATTCGATGTCTACTATATTTATTGATTACATTTACTGTTATAGTTTTAGGATGCAACGGCGATCCTAACGCAATATCCGACGATTGCCCCAGTTTGTGCCCGCCTACTTGCGCCCATCCAGACACTAGTAATATTCGCTGTATAGGCGGGTGCGACCCAAGCGGTTGTGTATGCAAGCCGGGATTCATTCTCACGGAAAAAGGAGGAAGATGTTTAAGATCAGAAGAATGCCCAGGTTGTGTATTTTAAAAATTTTACTAGAAATTTCATGTATGGTGGTTTCACTATATTTTATTTTTATAGTTACAGGATGCAACGGTGATCCCAACGCGATACCCAACGATTATCCCAGTTCGTGCCCTCCTACTTGCGCCCAACCTGATACCAGTGGTGTCGCATGTATAGCCATGTGTGACCCAAGTGGCTGTGTATGCAAGCCAGGATACATTTTATTGCGAAAAGGAGGAAAATGTGTAGAACCAGAACAATGTCCAGGTTTGTTATTTGTATTTATATTTTTTTATACTTCACACATACAATGTGACATCATGAATACTTTGATTTCTTTTTTTTTGTTTTGGTGGCACTTCACGTGGCTGTTTGTATTTGCGTATTTGATGAATTATTTGGCAAACAATTACCATATGTGGACAGTATATTTGCTTTATTTATATACCCATTTGACAAAATACGACCTATACCAAAATGTCAGAAAGGAACAGAAGGCTTCCACTGTTAAATGTTTGTGTTTGTTATTTGGCTACCATATCGTATTTGCCTTTATTTGTAAGTTTGCTTGTACGAAAAAGATTTGGCATATACAACTTACCCCCAATAACGAACACAATATACTCATGTGAAGTGGCACAATTAGGTATGGTGATGATGACTTTCCGGAGGGTCATCTGTTTCCACGTAAAAGGTTTGGTTCCACAATCAATGAGTGTTAAATTCATTGTAACATAAGACCTGGACATAGCCATGTAGATTCCGTTAAATACGTTCGATATGAGTATTTTTTCGCGTTGGAGGCTAGTTCTAGTATCTGGTGTACCTATGTGGCTGGTCAGATACTGATGCTTGAGAAAGTGCAGAAGACATTTCTTCGATTTCTATTTAAAAAACTGTACCAAGCATACGCATTCATGTACCCCACAAACTACCTGTTAGGTACATTAGGCTTTAACTCACTGGAGGTAAGAAGAGGCCTTGATCAGCTCATCGTTGCCTGTAAGACCCTTTGTGGACGCATCAATTTTCCGGACTTGCACAACCTATTCTGCCGTTTATATGTTCCCAACAAATACACAGCACACCGCGAAGTTCGTCGCCCTTGCCTGTTTGCCCGGCCCCCTTGCCGAACAGTCGCTAGAACGGAGTTCCCAGTGTGTCGAACGCTGAAGGTACTTAATGACCTCTGGTTAGCGTACCCTGACTGTGACGTGTTTGCAGATGAATGGAAGGAAGTTACGCGTGTATGTCTAAAGTTCTGCGATAGTAAGTATGCTAGGATGTCTTCCATACACATTTAGTAATTTAAGATATTTTATGTAATTTAGCTTAAGTTAATTATTGTAATTGGTCATGTACCGTTTTAATTAACTATAAATAAATAATAAAAATAAATAAACGACTTATTTAAATAGGTTTCTTCGATAAAATTTACAGAAAATCAAAAATTAAAATATTTGCTGGATGGTATTTTCACACGCGGTACCTAGATGAATCATGAGCATTAACTCCATTTTCTTAGGCGTTAAATAAGATATTACAAGGCATATTTTAACTCACCAAATTTGTTGTCTCGTGTTCTTCTTTAAGCATTTAACTACCCAAACACTGACACTTCACTAATTATGTAGCAGAAGTTATATAAAGTTCTAAGTTAATTTGTCCCCATTTACTTGTTTGAACAGCATCGTATAAACCTTGAAACTCTCTTTTATTAAGAGTGTTTTGCTTAGAAATTTCTATATCTTTTAAATCTATGACTCAATCAATAGTCTAAAATCAAAATTAATCGAACTAGACTTCAATGTATTTGTTTTCAAATTAAAAGTTACCTTCATAATATAAGCTATCTAACTTACTTGGCTTTGGTTTATAAGCTGGGTTGTATGAAACTAACGAGTATTTTAAAAATAAAAGTTTTTAATTACCCAATCATGCTAAACCAGGTAAACGAATTTGGTCAACGTTTTTACACAGGATATAAGTTAGATATTATGGCTTACGAGAATAAAGTCGCGGATTTTACCTAGTAATTTATCATCACATCACTTCAGACTAACAGCATCGTTGATATTGTCCCATCATGAGGACTTACTTGAATCGAAAATTGCACTCTCAGTACTAGAATTGGGTCTGTAAAGAGACGGGAGCAGAGTTTGTGAATGTTTGTTTTTCAATCACGTTTTAAGGAATGTATGAACCTGGCTGTAATTTGATACAGGGATAGACTATATAGTTTGAAATAACACATAGACTTCTTTTCATCCCGGTAAGACATTCACATGTGCTGCGGAAACGGGATTAAATTTCCACGACGTGAAATCCCGAGCATCAGTCAGTGACAAAATAAAATAACAATATTTACTAATTGTTTGTTTACTTTTGTGCAGATATTGGTTGCAATGGCGACCCAAATGCAGTACTAAGCAGCTGTCCAAGTGCCTGTCCAGCAACTTGTGACGTGACATCTGAGCCCAGATTTTGTGCCGCCGTATGTCGTGGTATCGGCTGTGTGTGTAAGCCGGGGTACATTTTGACGACTATCGGAGGCAAATGTGTCAAACCAGAAGAGTGTCCAGGTATACTTCAATTTATATTTCGTAATTACAATTTTTTTGTATCTTATCTGGCTTTTATCTCATGTTTTAAGTTAATGTAGTGTGTCCTTATAGCTAAGACATTGAACCAGTACAACGTTTATGAATTTTTCGTGGATGACAAATGTCTTGTATATGCCACCAACCAAATCAGACATTGTATGCTGTATGATAGAAGTCGTTGTTTGTGCAAATTATAATACGTACATATTATTGTCATTTTTTAAGTAAAATTCACGAGTTAGGAGGCAACTCGCCCCTGGGCCGTGGCCCAATGTACACACTCTGGTAACAGTAGGGGGAAAGTGGTCCAAACGAGCGGCCAAGATTTCCACACCAAAATGAGCCTATGATAAACTGGGTCAATTTATTTTTTATTGAATAGAAGGTCATACTCGAATTATTTTAGTATGAACTATTGATTATTAAGGGACATTTACAAAACAAAAAATATGTATTTTTTGCGTTTATTTCAATTAATAAGAAAAATAAAAACTATATCATACGAAAACTACCTACAAAAGTAATAAGTATATACTTAAAATCAAAACATTAACTAAAAATTGGTAAGAAAATCAACATATTTTTATACAGAAAAAAAAAACAAATATTTATTAATCAAACGCGTAAATTTGTAATACAAAATATGGGACTAAAAGAGCATGGTGTCAAATCATAAAATTGATATTTTTTAAGTAGGTACCCTCGAAAACTCAACTAAAGCATGAGCTTTAGTTGAGTTTTCGAGGGTACTTTAAAAATATCTTTGCGGTCGCTTCTTGAACATCTAAATCGAGTAATATTTATGTGTCTACTATTTTTTGGGTAAAATAAAGTTATATAAGCTTAATATTTAATAAAGTTACTATAAAATAGTTAAATACAACAAAATGGTAAGTTTCTATATTCAATAATTTTGAAATACATAAATATAGTACCTAAGTTCACCTAAAGAAAGAATCATTTTTTGTAACCATACTTTTAGATACTACAATAATCTTTACTTTTTTAGTCAGAAATACAAGAACCTAATAGTTCAACCAGTAACCAACATGAGACAACATACGAATTGTTATCATCCCAAAGAGGCGGACAAATACTGATGCGAAATGGATATCGATATACCGTAAGACGAGTTAATTCTAATGGACATAAGGTATGGCGTTGCGTAAATAGGAAAATTTGTCCTGCTACGTTAGTCACCAACAATGCATCAATTGTCAAAGAGTAAAATCATAAATGCGAGCAAAGTGATTTAAATAATAAAATCAAATCGAAAATTAGTAAATGCATACAAAGAGCAGAAAAAGAAACTACACCAATACCCACAATTTACGCTGAAGCCGTTGAGGAGTTCTATAACGCCGGCTTTGACCTCATATCTAAGGTGCCTAAGTATAAAAACATAAAAAAAACTTTATACAAACATAGAAACAAAGCATTGCAGACAAATAAAACACGTTTTCTTAAACTGAAACAAGTAGTAGAACCTGGCAAGTTTGAAAGATTTGTGTTTGCCAATTACTCGGATAATAAGTATCGCATATTACTGTTTGCGACAGCTGAAGGGAAGGAAATTATTTTTTATTTAGTATATTATTAGTATTTCCAGAAGCAAAACTGCAAGGTTGTTTCTTTCATTTTAGTAGAGCTTTGTGGAGAAAAGCAGAAACACTTGGCATAAAAAACGGCAAAATGATGAGATCACATATAAAACGATGTGTCGCCATAGCATTATTACCAAAAGATTATGTGGCAGATGGTTGGCTTTATGTGCGCGGAGAATGTGCTAAAACTGATTGCTTAGTAAAATTTAATGACTATTTCTTTAGAACATGGATAGACAACAAAGCTTACTTCTCTGACAAATGGTGTTTTTACAACATAAGCCACAGGACCAACAACGCTAATGAATCCTAGAACGCAAGACTCAATAAAAAGGTTACGTCGAAACTCAATAAAAAGGTTACGTCGAAACCAAATCTTGCTAATCTTTTGTCAAAATTAACACAGGATTCAAGTTATTACTTTGGTCTTTTTCAAATTCAAGGTTACATTAGTCAGAAGAAGAAAGAAACCATATGGACCCATGACAAAATTCAAAGTAATATTAAAGAATTGACAGACGGTGAAATAACAGTCGGTCATTGTATAGAAAAATTAGTAAACTGCTAAGTTTCTTGGTTCTTATTATGTCACTATTTACAGCATTGTAAAGTTTATTATATGTTTTTTGTTGTACTACAAGTAATTTACGAGAGTTGATTAATAAATCGTAATTTTTTTTTGAAAAAAAAATGTTGATTTTCTATTTTTAAAGTACCCTCGAAAACTCAACTAAAGCTCATGCTTTAGTTGAGTTTACGTTTACGTCTATAACGGACGGGTGACAGGGCTGAGCTCCCTCGGAGGAGACATCATCTATCACGAAGATGGTGAGTCGACACCAAGGGCATGCATATACGCCAGCAGCAGAGCAAAGACACTAGAGCTAATAAAAGCAGACTGTTACAGAGATTTAGCCAGTATTGCGGTGACACTACATGCAGAATCTGGCAACAAAGTAAGGGCGCTCATAGTCTCCGCGTATCTGCCCAGCGAGAGAGACTTCGAGCCACCATCCCAGGAAATGGAGGACACAATAAGAAAATATCAAGGTAAGAATATTCCAATTATTTTAGGTTGTGACGCCAACGCCCATCACGTGGTATGGGGCAGCACAGACTGTAATAAAAAAGGTGACTTACTCCTAGATTTCATCAGCAGCACAGGAATGGAGATACTAAACGTAGGCAACACACCTACGTTTGTCACCAAAGCAAGAAGGGAAGTACTGGATATCACCATCGCAACGAACGAGATAAGCCGGTACATCAAAGATTGGAAGATAGACGAAAGCGACTCTATGTCAGACCACCGACGCGTCACCTTCGCTATCGAAGCAAGAACAGAAAAGATACTAATAAGAAACGCGAGGAAAACAAACTGGGCAACATAAAGCAATGGAGCCCAGGCGACAAAACCTCACTAAAAGACACGATAGAAATAGAAAAAGAAGCTAACAGACTGGATAAAGCTCTCAGAGAAGCATATCACAAGGCATGCCCTCTCAAGGAGATAAAACCAGGCAAAGGACAACCCTGGTGGACGAAAGCACTAGGTAAACAAAGGAAAAAAACACGAAAGGCACTCAGAAACGCTCTACACAAAAACGATGATGAGAGCTGGCGTGCGTACAGAGCACAGAGAAATATATACAAGAATGAATGTAGAAGGGAGAACAGAACAAGCTGGAAGGCGTTCTGCGTAGGGGTTGAAAAACAACCCGAAGCAGCGCGACTAGTGAAAACATTCTCCAAAGTGAATACATGCAAACTGGGCAGTATAAAAAGAGGAGAAGAGCTACTAACAAACCCAAAGGATATCCTTAAGGTAATGTTGGAAACACACTTCCCCGAATGCGAAGAATACAAAGAAAACGACATGCCAACGGACCCAACACCCATAGAGTGCCGGGATTCAAAGGCAATCATCACAGAGGATCATTTACGGTGGAGTATACACTCGTTCCAGCCATACAAGGCGGCTGGACCGGACGAAATCTTCCCGAAAATGCTACAAGTAGCAAGCAAGTATATGGGTAATGATATTCTGACTCTTTACAACAGTAGTATAAGGGCCGGCTATACCCCAAGCAAATGGAGGGAGGTTAGGTCAGTCTTTATCCCAAAACCGGGGAAGACAACATACCAGGAGGCCAAGGCATTCAGATGCATAAGCCTCTCATCCTTCCTCCTTAAGACACTAGAGAAAATAATCGATAGAATAATAAGAGAACAGATAGATAAAAATGGAATCCCCCTCCACAAAAACCAACATGCCTACATGGAGGGAAAATCCACTGAAACGGCCCTCCACAATCTTGTAACAAGAGTTCAGAGGTCCATAGATGACAGAGGATACGCACTGGGATGCTTCTTCGATGTAGAGGGAGCTTTTGACAGAGCCACCCCGGACTCAATAGAAGACGCCCTGGATCGTGAAGGAATAGATCCAGACCTATCAGTATGGGTGAAAAACATGCTTAAACATCGACTGATAAAAGCAGAAATAGCAGGAACGACTCACACGGTGGTAGCGAGAAGGGGATTCCCTCAGGGAGGATGTCTCTCGCCCCTACTGTGGTGTCTACTAATAGACGAATTAGTAAACAAAATAAACAGGATGCATATATACACCCAGGTGTACTCGGATGACGGGGTGCTCCTGATCACAGGCAAAGTCCTCAGTGTCATGTGCAATATCATGAACAGAGGCCTGAAAGAGACACTGGAATGGTGCAGGAGTAAAGGTCTCAACCTCAACCCTGACAAAACCAAAATAGTCCTATTCACCAAGAAAAGAAAGATAGGCAGAACTGCACCAGTGCACCTAGACAACCAAATCCTGGAAACAGTGAAAGAGGTTAGATACCTGGGTGTAACACTGGACAACAAACTCGCCTTCAAGACCCATATAAGTAACACATGCGCCAAAGCTAAAATGGCCATGATGCAGTGTAAAAGCGCAATAGGGAGAACCTGGGGAATGAAACCAGCGATAGTGCTCTGGATTTATAAAACAATAATCCTACCCAGAATCTTACATGGTGCTTTAGTATGGTGGCACAAAGCCACAGTAAAGGACAACAAATCAGAACTAGAGAAAGTCCAAAGACTAGCAACCATAATGACTACAGGCGCGATGAGAACAACACCAACAGCCGCGCTCGAAATCATATTGGGACTTAACCCCTTGGACTTAGAAATAAAGAAGAAAGCAATTGAACAATGGTTCAAACTTAGAAGCACTGGCCAGTGGATCGGAACCTTTATGGACAAAGGCCACGCCAGCATTAGTAAGGGCTACGAGGAGAAAATGTCGATGATCCTCTGCAACAACGATCTGATAAGAAAGGAGAGAATCTTCGACAAAAAATACAGAATACACATAGGCTCAAGAGACGACTGGAAGACAGATACTGGTGGCACTGTATGCTACACGGACGGCTCCAGAAAAGAATCGACGAGACTCTCCGGATCCGGAGTACACATAAAGTGCGAAGATGGATCGGAGATAAATAGAGCTATACCTCTAGGAAAATTCGCCAGAATCTTCCAAACGGAGGTATACGCCATTAAAAGATGCGCCGAGATGGTCAATCACCTGAATAACACAGGAAGAGTGACAATCTACAGCGACAGCCAGGCTGCGCTTAAGGCTCTAAGCAAAGTAGAGACAACATCAGCAATTGTGAAAGAATGCAAGGAATCCTTAGAGAAACTGGCTAAGAAAACTGATTTGACCATCGCATGGGTACCCGGACACAAGGGAATCACAGGCAATGAGAAAGCGGACGAACTAGCCAGAGAAGGAGCAGAAGAAAACTTGGTGGGGCCCGAACCCGGGCTGCCAATATCGCACAAGATCACCAAGGGAGTAATCAGCTGCAGTATCACAGCCGAAACCAACAGAAGATGGAGATCCAAGACCGGATTGAGACAGTCAAAGATCTTCATAAAAGGCATTGACAAGAAAAAGACAAGCCAGCTCACCACACTTTCAAGAGGGGACATGAGGCTTGTCATAGAGATAATAACAGGACACAGCAGACTTAACAGACACTTAACAGTTATAGGTGTGAAGACCGACCCTATCTGCCCGGAGTGCATGGAGAGCGAGGAGACCAGCCTCCACCTACTGGCAGAGTGCCCCATGTACTCCCTGATCAGATGGAATCTCCTGGGAACGGACACACTGGACACAGAGGAGCTACGAAATCTGAAGGTGGAACGGATCGCGAGCTTCTGCAAGGAAACAAAGAGGTTTGAAGGGGCACCGTGAGGGCTGGAGAACCAAACTCTCCCTTAGGGGAGGGTCGGGGAAATGGATGAAATGGCCCGCAGAAGCCGCGGATGGATCATCCGTCCGGCCGTCCGGCGTCCCCAAATTGAAATAATAATAAATAGTTGAGTTTTCGAGGGTACCTACTTAAAAAATATCAATTTTATGAAGAGCATGGTTTGCTCTTTTAGTCCCATATTTTGTATTACAAATTTACGCGTTTGATTAATAAATATTTGTTTTTTTTCTGTATAAAAATATGTTGATTTTCTTACCAATTTTTAGTTAATGTTTTGATTTTAAGTATATACTTATTACTTTTGTAGGTAGTTTTCGTATGATATAGTTTTTATTTTTCTTATTAATTGAAATAAACGCAAAAAATACATATTTTTTGTTTTGTAAATGTCCCTTAATAATCAATAGTTCATACTAAAATAATTAGAGTATGATTAATTTTTTTAAAATTAATAAAATTCTATTCAATAAAAAATAAATTGACCCAGTTTACCATAGGCTCATTTTGGTGTGGAAATCTTGGCCGCTCGTTTGGACCACTTTCCCCCTACTGTTACCAGAGTGTGTACATTGGGCCACGGCCCAGGGGCGAGTTGCCTCCTAACTCAAATTCACTTCCCCTTCATACAAGTGGCAGAACGTTTGTATAATAGAATATATTAATTAATGTATGGAATTGACACACATTGGCGACTGTAATAAACGTCAAAATACGAGTTAATCTTATAGACTCATCGTTCTATTCTAAAGTACCTATTTCTGCAAAATGATATAGCCCTTTATTAATACCTCTAAGTAATAATGTCGTAGGTATATCGGACTTGATTAGCCTGTGTGTCCGGGAAATCAGATGCCCTAGAAAGAATGTCCGTTAGACCCCGACCAGATAGGTGTAGAAATTATGTGCCCTGTTTGGTTAATACATATTTTTCTAAATTAAACCATATTTTAAATTTCTTCTTCTTTTTTAATGTAGCTAATGGTTGCAATGGCGATCCGAATGCAAGACCTAGCAGCTGTCCAAGTTCTTGCCCAGTCACTTGTGACGAACCCAATACCCAGAGTAAAGTATGCCCAGACGCATGTAACCCTAGCGGCTGTGAGTGCAACCCGGGATACATCTTGACGACAATTGGAGGCAAGTGTGTGAAACCAGAGGAGTGTCCAGGTATGTTTCACCTTCGTATTACATTGTTTTATGTTTCAAAGATATTATTAACAGCTAATGCGCTTATCCAATTTACCTAAGTTACCCAGCTAAATACAACTTAGTAAAGGTATTAGCATTTTATTTAGTGTTTTGGCATCGATTTGATTAGGGATAAGCCAAAAAACATTACGCTTTATTACAATTTAAAATATGTAAGTGTACAAGTCGACAAAAGAGATACGGTTGCACCGTTACAGAAATTTTATATAAAAAAGTGCAACCATATGCCCTTTGTCGACTGACTGTACATAATAAAGTGCACTGCGGTTCATGTTGTGATCTTGTCTCATCTCAGTTTATTCTCAGCATCCACCGAGACTTTTTGCAACTCGGCTCTAACTACAAAACGGCCGAGCTACGATATTATCCATGAAGTAAGGATAGCATCGTATCTGTCCGGGATCCATTGGTGATATTGAAATTCTGCAGTTAGACCAGCTTGTCGAACTTTTTAGGGCTCCATCTACGAATGCTATAAATGTTCGTATTACAACCAGAAGTGACGGCTTAGTGTGCTTTTTGAAGTAATTTTCTTGAACATCTGTCCTATTATGAATATAATTTTAGGATGCGGAGGTGATCCAAATGCAGTATATGACAGTTGTCCTAGTTCGTGTCCAGCTACATGCGCTCAGCGAGATACCAGCCAGCAGATATGTATAATGATGTGTGACCCGAGCCGTTGTATATGCAAGCCTGGATACATGCTTACAGAAAAGGGTGGAATATGTGTCAAGCCGGAAGAATGTCCAGGTATGTATGTAGGTATATATTTCATTTGAGTTACATGAATTTGTACATAAAGTCATGCCTCTTATCCATTAAAATAGGCAAAGCTGATATCATTGGCCAGAGGCAAGATGCCTTTCACTGTTTTTCATACAATTGAGGTTGCAGTCAAGCACACAACCCACCTGATGGTAAGTGGTTACCGTGGCCTATGGACGTGCGCAACACCAGGGGAGTCACACTCGTGCTGCCGACCCTGTAGACACAGAGAGATTTTGTGCCTTCAGTTTAGAAGACAAAGCAGGAATAGCCTTTGGTCTTCCCACTGACAGCACAAAACCTCTCCAATGAGCTCTGGCTATCCTACTCACCGGCGCACAGTGTATTATTTTGACTCAGTAGCGGTCATCCTCATCTTTTTATGTTTGACGATAGATAACTACCTTACTAAATTTCTAGTAAAACTCCTAATTATTGATCTCTCATAGTTTTAGAGAAATTTGATCAGGAATTCGATGTCTACTATATTTATTGCTTACATTTACTGTTATAGTTTTAGGATGCAACGGTGATCCTAACGCAATATCCGACGATTGCCCCAGTATGTGCCCGCCTACTTGCACCCATCCAGATACTAGTAATATTCGCTGTATAGGCGGGTGCGACCCAAGCGGTTGTGTATGCAAGCCGGGATTCATTCTCACGGAAAAAGGAGGAAGATGTTTAAGACCAGAAGAATGTCCAGGTTGTGTATTGCAAATATTTGATTAGGAATTCGATGTCTACTATATTTATTGCTTACATTTACTATTATAGTTACAGAATGCAACGGCGATCCCAACGCGATACCCAACGATTGCCCCAGTTCATAATATAAGCTATCTCACTTACTTGGTTTTGGTTTATAAGCTGGGTTGTATAAAACTAACGAGTATTTTAAACATAAAAGTTTTTTATTACCCAATCACGTTAAACCAGGTAAACGAATTTGGTCAACGTTTTTACACAGGTTATAAGTTAGATATTATGGCACGAGAATAAAGTCGCGGGTTGTACCTAGTAATTTATCATCACATCACTTCAGACTAACAGCATCGTTGATATTGTCCCATCATGAGGATTTACTTGAATCGAGAATTGCACTCTCAGTACTAGAATTGGGTCTGTAAAGAGACGGAGGCAAAGAGTTTGTGAATGTTTGTTTTTCAATCATGTTTTAAGGAATGAATGAACCTGGCTGAAGTTCGTCACAGGGATAGACTATATAGTTTGGAATAACACATGGACTTCTTTTTATCCCGATAAGACATTCCCATGTGCTGCGGAAACGGGATTAAATTTCCACGAGGTGAAACCGCGAGCATCAGTCAGTGAAAAAATAAAATAACAATATTTACTAATTGTTTGTTTACTTTTGTGCAGATATTGGTTGCAATGGCGACCCAAATGCAGTACTAAGCAGCTGTCCAAGTGCCTGTCCAGCAACTTGTGACGTGACATCTGAGCCCAGATTTTGTGCCGCCGTATGTCGTGGTATCGGCTGTGTGTGTAAGCCGGGGTACGTTTTGACGACTATCGGAGGCAAATGTGTCGAACCAGAAGAGTGTCCAGGTATACTTCAATTTCCGCCGCATTGTCGGGGCGTACCTGACGGAGAGAGCCGTCATCTACCCAAGTTCGACGGGAGTCGGTAGGCGTGAGATGTCGTGCGGTGTTCCACAGGGGTCGGTCCTGGGGCCGCTCCTGTGGAACATCGTTTACGACTGGGTGCTTCGCGGTGACTTCGCGTACGGGGCCACCGTCACGTGTTACGCGGATGACACGCTAGTGACGGTGAGCGGGGCTACGCACCGCGAAGTGACCCTGAGGGCCACGACCGCGGTTGCTCAGGTCGTCGACAGGATCCGGCGGCTGGGTTTCGAGGTGGCTCTGCACAAGTCCGAGGCCATGTTCTTTCATGGCTCTCGGCGCAGGCCAGGCCCGGGAGCCAGCCTAACAGTAGGAGGTACTCCCATCGACATCAAGCCCCGGTTGAAATACCTGGGGCTCGTGCTTGATGGTCGATGGGACTTCGGACAGCATTTCCGAAGTCTGCGCCCCAAGTTGGTGCTCACGGCGAATGCCTTGGGCCGGTTGTTGCCCAACTTGAAGGGCCCAGAGGCCTCCTGCAGGAGACTCTACGCGGGTGTCGTGCGGTCCATGACCCTATACGGGTGCCCCGTGTGGGCGGACACCCTGGAGGCCAGATTCGTGTCTCTGCACCGTACGGCGCAGAGCACGATGGCCTCCAGGGCCATCAGGGGATACCGCACGATATCCTTCGAAGCGGCGAGTCTCCTGGCCGGATCGCCACCGTGGATCCTGGAAGCGAGGGCCCTTTCGGCACTGTATAAGTTCCGAAAGGAGGCGCGGGAGCGGGGATTCGATCCCGAGTCCGAGGATATTCGGGCCGAGAAATCCCGGCTCCACCAGGTCATGGTGGCCGAGTGGGAGCAGCGACGACTTGGGCAACCACGCGCAGGGCACGCCGTGATTGCGGCGGTAAGGCCCATCATGGGGGAGTGGCTAGAGAGGCAACACGGTAGCCTCTCGTACCGTCAGACGCAGATTATCACCGGGCACGGTAGCTTCGGGCGGTATCTGCATCTGATGGGTATAGAGCCAACGCCCGAGTGCCATCACTGCGACGCGAGCGTGGACTCGGGGCTGCACACGCTCACCGGTCGGCCGGGGTGCGAGGGATATGTCGCATGACAACCTCACCTTCGGCCTAGCACTACGACCCAGAGACGGCGTGCGGTTTAGTCGGTTCGAGTCCGACATAACCGGCCCCTCCGGCTCCGGAGAGGTGGGTATCCGTGAGGATTTCCCGCACGTAAAAAAAAAAAGTTATACTTCGATTTCTTTTTCGTAATTACAATTTTTTTATCTTATCTTGCTTTTATCTCATGTTTTAAGTTAATGTAGTGTGTACTTATAGCTAAGATATTGAACCAATACAACGTTTATAAATATTTTTTTGTGGATGACAAATGTCTTGTATATGCCAAGAACCAAATCAGATATTGTATGATAGAAGTCGTTGTTTTTGCAAATTATAATACCTACGTATATATTAATGTCATTTTTTTAAGTAAAATTTACTTCCCCTTCATACAAGTGGCAGAACGTTTGTATAATAGAATATATTAATTAATGTATGGAATTGACACACATTGGCGACTGTAATAAACGTCAAAATACGAGTTATTCTTATAGACTCATCGTTCTATTCTAATGTACCTATTTCTGCAAAATGATATAGCCCTTAATTCACGTGCGGATATCCTCCCAGGCCTCTAAGTAATAATATAATACTGTTAGTAATAATGGTATATCTGACTTGATTAGCCTGTGTGTCCGGGAAATCAGATGCCCTAGAAAGAATGTCCGTTAGACCCCGACCAGATAGGTGTAGAAATTATGTGCCCTGTTAGGGTCATACATATTTTTCTTAATTAAACCATATTTTAAATTTCTTGTTCTTTTTTAATGTAGCTAATGGTTGCAATGGTGATCCAAATGCACGACCTAGCAGCTGTCCAAGTTCTTGCCCAGTCACTTGTGACGAACCCAGTACCCAGAGTAAACTATGCCCAGACGCATGTGACCCTAGCGGCTGTGAGTGCAACCCGGGATACATCTTGACGACAATTGGAGGCAAGTGTGTGAAACCAGAGGAGTGTCCAGGTATGTTTTACCTTCGTATTACATTGTTTTATGTTTCAAAGACATTATTAACAGCTAATGCGCTTATCCAATTTACCTAGCTTACCCAGCTATATGCAACTTAGTAAAGGTATTAGCATTTTATTTAGTGTTTTGGCATCGATTTGATTAGGGATAAGCCAACAAAACATTACGCTTTATTACAATTTAAAATATGTAAGTGTACAAGTCTACAAAAGAGATTCGGTTGCACCTCTACATACATTTTTATATAAAAAAGTGCAACCATATGACCTTTGTCGACTGTACATAATAAAGTGCACTGCGGTTCATGTTGTGATCTTGTCTCATCTCGGTTTATTCTCAGCATCCTCCGAGACTTTTTGCAACTCGGCTCTAACTACAAAACGGCCGAGCTACGATGTTATCCGTGATTATTATAGCATCGTATCTGTCTGGGACCCATTAGTGATATTGAAATTCTGCAGTTAGACCAGCTTGTCGAACTTTTTAGGGCGTCATCTACGAATGCAATAAATGTTCGGGACTGACGAGCTAGTGTGTTTTTTTAAACACTTTTCTCGTACATCTGTCTTATTTTGATGAATTTTATTTTAGGATGCGGAGGTGATCCAAATGCTGTATATGACAGCTGTCCTAGTTCGTGTCCAGCTACATGCGCTCAGCAAGATACCAGCCAGCAGATATGTATAATGATGTGTGACCCGAGCCGTTGTATGTGCAAGCCAGGATACATTCTTACAGAAAAGGGTGGAATATGTGTCAAGCCGGAAGAATGTCCAGGTATGTATGTAGATATATATTTTATTTGAGTTACATGAATTTTTACATAAAGTCATGCCTTTTATCCATTAAGATAGGCAAAGCTGATATTCATTGGCCAGAAGCAAGATGCCTTTCACTATTTTTCATACAACTGAGGTTGCAGACAAGCACACGACCCACCTGAAGGTAAGTGGTTACCGTGGCCTATGGACGTGTGCAACACCAGGGGAGTCACACTCGTGCTGCCGACCCTGTAAACACAGAGAGTTTCTGTGCCTTCAGTGTAGAAGAAAAAGCAGGAATAGCCTTTGGTCTTCCCACTGACAGCACAAAACCTCTTTGGCTACCCTACTCACCGCCGGGAACACAACACTTTCACACACTTCTTCTTTTTTCTCAATAAAAGTGTGAATATGACTCAGGGTGGTTGTACACAATATACGAAGATAGTTGATGCAAGCTGTTGAAAAATATATACCCCTATCAGATGATCTAGAAAACCATGAAATACTACGCTCTAATAAATAAATCGAAAACCCCTCCAAACCTATAATAAAAAATGTAACAAGTGTACATTAAACATATCAGTAAAAATTAAAATAGCTAGAAATTTTTCCACGACTAAATTACCAATTAACAGTGCCGATATTCAATGAAGTCCACGTCAATCCAACGATAGTACGTATATCGACCTAAATTACATATACCTTTAAAGCAACAGAGATATTAAGGAATGGAACACCATTGCGCGTGTATTAGCTTGCGGGTAGTAGTTTGTAGAATGACCAACTTTGTAAGGGAAGTAAGTTTTATTTGTACTACAGTTGGCGGACCACCGAAAGAGAAACAAAATAAGAAACTGTAGTGACTCTAAACAAATAGTGTGCCTTTGATTAGTTATAGGTTAGTCAAACTTACTCGACTGTACATTGTGAACAATTTGTTATCGCGACAGTCCCGTGAATCCTGGCAGAATAAACTATTCTGTTAAAGTCTTTCTCTCTACTACTCTCTCCCTCTCTCTCTCTCCCATGAAAAAAATGTGGAAATTAAATCCCATACAAGTAAAATTGAGAAATATCTGTAATTCAAAATATATTGACAAAGAAAACAGATGGCTTTTAGGTGTAACTTTAATAACTTTATTATATGTTGCAATTGTGTCTTTCAACAGATAGGAAAAGAAATGAAATGTAAATACGTAGTTTATGTATGTTGTACTGATTAAATAAATAATTATAATAGTTATCATTGGTCACTCATTGCCGTTTATGAAAAAAAAAAAACCAACAAAATCGATTGTCTACAGTATCAAGTAGGTAAATGATCCACATATTTCTAGGATAGTGACACTGATTCCTCGGTTCCTCTAACAGTTTACGTAACATTATGTTAATATCTTATTCCTTTCCTCAAAGCCAGTTTTTATCCAAATAGATTTATGATCTTGTTCTCTTACACCACGATTCACGACAAAATTCAAATGAAAAATATGGAAATCAGGTTTACTGTCCAACCGTCATGGGCAATATCTTTGAAATGCAAGGAAATATAAATCTGCCTCAGTTCTGGACAGAAATGAACTTTAGAATTATATTTTACCATAGGTTTTCTTTTATTTTCTCAAGGCTCTAAAAATTCTTGGAAAAGCTTCTGAATCCGTACTATCTATAAAATAATGTTATAAAAACACAACCAGTGTGAATTTTTTTGACTGTTAACAACCGCAATGTTTGTATATCGCTCAGTGCAAATATTTGTATGCATGAATATGGGTATTTGCATTGGTCTGGTCGTGCCTCGGAGAGCACGTTAAGTTGTCGGTCCCGGTTGTCATACGAACATTTATTTCAGTTAGTTGGAGCCCTAAAAAGTCCAGCAACTGGTCTAACTGCAATGCTTAGATATTGCCTCTAGGTTGTGGAGGTCAAACGGTAGTCGCTTCACAATATTGTAGTTCAGCCAAATCCACAGTTAGACTGGTAAAGCGGACCCCGAACTCCAAGTTGAAAAGCTTCGGATGCGACTGGGAGTAGCGCTAGGATGAAGAAGAAGAACCGCAAGTCTATATTTGCACTCGCCGCTGTCCCAGAACAGATCGTCTTAAAAGAACACGCAAGGGTGTGTTCTTTTAAAAAGTTTCTTTTTGCATCCATAGCTTCCTTTTTGGAGCCTGAGGTTCGCGTTTTCTCCACTTTCCGCGGTCTTTGGCTTTTATTGTTATGTGACCGATAAAAGACCACAAATGATAATGAACAAGTTTACTTACAAGAAATACATTACTACGAAGAGTAAACATCTTTGAATAGTAACCAGTAAGCCAGCTATGATCATTATAAAGGCATCAAACCAGCCCCAGTACAACTGTCTATCAGCGCACAAAAGGGAAACGAGGACATAACGTAATCCAAGACCCAAATATTTTCTATTAGATTTACTTAAGTCGCAAAAACCTGTTTCACTTGGGTTTCCAGCTAAGCCATCGAATTTCCTTCGAAAAAGCCGGGATTTATTTCCACTTTTCAGTTTTGTGTTATTCGCTCAAAGGCATTCGAACAAAGGGGATCGATGTATAGGTAGCAAGTTGCTTTCTACCTGTTCAAAAATCCTAGATTAAACTCTTGTCTCAGAACTAATCTTGGTTTACATATGTATGAATTTGTGCAAGTGGCTATTTCTAATGGATGAATCGGTACGTTTAGGCTATATTATAACTAACTTGTGGATGTCGTTTATCGATTTTGGGTATCTATCGCAATCATATGTGCGGCGGTTCTTAAATCTGATCTTCTTTCGAATAAAAAGTTCGCATCAGTTTCTGTAGTGTCTTTTTGCAACCTAACAAGGTCCTATCCATCTTCCAAAGCACTTTTTAATTTGTTTTTGAAATTATTAAAGAAATTAGGATTGCTTTATTGTAATCACGTACGATCGATTTATCAGACCCGTTAATTCAATAATTAATTTTACTAAGAATACTCTCAAAGTGATTGGAATTAATTAAAATATTTTATTTACTGTACTTCTAGAAACGAAGAAATGTCAAAGGTACTTGGGTCATTTTTCTTTCTTTACATCTAATACATGCATTAAAATTAGCGATGTGGAATAAAATGTTTATAAAGTGCATTAACATCCATTTTGTCTTGCACGAAGAAAAAAAAGAAAAGAATATTAACAACCACAATCACTAATATTCCCTCTATACCCCTCCAACTAAGCTAAAATCGCTTGTGCTAAGAGTGGGTTCACGTCGGTAGAGTAATGGCCAGGATTTGAACCCGGGACCTCTCGATCATAAGGCCGACTCCTTAACCACTAAGCTACCGACGCTTTATAAAAAAATATATTATTGTGTCCACCTAATTCACCCAAAAGTGTGTTTCATAAGGACGTATACCTACATTTACACCAAGTATGCCTGATAGGTACATCGATAATATTCCTTTACTCTTTGGCCTAATAGAAAACAATACCACATATCTACCTGCATACACGAGTGTTTATGATCAATTGATCACTCATATTTCGGGGTCCACACAACTTAATTGATCCATTCTAACTTAAAAAAATCGCCTCAGAACTATAGTCTACTAAAGTTCTTCATAATAAGTCATAGTAAGTTTGAATTAAATTTTTAAGTATTTTGCATGCTGAATTAAATTTTTAAGTATTTTGCATGCTAAATGTTCAAATGGATTAAAATAGGAAAAGTTTGAATTCTAGGCCGATTAAAACTTTTACTATTTTAATCATAGTAAGTTTCAGATGAACGGTATGAACTAAATTGAATAGCGTAACCGCAAACAGCGTTAACTAAAATAGAGCTTGTGAGTTACAGCCAACTTTATTATGCAACTTTATTCTACGTCACATAACCCCTCGTACCTTGTCTTCTAAATTGAGTGTCGGTTGTTACCAAATCACATGATTATCCTCCATTCTTTGAGTTAATGCGTTAAGAGATTCATGTTTCATGCACGCCTTATTTATCCCCATAGCACGCTCATAGTTAGATGTATCTAAATGAGACGTGTGATGGAAACTAAACTTTTGAGTCGCTTAAGTTAAAATTGATTTATCACCAGTTTGTGAGTTTTAAAGCTATTGACTCTTTTTATACTATCCCGAATTTTATATATTTTATTGGATTCGATATTGTATTCACGTCACTGGTAGGTATTATGGTAACATATATTATTAACTAATGGGATACATCCTATAACGAGGTATGTCAAAACGAAATAAATAGGTACGGGACGTTAACTTTACACATGCGTACAGTTACGTTATGGTGATACATATCGAGGAGTAATGTAAAAAAGAGGGACTATATTTCGAGTTTGATTTAAAAAATAATTATACCGGTATACGGAAGGTGATCGTGACAGCAATGACGTCACTAAAACAGAAACGCGCGAAAATGAACCAAAATCCCCGCTTCCATAGCAATCTGTCAGTCATGTGATCGTGCAGTGTAGGTACCTACAAAACATTATCCTCATTAGTTTCTTTACAAGTCAGATTGCGGTTTATTATTGTGATGAATAGAGCAGTATAATGTTGTTTAACTTGTTTTCGCCTTATCTCTTTCTAGTTTATTTAGTCAGTGTTTATTCGCAAAATGTGGAGTCAACGGGTAATAGTTAATTATTTCTATTATTTTTTTACAAAGACGACTATACAATTTCACTAGGTACATTAAAATTTTGTTTATAGTTTTCGTTACAGAACAAAATGTGATTCAGTTTCGTACGAGATGACATAAGTGTGATAGATTTATTTGGCTGATAATATTTGCTGATAATGATTGATGTTTAGTCAACGGCTGGCAATGATTTCATTCAATGTTGATTTATCAAAACAAATATCGCATAGTTTGAAGTGTGCTTGGCATTGTATTTGAGCGAAGGTAATACATCTTGTATGCCTACAAAATATGCTCTGGTAACATAGTATAAAGAGATTTTTTTTCTACTATGTCTGTAGTGAATAGCTACATTCCATGTTAAAGATTTTGCATTGCTTAATAAATGTGTGTTGAGTACGTAGTAATTTGAGTAATAGAGGGTGGCACTAAAATAGCACCTATCTTGTGTATTAAATAATGCTATAAGGGTTAATCGTGATGTATACCTATGCGACGTTTCTTGCTTAGGTTGCCGTTATTTTATTATGTCCTTATGTACGTTAGGTGTCGTTCGTTCACCAACATTATAGGGTGCATAATAGAATAGCAAGAAGTAAACATTTCAAATTTTTATTATTTTAGTTGTAAACTTTGATTGTTACTTTTTATTTATTTGCTGCACGAATTTATGAGTATCTATTGGCCTTGAGCGGTACCACGATTATTTTTTAAGTATCTATTAAATGTTAAATTTACGTACATAATTATATTTGTAAATGTTTACACGTTTATACGTTTACACGTTTACAAATATAATTATGTAGGTAGTACCATTATGAGGTTGCAGACAAATATAAAAAATCAATATTCTGATCCAAAGTTACTGCGAAGCTTGTTGGCTTAGCGTTATTACATTTTTCTCATAAGTCAAATCGCACACACTCACATATACACAAACAAAGTGTATTCATCAAAATGATAGGACAATTTGCAATTCAATATAGCCTAAGGGCCACGTGTACTTATTGTTTAAAGTTCATACAAATAAAGAAGAAATAATCGAATGTTATAATCTACTTTTGATTGTACTCGATGAGTAGATTCCATTATCTATATCGTAATAACAGTTTCGTTGAATCCGTCAATAAATGATAAGTCCATTAAAGTTTAAAACATGGCAAAGTCTCAGTTCGTAGTATTTTCGTTGTAATCACATTGCCTTTACAAGCTTTGTAAATGCCTAGATGACAGCCTCTGTGGGTAAAAGCTGTCTACAGGGAGCTTAACGACCTCTTTGAGACGCTGATTTAGAATTATCCATTTTCAAATTGATTTCAGTGATATCGAATGCATTGTCATCTTAAGTAATTCTGAATGAGTTGCGCTTGAAGAAGATTTTATTCATGCTTTAAAATTCACTTATCAGTTTGATTATCCCGAGTGACATTGGCTAGAATAATTTTGAAGAGAACAGATTTTAGTGAGCCTGACCCATTTTTAGTTTAAAAAAATTTCATCTCGGGGTTTTGTATTTACCAAACAGGTAATGGGAGTTTCTATAAGGGTTTATAAGATCATTTGCTGTCAGTTTTTCTGTTTCTCCGACTTTTTCGACAACTTGGAACATGACATTATTTTGAATTCAATTCTTCAAGAAATGGTTCAAGTAAATTCCGTTTCAACCATTAACGATCGGGTGGTCGGTGCCAGCCCAATCGGACCGTCTGTTAACAGGGACCGCGGTGCGGCTTTCAATTTGTGGAGTAGCCCTATCATCAGTGTCCACGTTTCCGCATTATAAATTATGAATGACAGGAGAAACTGATCTGAATCTTTCAGTAATCGTAAGTTTGTATTTTGTACAGGCCCTTTTTAACTCGTACTTGAACTGTTTTTGTTCTAGCAAGACCTGTGTGTGGTCTCAATGAAGTAGCAGTTGAACGCAGAACAATATGTCCACCGCAAAACTGCGAAATAGCATACACTGATTATGCTTGTGACGAATACAAGGATATTGTTGAGCCGGGATGTGATTGCCTTCCCAATTATTTACGAAACGGTAGCGGTATATGCATTCTGAACGATGACTGTAAATGTAAGAAAATTGATTAGTAAAGGCCCATTTAGACGGGAATAGTTCCTCGCATGTTTTGGTCCGAGAAATCGTACGCTACCATCACCAGCAATAATCACCAAATTGTATCAAAATGTTAACATAAAGGTAAACACTAAATTTTCACCTACGATTATACCACACGACATTCGCAAGTGATTTATCGTCTTATCTCGAAATAAGATTATTGCTTTAACATTCTGTTTAGTTAGACGGACACTAGCAACATTTAATTGCGAGGCGATTGTCGCCAAAGTGGAAGAACGAGCGGGTATTGTTTGTGCGACTGTTTTTATTCATTCGATAATCGTATCTTACAGGTGAGGAACATTTTCCGTCTTTTTAGCCATTAATGGTAATAAATTTATGGTCAATATTTGGGCAAAATCTACAATATAATTGAGAAACATTTTTAGATCCATCAAATCCAGTATGCGGTATAAATGAAATAGCAAGAGATTGCAAAAGAATATGCCCATCACAGACTTGCGAAGGCCGATTTGCTTTATTTAAGTGTTCTAGCAATATTCCTTGCGAACCAGGATGTGACTGCGTGCCTAATTATTTAAGAAATACTGAAGGCGTTTGTGTGAGAGCTGACAAATGCGATTCATGTAAGAGAGTACCACTTTTTATCCCGCCTCTTGCGCTGTGCAACGGTAATAATAATAACCTTGCAAAGTGGAAGAGGCTATGTAGTGATACTATGTAGGAATACCTATATATTCGTTTATTTGTATTGCGTATGTATTTGTTTAAGTGAAAATACGAACTAGTGGTTAGATATTATATAATATAATAATGAGAAAAGTACTTTTTCTTTTTCTAATGAAGAAAAACAAAAGAAACTGTATTACATTATAAAATCAACCACACTCAATTTTTATATATTATTTCTGCTAATACTATCATATAATATTTTGTATATATCTACTGTCGTTTCTGCGGTGAACACTCACCACAGTAACTCTATACAGGATTATCGTTTCATATTAATATTTTGTATAAAGAGCAGAATTATATCTTACCTAAATACGATGGCAGCAAATTACAAACGGACATCTACAAAATCACTAGTTTACAGGAGAGCGTTTTTAACGCAAAAACGTTATAAATTTTACAAGAACAAAGCTAGCCTCATCAAATTTGGAATACATTAATAAAATAGGAAGAAAACAGTGAAGGTCAGTTAATTGACATTTTCATAAAGAAAAAAACGGCAATATACCTTTGTTTACGTCAAGCGACGCGCCAAATTGTACGACGCATACGCCAACAAGTGTCATATTATTATGTCCGTGTGTACTTCGTTACTTCGTAAATTTAGTGTGTAGTTGTCTTTATTTACGCTGCAAACTACTTTATTTTGGACGTTTTATATAAAAAAACAAAAACATGTCTCGATAGTAGAGAAAATTCTAAGTTCGATTATGTAAAAAATACTTTTTAAAAAATGCAGATGTCCGTTTTTATTTTGCTGCCATCGATTTATGTCTTTCTCAAAAGTTAGCTTTATTTAGCATTTTTTCCAAATATAAACTTTTTTATTTCCTTATGAGATACCAACTTCGTTTATTTATCCAAAAAACAATTATAATTAACATAATGTTACCTAAGTACTAAATAAATAATATTATGTCAATACTAATCAAATATCCCGCCCCTGGTCGCTACTGTTCCTATAGTGCCGATGACACTTGCGGCATTTCCTCACTGGATTGCGATGGCCAGCCTCTGCACCAGGAACGATCCGGAGCGAGGGTCACCAGTAACCTCTATGAGCTATATAACATTTCAGAAATATTGACTGTATTTTTTTCTTCAGCTTCGCCCGGGCAATGCTCTATTCCTGACGAGTGTATTCGTACTTGCGCCTCACCAAATCCTTGTGACTGCCCCTATAAACCAGCCCGTACTAATAAAGACGGTTGTGAATGTATCGAAGGCTATATACTCGCGGAACTTGGAGGAAAGTGCATCAGAATTGAAGATTGCCCAAGTAAGTTCAACAAAATTATGTCGCAATTATGACGTATTCTGCTAATTTTTAATAATACTTAATCTGTATCATAAAATAAATATCCAATATAAATTGATGAAGGTTTTGTGCATACACTGAAAGGCAAAAGTTTTAAGCTAATCTTTTTTTGGTGGAGAGAACATCCCATGTAGGCTTGTATAATTTATGAAGATAATTTGCCATGATAAACGGGAGGGAAGTTCTGAAGAGAAGATCTGAAGAGTCTGAATGCTTTTACTAAATGGTACACTCGACAAAATCGATAGTATTCCACCTTTACATAAGACTTTATATGTAAAGGTGAGATACTATCGATTTTGTCGACTTTACCTGCTGTTCGTGGACAAGGCTAGGTGCTATTTGGCTAGGTGCTCTAGGTGGTCTACACTTTTTTAAAGTATATGGATTATTATGCCATCTGTCAATTGTTTTTTTTTGAAATCAGTATAAAACTAGGCTTGTTTTAAAAAGTAGTTATTGCTAATGTCAATAATGAAAGACATAACTGTGTTTTAAAAACATTGTATAATAATTATGGAATAAACTAATAATTATTACGAATTTTTAAATTATATTTCATAAAAAAACTGTACTTATTTAAATTAAAATGAATAAATTTGAGAACTAGGCTAATTCTTAACCCTTAGTAGATAACACAGACATGCAATTGGTGTTAATATTATTTGGTGGTAATCCCAATATTGTAAAGTGAGTTACGTCTGTTTCCAAACATACCTTTAACTTAATTGGTCTGTGAGTGCACTTAAATTAACCAAAGCAGATTGGAATAGACTAACTTACGAAATAGGGTTAGTATATTGCCTTAGATACCTTCAAGTTTATGGCTAATATTAACAAGTACTCTCAAAACTTAACACAAAGATAACCTTAAGTAATCGTTAGTTATATTAACTTGAAGGATTGCTGTTTCAGGTAATAGCTCCTGCAATGGTGATCCGCATGCCAAAGCTAAACAAAATCCTCTGCCGTGCCCTTCAACATGTGCTTCACCGAATGCTTTTCCATGTAAAAAGATGTCTGAGCCAATTGGCTGTGAATGTGAACCAGGGTACTTACTTTCAGAAACAGGAGGCAAATGTATTTTGCCAGATGATTGTCCCGGTAAGTCTTTTGACATTTATAACTCGATTATAATTTCACAAAAATGTAGATTTGATTTAAAATAAGATCGAGATTTAATTTACAATAAGACTAGACTATAGTACTACGTTTTATGGTACGCACATATTAAAAGTAAGAATTAAAGAAATTCTGTACTCAGTGGATGGATGGGGGATGGTGAACACTAATCCGTGAGCAAATTTTCTGCGGAACTTAAATTGTTTCAAAAATTTTCTACATGTTTGTTATTCCAAACGGTATAACATCTCACTCATAATTTTTTCAATCAAAATTTTGGACACTGATAAAGAAATTCGACCTAATATCCTGTATTTGTTGACATTTTTGTAAAATAAATAAATACCCTGGTTTTCAACATATAAACACAACGATTAAGATAGGAAAAAGTGAATGCCCAGGTGGGACTCGAACCCACGATCTTTCCCTTACAGGGGGAATGCTCTGACCACTGAGCCACCGGGCCACACCTGAAGCTATCCAAATTCTCCTATACTACCGTCTTAGGGGAATTTGAAAAGTTAGCATAGTAAATGCTTCAAAATTTCATTCAACATAAACACATGCTCGTATTTAAACCTTTATCAAAAGAAAGCTGAGTCGCGAAGGTAGACAAAACCAACTGGTTCCAATAATAAGATTTATCGTTATCCATATTACCGCACTCAAAAAAGGACGAAAAATATTTTGTACATAATTCAAAAATTCCACTGTCTGACCATAAATATTTGTCTCATCTCAAGGGACTCGTCTCGACTATCCCATGAGATGACATGATAGAAGATAGCTTCGTTTATATTAATTCTGATTGGTTTATCTTAGGAGGCAACCCATGTCCCGTGAATGCAGAATTCCGTGCGTGCAAGTATAACTGTCCGCAAGATTACTGTCCAGTGGACGATAACACAGACAGTATTGTGTGTGATCCACTGCCTTACTGCTTGTCGGGCTGTACTTGTAAACTAAACCATAGAAGATTAAGTTACGAAGATGAGACGTGTGTTGTGGCATCCGAATGTCGTAAGTACCTTTATATATTAGAAGAACCAACTATTCTATAAGTAGGTACACC
Source organism: Eilema caniola (assembly GCA_949126895.1). Lineage (NCBI taxonomy): Eukaryota > Metazoa > Arthropoda > Insecta > Lepidoptera > Erebidae > Eilema > Eilema caniola. Next base: position 8,283,309 of record OX421473.1, on the reverse strand, counting down.
GTCTTCAGAAATTATATGTTGATATGGTGCCATAATATAGGTTCCGGTTAGCGCAACTCATAAAAAGTACGGTAGGTATCAAAAGAACCCTTATAATGGTACTATCTGTTCATATTAGGACTGCACACTGTATATCTTGTTTGAAAAGAATAAAGTTGATATTTAAATAACACTTAAAATTGCTCGAGCATTATTCCGCATCATCTGAATTGACCCTTATCTTAGGACAGACAGATTGACAGATGTCAAAAATTCAAATACATATATTTGATTTCAGCTCCAGTCGAATGCACGAGACCTAATGAGGTATGGGACGGATGCCCTTCAGAATGTTTCTCAGGATATTGTTCAGATAAGATATATCAAGACGCTGTCTGTAATACTTTCCTTTTAAACTGCCAACCTAAATGTGTTTGCAAAAGAGGTACTTTAAGAAATGAATCTGGTATATGTGTTCCTGAGTCGGAATGTCGTAAGTATTTATTTTATCAGTTCCATGTACATAACTAATTGGGAACTAGAACAGAGACAACATCATTTCATGCTGCGATTCTGTAACATAATATCTTTTTTTTTAAACCCCTCCAGCTAATCTAAATTCCTTGTGTTAGGTGTTAGTAATAGCCACGATTCAAACCCGCGATCTTATGATCGTAAGGCCGACTCCTTAACCACTAAGCTACCGATGCTTATTTTTCTTTTTTTATCATTCTCTGAACCTTTTCCGACATCAGTAGGAGGGTAGTTTATTTTATAGTTAGCTTATGTAGATAGTGTACGAAACTAAAAAGCTTATTAATTCTTATTTTTTTTCTTAAAATATTATAAAGATAAAGCACTAAGCACTAAAAGCTGCTATCACTGTTTGACATATGCAGTTGTCAATTTTCTATTCGAAATAAAAAAAAACGGACTATAGTTTGACTAGTTACACTTTCGAAGGTTCTAACTACCCGTAACGACTGCCCTAGATGTTCGTATGGCAACCGAGAATGACGGTTTAACGTGCTCTCCGAGGTACGACCAGACCAATGTAAAAACCCATCTTCATGCACCTTAAAAGGAATAGTCATCTCTGTTTTCACTTGTTCTCATTACCACACTATTTGGATGAAGTTGGACACGGTCAGAAACTACTTGTTTTAGTTATTAAATTTGTTTCAGCTCCAGTTTGTGCCGTAACTCACGAATGCCGCCGTACCTGCTCTTCACCAAACCCTCCCTCCTGCCCTTACGAACCAGCAAAGACTAACATAGACGGATGTCAATGCGCAGAGGGATATATACTTTCTGAAATTGGAGGAAAATGTATCAGAATTGAAGAATGCCCAAGTAAGTTGATTGAGACGATACATCGTTTGGGGCGATGCTGTAGAAGTCAAAAAGACCTCTTCTTTCTGCATCCGCGATCAGCAATTCTATATCATCTATAATTTTACGGAAATTATATTAAATTATTTCAATAAATATATGAAACTGCACACAATTTGGTCTTAAAATACTCGTGTGATACTATAAAAAAATCGTCTATCTAGCGTTTCCTAAACTATTAAGAGAAAAAATTAGTAAATGTACAGTTACTAAAATTACAATTATTAACTGTTTTAAATGGCATAGTTTTGTTTATTAAACACGCATAAGTTGAAATTATTACGAAGTTGCATGAAATGAGCAAGCAGTACGTATATTAGTTTATTTGTACTAGTAAACACGATTTTTTATATCGAAGCGCTTTAAGAACAAAACAACTCAACTAATAAAATTATAAAAAATGTATAACTCACTTGTGAATAATAGCTATGAAAAGTCTCAGTTTGAAAACACGTGTCATTATTTGCCAAATTGCGGTGAAATTAGAGCCACTTTATGAGCAAGTGTATTGAAAAATATAAATAGATATAGAGGTTTTATTCGACAGACAGATCTATACTCTCTACTGTCTAAACATAAAGTGTAAACAAATGTTTATACATTCGATTAGTATTTGGAGTAAAATGCCAGAGAAGATTAGAATAAGATTTTGAAGTACCTATGATTAAATAGAAATTATAAAAAATGTCATTATAAAAATCAATAACTGCATGATTGATTTCAGGTCACCATAATTGAACAATAACTACTAACTAAGTTTCACTTAATGATAATTGTTTATCACTCAATTCTTTTCAACTTTTATTTTTCACGACACAAAGAATCCCTTTGAATTATCTCAAATTAAATCACACCTTCATTCGATACAGAGACAAGACCGACTGCACCTGTTTATAATATACATAACTGACATTTAGAACTAAATAAGGCCAAAATTGTGGACGCTTGCTCCTTGAAAGTTTGTCACTATTAGCATAACATGATTTACTACATGTACTGTACTCTAAAATAATTTTACTTTGGAAGGTAACCTTTGGCTGGAATTAGAATATTCAGTGAATACTCCAAGAGGTTTAGTTAATGTATATTATGGAGGACAAATTATGTTTACATTCACATTATGTTAAACGTCTGTAGGTGGACTTTGCGATTTAAATAGCGATGTTCACTATTTATGAGTTGTATATATTTGCACTAAGAATTTTAGTCGCGCGAGAGTAGCGAGCAACTGTTTGCTATGTACGATGGATTTTGGATCGAGGTTTGATTCTTAGACCGGGAGTGAAATATAAAATATAAAAAACTTCAGTAGCAATACGGAGGCTTGGAGGAAATTATTCAATTAAAATATTCAAAACTAACTAACTGTTTGAACGGCATTTTTACCGAAACTGTCTTTATTAGTTTTCTATAACTATTCAGCTGTAAAAGTAGCATGTGGGCTTGTATAAAAATGCAGATAAAAAATAAGGAGTTTGGACTTATACGCTACCCGTGACGTGGCAGAGGACGACGTAAAAATATCTTCTTCTTTTATCTTCTTCTTCTCACTGGAGAGTTTTTGTGCTGTCAGTGGGAAGAACTAAGGCCTGTCCTGCTTTATCTTCTACACTGACGGCACAGAAACTATCTGTTTTAACAGGGCCGGCAGCGCGAGTGTGACGCCCCTGGTGTTGCACTCGTTCACAGGCCAGGGTAACCGCTTTCCATCAGGCGGGCCGTGTGCTTGTCTGCCACCTAAGTAGTATAAAGAATAACTCGTCCCCGCTCATGGTTCAGCGCTCGTGGTCAATTTATAGTTATTTTATTGTTGATGTCTTAGTTGATGGAAGCTGCAACGGGGATCCAAATGCAAGACCAAAACAATGTCCGGCACCGTGTCCGTCCACTTGTGAACATCCGGATGCTATACCCTGTAGACGCAGGTGTGAGCCAATAGGCTGTGAATGTAAGCCTGGATACATACTGTCTAATGAGAGCGGTCTGTGCATTTTACCCGACAATTGTCCAGGTAAGTGAATTGCTGCTGAAAAGTAGCCGAAACGTCGGTCTATAAATAAATAACAATAAATAAATCGCGATAGAATCTGTTATAAAGTGGTTTTATTTCAAAAAGTGAATTACTATTCTTTTTTTAAATATTAACATAACAATGGTTTTAAAACTACATTTCTAAATAATTACATTATACTAAGTAACTTAAACATAATAATAGTAAAGTTGATAATACTAAAATAAAACTAAACGTTAAAATGCGTCGTGGAATTCATCCGCATCGCATGCCTCTTGTGGAAGTGTTCCCAGAAGACTGGCAGCATTGCCACGTTGTATGGCAATGCTTAATCTCTGACCTAAAAATAGGCCAGCCTTCTGGTCACGAGAAGCGTTGACCATACGCTTCGCAATCTCCCTGAAGAGATTGCGGGCGCTCGGACCCCAAGGCCCAAACGTTTCGACTCAAAACGGCACAAATTCATAATCTCCAATGAGATAGGAATATTTGCTTTTTTAAATATTAAATGGTGTATGGATAATCTGCCCTTTGAAGATTACCAACTAAAATTCAGTCAAATAATTTAAGTTTTAGTTTCGTTGGCCAGCCCTCTGAATATTGCTGATCAATACTTAGTCAAGTAATTATAAGTTAGTTATGTGTTTCATTGAGTTGCTAACAGTATCTATTGAAAACAGTACCTACATCAGTCTTAACCCCTTATTCTGAGTAACAAAGCATTTCGTAACTACACGCATTTATCAAAGCCAACACATTTAAGTTAGTCCAGTTTTACGCCATTCCTCTCTTCTATATTAACTAATTGTAATCTACCGCCTTCTCATGATACGATTGCGTTTAAAATTCGATGACACTCAGAATTGCCCCTGATGCGCTAACCAGCTTAAGGCTGCCTATCCACCGGAAATGTGCTATGCTTCGTTGCTGTGGATGCGTTTGATATCCACCAATCATATTCGTTGGTTCACATGGCATAGCACTGGTGGAAAGGGGTTCAGCTAAGCTTTGTTTTTTATATATAAAGATGCGTGCTATGAATTTGTGCTGTGAATGGGGAATATTTTGGATATTTGTAGGAAGTTTTATAGCACATCTTTAGGTTCAGTATTAATTATCTGAGGATTGACAAACAGAATGTTAGCTTTGTGTCCTTTACGTTTTTTAATAAAAGGTTTTATCTTTAAATCTAACTGGTATTTTTTTCTTCTAGGTGGTAATCCATGTGGTCCAAATGCTAGTGTCGTGCCCTGTAAGTTCAGCTGCCCTACACAGTATTGCCCAGTTGATGACACTAGAGCTACGATTATTTGTGATCCAAGTCCTTTCTGCCTGTCGGGTTGTGCCTGCAATTTAAATCATAAGTGGCTGAGTTATGACGATAGAAGATGTGTTGAGTCATCAACTTGTCGTAAGTGAATATGTCTAGTACTTCACTCATTCCATTTCGATATCACACAAACAAAGAGGCGAAAACAGAAATCGCTAAAATCCATTATTGATTACAGTGCGATCATCGTCATCGTCCAGCGTCCTAATGTCAGTAGCAACTAGAGCTTTTATTTTGAAGCACAGGGTTCACATTCATAACCAGGTTTCCATAATAACCATTAGCCTACCGTAGGCTACTGCTAGACATAGGCCTCTCCCAATGTGCGCCATTTCGTCCGATCCTCCATCTTCCGCATCCAGTCTGTCTCAGCGACCTTTTCAGGTTATCAGTTCATCTTGCTAGGGGGACTATCACCTGAATACCCTAGCCTCGAGAGAAAAACCTGCATCAAAGCCTCATCCGTCAATAGTAGCCGTCTTGGGCCCCAGAGATCAAAATGGAACCTATATACCCTCCTAGAATGCGAAATTATCAACGAATGCGTTAATCGAAGGAAAATCTACGAGGTGGTCTGGTTCAGATACAATACTACAGTGTACCAGTGTAGATCCTTGGCGGTACTTACCTATATGTATTTTTAACTTTTCAGCCCCAGTTAAATGCACTAGACCTAACGAAGTCTGGAGCGGTTGTCCTGAAGCGTGTTTAAGAGAGTCATGTGAAGATGTAGGCAAGCCAATATTCAAATGTTACACATTTGTGTTGAACTGTGAACCGAAATGCATCTGTAAGGAAGGTCACTTTAGAAATGAACATGACATTTGTGTGCCAGCATGTGGTAAGTTAAACAGTTTTGATTAGATATTTTCACTATCAATAAAAGCCTACTAATATTCTTCTTCATCCTAGCGTTAATCCCATTCGCATCCAAAGCTTTTCAACTTGGAGTCTGGGGTCCGCTTTTTACCAGTCTAACTGCGGATTGGCTAAACTTCGATATTTTCCGTGAAGCGACTGCCATCTTACCTCCACAACCCAAAGGCGATATCGAAGCATTGCAGCTAGACCAGTTGTTGAATTTTTGAGGGATCCAACTACCCGTAACAACTGCCATAGATGTTTGTATGACAACCGGGACCAACGGCTTAACGTGCTCCCCGAGGCACGACCAGACCAAGCAAATACCCATATTCATGCATTCAAATATTTGCACTGAGCGGGGATCGAACCGCGTTCACTACCGCTACGCCACGGAGTCTGTCAACTAAAATTCTACTAACATTATAAATAAGAAAGTTTGTGAAAATGATTGGATGTTCAGATGTTTGTTTTCACGCTCCAACGGGTGAACAGGTCTTTAAGGAATTTGGTGCAGGGGTAGATTATGGTTAAAAATACATAATACTCTTTATTCCAGTCATACGTTCCTACAGGTATAAAAAACGGGATATTTTTTTTTTCATTTTACACGGGCGAAGCCCTGGCCATCAGCTAGTGTTAAATATGAATGACGATGTCCAATTTCCATTTTACCTTTTTTCCAAAGGTCTAATTGCAATTGCATTGCATAGACATTAGGTCTATGATGACGAGACTGTAAAGCACAGCGGAGATCTGGTGCGCGCTATTTTAATTGTGTGATGTTGAATAAAAGATCGATAGCAGTTCAATTGGTACTTATTCAGTTCACTTTTACACACAATTGTTTTAATTATCACAAACAACTACCTATATTAACTTATTACAAACTATTTTACTATTTACACATGAGATTAAACCGAGATTGACATTATTACCGACTAGCTTAATGAATTACTATTTACGTATTTCGATCGTATGCAGTGATCAACAACACCTTCTGTGAGGAAGACTCCGGGTGTACTGCCTCGGTCCGCCAGTCGGTCGAATTTATAAGCATAGATCGTAACGTGACACTTACATGCATCATCGCGGTTGTTAGAAAGAGACAGAAAAGGCATAAATGGGGTATAAGGATGATGCTTCCTGAACTTGAATTTAATTTAATTAGTTTGTTTGAAAGTTAAAATTTTTTATGACTTACTTAAAATCTAACACAATTATTTACAACAAACATTCAAGAGGTTAGCCTAATGTTTAACAATATTTACAAGCTTACTTATGGATAAGTTTTTACAAGTGTTCTGTCGCGAACAGAGACCTATATACATAGATCTTGTCTTGTTTTTAATAAAACATGTTTAGCTACGTATCATTTTATTTATTAAACTACATATGTTGCTTTGCTGTATTTTTCGTTTTTTATATTTTCAGATTGCTGAGACGAGACAGAACCCGAGTAGTTGGGTTTACATTTCTTTTTGATTTCGATACTTGACAAGTCAATAATAAACAGACATTTTCTAAATTAAGAGTGTTTTTGTATCCCCAGGCTAATGCAATAAATATGAGTTAAGACTTGTGCCGAGAAAGTTCGATTTCTTTCTAGAGAGTTATAATAACACATTTGTATTGTCTCAAGTTATTTTGTTTACCGAAAAATTGTCTTACAAAAATAAAGAAACAAAACACAGAAATAAATTAATAACAAATTCGTTCAAAGTTCTCTGAAAGAAGATCGATCACTCTTATCCATCTTGGGCTCCTCAAGTTTTGTTTGAAAAAATAGGATTATTGTATATACTAGCCCGAATAATAAGCAGGGAACATAGAATTAAGTAGGAATATACCTACACCACGGCGACGGTGCGCATCGCGCTCCTCCCCATACCGGAGGCAAGTTAGGGACACCGTGGTCCCCCCTCCCGAGGAGGGCCAGTCTGATGAAATGGCCCTGGGTCGGCCAGCGTGCGAGCGAGATATCGAAGACGACCTCGCCTTCAGCGTAGCACAACGACCTACAGACGGCGTGCGGTTTAGTTGGTTCGAGTCCGACATTACAACCTAAGTCCTCCTAACCTCATCTGCTACTTAATGCACCTGTTAAACAATGAACGAGGCTCAAGAGCAGATTTTCCTCCCAGAGTTGGAATTTCAGACGGCAGTCGCTTCTGGATCCCGACTCATCAATCAACCACAATACTTGGACTCTCAAATGAAAACTTTGGGCGTAACTTCATACGAAAATACAAATAGAACATATTTTATGTAAATTCTATAAAAAAATAAACATCGCACACCTCATGGCAATCTAACACAAGCAGACTGTACTTACTTATTGCCTAGCAGCATTTTATTTTCCAATTGTAAAAGTGCACGAGTTATAGCCTCTTTGCTGATTGCTTAAACATCGTGTTCCTATTCCCTTCCACCGCATTTGCTATGCAAATGGATGAAGGAAAATAAATTGACTCACTTTTCAATGTAACTGATTTCTTGGTTTACATGGATAGTAAAGTTACGTGTAAAGCAAATCTTCAGATATGTAATGAAAAAAAAACGAACGTACCTATATCGAACTGATAGATAAAAACAGAAGCATTCTAAATAAAAATAGTAGAAAAATAGTATTTTTACGGTGAGGACGCTACTTTAAATCACGAGTGAAACGAAGGATTCTAGCATAGAATTAGAATAGAATAGATTCTAACGTAGAATCTTGAGCGCAGCGAGGAATTCAAAGCAGATCACCCGAAGGAAAAATATTTTGCTACTCTACTTTTCGTCCCCTTTCTATGAGAAAAATATGTAGGTGTACAGACCGTACAGATTACAAGAACAGAACGAGCGCTTTTTTTTGTCCAACACGTATCAGTCAGTAATTCATACAATTTGCGTTCGATTTCTATGAATGTTCCAAATTCAAATCACTTTTCCGCCCACTAAAAAGTTCCTAACTAAAGTGCTACTTTGTTCCCGCTTCTAGAGGAAGAAAGTGACATTTTTCGAATTGACCCAGTCATATTAGGGGTTTCACCTCGGAATGAAAGATAATAAGCTGTAAATTGGTATATACCTTTGTTTTGTCGTTCTAAATGTTGTCTCAAAAGTCACAAGTGCTATCGTATCGTCTTAAAATATTGAAGGTCAAAGGTCGAAAATCGGTTTTTCGTGAATATTTCGCTTTCTTTTGCTTAAATGAGATCTGCACCTATCACGAAAGTTGTACTGTATAAAATTCTCAAAAACTTTTGTTTGAACTTTTTTTTCATACGATCAACCGTTTTTGTAGTAGACCGCGAAGAGTGCGCTGCGTACATGTCGCATATATGGCCTAATGCTAGGTCAAGCGTGAGTTACGGTGATCAGTACGTTGTATATTCCGAGATTTACCCCCTTTTTTACCTAATATGACTGGACTAAATAGCAGGCATGGAAAAAACATGACCTACCATGTAAAACAAGTTTTAGTATAGTTCAGACTAGTGTCACTGGGCAGTACAGGTTAATATTATACCTGTCTTCTGTAATGCCTATTTTTGCGGTATCAAATCACGTATCAGGTCAGGATTACATTAGAAATAGTTATTGCCCGCAGCTTCGCCCGCGTGTATGTCGGTTATCGCGACCAAACATAGCCAATTGCCTTTCTCAAGGTCTAATCTATCGCTATATCAAATTTGATCAATTTTTTTTTGTGATTTAGGCGTGAAATCGTAACATAGAGACAGACATACAGAGTTACTTTCGCATTTATAATATCAGGAAGAATATTATTAAACCAAAGTCAATACATTTCATAATACGTCTAGAGACAATCCCTTTGCCTTGTACAAATAGCTTACTGTCTCATCAAAACTGGATACTAAAAGGGTTTGCATAACCCAAATTAAACCGTAAATTGAGGGTGCCTTGTGATGAGATTTTTTTAAGTTCATTTATTTTCACTTTCACCTTTTATTTTCACAAGGATGTTATTTCACGGGTGCTTTCGAGTTGTAGCTATGTTATTTACCTCAGGTAAAAAGACGGTTTTTAAAATACTTAAAATGAGCTGTAATGTGATGTGATGTGGTCTTAGATAATATGTTATATTATACTCTACAGGTGTAATAAAATTTAAACGAGTCGTTATAAAATAGTTATTCTGTGGGTAGCATTAGTGTGAAATTATGGGCGGCAGAGCGGGCAGCGGAATCCACTGGCGAGTAACACAAACAGAACACATAGTCTTTGACTAAGGTGCACCCAGTGCGGATGGGGCAGGTAAGTGGAAAGCGCCGCGGGATAGCGGGTGTTGCGAGCGAGTAGGTGGACGCAAGTTAGATTGCGTTTCTCGCTTGATTTGTTCGGACATGCAGTTGACGACTGAAGATTTAATAAGTGCCATACTGGGTCGGCCACCTTTCTGGAATTGAAGTGATTTCAATCATTTAAATCGACAAATAATTAAATAACTATGAGAAGAAATAGAAATAATAACCAGAGTTTCTGATGGCAATAAACGTTATGAACAAAGTTCCTACTGTATATAAGCACCAGCTTCCAAATAATATGAAATTATGATTATTATTTGCAATATCGCACGACGTAGGTACATACGTCCAGGCCGCTCAAACGCCCCGCTTCCATTGTAATCAGGTAATTACCCATCGAAATGTACGCAGCCCGCCCCGCGCTGCTGTAATTTCACACTTATATGGGATTATATTCTACAAATCCATACCTATTCTTGAAATCAGAAATAATAAAAGCTTCTCTTTACGTAATCTATCTTATAATATATTTTATCGTTTACAGTAATATCTGAGATAGTCTGAAATTCAATAATTTCACGCCCACAAGGTGTCGAGAAATGCCATACAGTGCCACCGATCACAAATTTCAAACGGTTTGTCAGTAACTCGAGTTCAAACATAACGTTTCCAATCAATCAATTAGCCCACTGCAGTCCATCACTGAACATAGGCCTCTCTCATTTCGTCCGAGTCTCCGCCTTCCGCATCCAATCCTTCTCAGCCACCTTTTTCTGGTAATCAGTCCACCTGGCTAGAGGGCATCCTATCTTCTGCCTGCTTTTTCACGGCCTCCACTCTAGGACTCGTCTGCTCCAACGGCCATCAGTCCTTCGACAGACTTGGCCAGCCTATTACCACTTCAGCTTGCTTACGAGTATTCTACGAGCTATGTCGGTAACTTTGGTTCTTTGTCGGATGACCTCGTTTCGAATTCTATCCTTCAAAGTAACTCCAAACATAGCTCGCTGCGCGACTTTTAGTTTATGGACACTTCCTGCAATGTTTTGACCACTGTGTCGGTTTTCTTGTCAATGCCACTAGTGGTTTCTAGCATTACGAAACGATTATGAAGTTTCTATCCCATCCACGTACTACCCCCGCGTTCTGCGAGTTATGTTGGACTCGAACAGATCAAAACGCACACCTACTAAAATAGTGGGACTACCGGGAACTGGAGGCCTTTTGTGTCGTCTACCTATCATTGGGAGGGGTTTTAGCTTACTAATGCCACGCCGGCCAGACGGGTTGGCAAAGGGTTTTATCTTGAGGTTTCCTTCTTTCGCAGTAATTTCGTCTGCGTATTTTTCTGCTAGACGCTTTATACGAAACACTTCGGATGAGACGGGATAGATGTTGATACTTGCATTCTTTCTCCATACTCAAACTCGACCTCGTCACTCGACCTGTTTGATATAACTTTGGAAAATTTTCGATGACACCTCTATTTTTGGACAAAGTAATTCTCAAATTACGAAGTTATAAAACTTCTAGTAAGAAGAGAGAACCAACTCCGGCGGATTTTAAGAGTCATAGCAGACTTATCAACTCAGAAACGGATCGTAACTGTATAGCCTAAAATATGTATATGAAATAACAAACTCCTTTTTGACTCCTCATCGCCACAACAGCGCAAAAAATGCCATATGAAATAAACTCCTTTTCTTCCAATTTTGGACTTATACGGTAGGTCAACGGGATCGCTTACCGCATGTTCACCTAGCTGGTTACGGCTATAAGTGCAGCGTCGCCTAACCGAAAGGTGATGTAATGACGATCCCTTTCTAAGTTGATATGTCTGATATGACCCTAAGGCGTAAAATTGATGTTTTAATATTCCCTTGTTGTCAGTTTGAATCAAATTTTAAAGTAATCTTCGTATTATTTAAGTTTGCCCTTTTCTGTATAATGCTCCGGCATTTCAAAGTGTTCATGGTGAGTACAAAAACTCGATTCATGATAAAAGATAGGAGTTTTTGAGTTACACATTTTTTCCTTTTCGGCATGCCTATTATTTTGGAAGAAAATAATAGGGGTTAAAGTATGGAATTGCCGTTTCATTGTAATAGGTACTTCGAATTGACATAGAACCTTCATGGTTTGAGATTTTTGAGTGAAACTTTTTCCACATGGTACCTATGTAGTTCTTCATTTAAAAATGTGCAACATTCGATTATCGACTTTCAGTTGTTTTTTTTATTCAGCTCAGACAAGAAAGATGGATACTTCGAAAATTCGAGTGATTTTTGAATACGAGTTCCGACGCGGAACTAACGCGGCAGAAACATCTCGCAATATCAATGTTGCGTTTGGAGAGGGGACTGCTAATGAACGCACCGTGCGATTTTGGTTTAAACGCTTTCGTGATGGAAACTTTGATTTGAAGAACGAACCACGAGGAAGGCCGTCCACACAGGTGAATAACAATGAATTGAAAGACATGGTGGAAGCCGATCCGAGCCAAACTACCCAGGAATTAGCTGCATGGTTTAACGTTACCTTACCAACAATATTGACTCATTTGCGTCAAATCAATAAAATAAAAAAATGTGAAAAATGGGTACCTCATGATTTGACTGATCTGCAGAAAGAAATGCGTGTTGAAACTTGTGTTGCCTTGTTGAATCGATACAGAAATGAAGGAATATTGGATCGAATTGTGACATGTGATGAAAAGTGGATTCTTTACAATAACCGTAAGCGAAAAATGCAATGGCTGACCCCAGGTGAAACGCCACAACAGTGTCCTAAAGCAAAGCTTACCAATAAAAAGGTAATGGTAACTGTTTGGTGGTCTCAGCATGGTGTTATTCACTATAGCTTTCTACGATCTGGTCAAGCAATAACGGCAGATGTCTACTGTGCCGAACTCTGAACAATGATAGCAAAACTAGCAGTGAAACAGCCCCGACTCATGAATCGATCTTCACCATTCCAGATTATAGTGATGATTTAACATTATTTTATATTTTCTCACGCTAACTACTAGAACTTAAGTAGATTATGAGCATAGAGAAACTTGCATATGGTTTTTAATTGGTTTAAAATAAAGTTCAATCAATCAAATCGAAGGCATTTTAAAGAAAGGATATGTCAACAGTACCCGCTTTTTCTACATTCACAATTGTTTTTATACATGCTCACCGGCATGTATGAAAACAATTATGAAAGTAGAAAAAGCAGAAGATATTCGCCAGGTTCGTAATAGACATTACTCTATGTAGGTATCTACATATTGTTTTCTATGTATAGAGCTAGTAAGGCATGGGGCAGCCTTTGTGGCGTAGCGGTATTGAACGCAGCCGCTACGCAGGGGGCGCCGGATTGATCTCCAGTCTGTCCAAATATACATATTTGTATGCATGAATATGAGTATTTGCATTGGTCTGGCTGTGGCTCGGAGAGCACGCTAGGCCGTCAGTCTCGGTTACCATAGCTGTAGCTCTAAATGTTCTATCAAACTGGTCTTGCTGCAATGCTTCGATATCGCCTTTGGGTTGAGGAGGTGAGACAGTCACTTCACGGAAAATATAGAAGTTCAGCTAAATTTTCATTTAGACTAGCAAAGCGGACCCCAGACTTCGGATGCGACTGGGATTAAACTAATTTAACGCTAAAATGAGAGAGAGCTAGTCCTACTAGTTTTCACCATAAAAAATAAAACAAAATTTAGACTAACGTGTCGTGAAAATAAAGTCGTACTAAGACAGATTATTATTTGAACACATACTCTTGCACTCGCAGTCCTTCTTGTGTTATTGGAAAAGACTTCCTAACTCTCTGTTGCAGCTGTTATTGATTTAAAGCATTGATTTTTGAAGTGAAAACTTCTTTAGCGGCGTTGGATGGGTGTAAAATGTTAAGGAAGCGTCAGGATTAGTTGACCTTTGAACCGTAACCGACGACTGACGTCATACAAGATTGGGTACAGACTATCTATTTTGCAAGTTACGATAGATAGCGTCGTCCTTATAGTTTCAGATAGTATCGGGTTCAAACCACCTGGCCTTCAGGGATTTTATGTGATTGTTTTTTCTTTTTGTAATTTATTACTTTTTTTTTTTTTTTTTTTACGTGCGGGAAATCCCCACGGATACTCCTCCGGAGCCGGAGGGGTAGGTTATGTCGGACTCGAACCGACTAAACCGCACGCCGTCTCTGGGTCGTAGTGCTAGGCCGAAGGTGAGGTTGTCATGCGACATATCCCTCGCACCCCGGCTGACCCAGGGCCATCCCTCTCGGTCTGGCCCTCCTCGGGTGTAATTTATTACTTGCGAGTATTGTGATTATCTTTTCTTTTTGTAATTTATTAATTTCTTCTGACAATAAATTAGCAGAAAATTAGTGATAGGTTCTATGATTGGCGCTCTATTATAGGTATGGTATGGTATGGTATGTTCTTTTGTCTTTTTCTATGTATTTAACGAAGAAAGAAATAAAGAAAATGTTTTCACTTCTGCCGGCACTCCCAGAGTGCAACCCGTCTTTTTTTTTTATTTATGACTTCATTTTGTTTTCGACTTTTGTATAGTAGTTATTATTATCATACTATTTATTTTGTATGTGAGAGTAGAATGGATGGTTTGATGGCCTGTTTATCCGCATAGAACCTATACCAAAACTTACTTTGGTCTAGAGAACGCTGAACATTTATAAGTTTTATATACACGTAGCGTATACGTAACGTAGTTAGTATATTTTTCGTAGCTAAATATGACAGCACGTCGCCGCATTTATTCTTCTTGGTAATACATTGTCCTCTTTCTGCAAATGGCATAATAAAGGGTGTCTCAGCAAGAACTTGAATTTCGAATTGCGCGCCATTTTCGACTGTCAATTGTTGAGTCAGCCATATTTGGTGTTTTTTTAATTAAAACTTAGACATTCACGAAAATGGTGCGTTATAGCTTGGAAGAACGTTTGTTAATAGTGAAAAAACAAACAAACAAACAATTATAAAAATGGGGAAAATTTTACTGTGACGATTCGCAAGTTACGTGATCATTTCGGCGTGCATTATCGACCGTCGCGGCCTACTATTGAGAATTTGATCAAAAAATTTGAGCGGACGTTTTCATTGAAAGATGAAAGAGACCTTATCCGTCATTGGCCGAAAAGATCGGCGGAAAATATCGCAGCTGTGAGGGACAGTGTGGCAGCACGACCAAGCACCTCCATTCGACATCGTTGCCAGGAACTAAACATTCATCGCAGCACTCTTCAACGGATTTTGAAAAAAGATTTAGACCTTCATGCTTACAAAATCCAGCTAACTCAACAGTTGCAGCCTAACGATCATAGACAGCGCAGAAACTTTACCAACTGGATCTTGGAAGAACTGCAAACTGACGATGAATTTCACAACAAAATCATCTTTAGTGACGAGGCTCATTTCCACCTCAACGGCTTCGTTAACAAACAGAATTCTCGGATCTGGGGCGATGAAAATCCACATGTCATTCAAGAACTTCCGTTACATCCTCAAAAAGTGACAGTTTGGTGTGCCATGTGGGCAGGAGGGATAATTGGACCGTAATTTTTTGAAAATCTGTCGACGGCAATCGTTACCGGGCCATGTTGACAGACTTTTTTTGGCAAGAATTAGACGGAATTGACTTAAATGAGATGTGGTTTCAACAGGATGGCGCTACCTGTCACACCGCAAGGGCAACAATGACTTTGTTACAAACCAAGTTTTCAGGTCGTGTAATTTCTCGTTTTGGAGACCAAAACTGGCCGCCAAGAAGTTGCGATTTAACTTGTTTGGACTATTTTCTCTGGGGTTTTTTGAAAAGTAAGGTCTATACGAAGCACCCTGAGACAACTGAGGAACTCAAAGAAGAAATTGCACGTCAAATTCGTCAAATCCAGCAGCCCTTACTGCAAAATGTACTGCAAAATTTCCTCAAAAGAGTGCATACCTGCCAACAGACCAACGGTGGCCATTTAACCGATATTTTGTTTCATGTGTAAATGTCATTACTACCTCCATACATATGCAGAAAAAAATGTTAATAAAATATTAAATAAATAAATATTTTTTAATTTTTAAAATTCAAGTTCTTAATGAGACACGCTTTATTATGTCGTAATTTTAAGTAGATATGTCTGAAGAAAGTGTGAAGACGTCGCTCATTAACGATATCTTTAAGTCTATCACTGCCAATTTTACTATGTTTACTCAACTAACATCTTTTTTTATACCTCTTAGGTGGCAGACAAGCAGATGGCCCACCTGATGGAAAGTGGTTACCGTGGCCTATGGACGTATGCAACACCAGGGGCGTTACACTCGCGCTGCTTACCCTAACAGTGAACTCTTAGGAGTCAACTCAAAAATAATATACCTACATATTTTACATAGATATATAAAGAGGGATGTATGGGGCACTAGGAATATCTCTGGGAATTAACCAACCTCACGTGCAAGCTACACAAGCTATCCTCTCAGAAAGACGTCCATTTTTATTTAAAAAAGATGATATAAATTCATCTACCGTCAAGCTTACTTGAACATGAACTGTATTTACCGACATCAGGTATCAAAATGAAAGAAGAAAAATTACCCAGGATCAACTCGTTTATAAGAAGAATCTCAATGTACTAAAGGAAGGTTTTTGTGTTATCCATAAATCAATCCGGGGAAAGATCTCTGTAAAGTTTTTGTTACAAACCTTGTTCAGATAGGTAGATAGTGAGGTTTTTAAAGACGAATAAATTTAGTCTACTTATATGTTGATGGAAATTATATTCATGATAATACTGACAATGGTTCTTATATTGATTTGCTGATATTATGATCATAAGTGTTTACGATCGAGAGTTTCCTGATTTGAACCATTGGCCATTATACTATCGACGTGAACCTACTCCTAACTAACTAACTAACGAATATTAGTAAAGGGTGAGCGGGAATATTAGTAATCTCGGTTACTAATGTCTCTTAGCAAAAAAATAATACTGAAGCTTAAACCTAGTATTTAAAGTTTTCTTTCCGTTTATGAATAAAATATATCCATAACTTCTAACTATCATAGTTATCAAACATTTTAATAGTGTCTTAAACTTATTGAACTAATGTCGTTCTAGTTCTTGTTAACATATAGGTAAGTAGATTAATTATTAAAACTTTTTTTTTGGTTATCGCAAGTATCCTCAACGATCGAAACGTTCTAATTTTAAATGAATTCTGTGAAATAAAAACAATCGCCCAAGTTCCATTATATTTCTGAGAATAAATAATAAAACATTAAATCGAATGAATAACAGGAAAGACTATTGAACCATGAGCGAAGTCGTAAAACCTCCGGAGATTCTACTTAGTCTGTACTCGCTTCGTCAAGTAACGTTCGATGGTTCGATTAATTAGTGATATTAGTTCCCCCTCAAACTCTAACTAACTAATTGGTTACGATAAATGTTATTCGGCCAACTGTAATTGGTTTTTGTCTTATTTGTTTGTTCACGTTGATTTTTCTTTTATTTCTCTCTTTGATCGCTCGCTTTATGTGTGAGTCAGATAACTTTGTTTGTGTTTGTCTCGTTTCTTTCTCTGTTCATGTTGATTGAGTTACAATTATTTGATAGTCTTAATGTTGTTGAAAACAAAATTATAAGCATGTTTAGCCGATCAAAGTTCATGGAAAATTTATAAAACGCGCAAATAACATTGTTCTCGTCAATTAAGATAAGAATAATATTGAATTAGTCTAGGCGGGGTATGAACCCGCGATATTTGCCTTACAGGGGCAATGCTTTAAACTTCAGCTTAGCTATCAGGCCTTGCCCGAACTAATCAAAATTTCTTCTTTAAATCCGTCTTTGGGGCAATGATCGCAGGTTCAAACCCCGCCTAGACTGATTCAATATTTTTCTTATCTTAATCGATATGAATATTTAGCATGCAACATGCTTAAAAAATTCATTCATATTGTTCTCGTCACTTTTAATTTATCCTGTCAAGTGAGTAAATAATAGACACAATAGGTAAACAATAGACTCGCGGTGCGATCGCACCGCTTGGGATCTTAGACTTTAACAAGATTAGGGCATGATATTCCTCCTCGTAGCAGGCATGAGATAAGTGGCCTTGTTGAGATCTGTAAGTTCACCGTTTCAAGTATTACACTTCCAAAATTATTTTGGAAGTAGATTTATTTCACACAAATAGGTAATTAAAGTGACGTACCTATCTAACGTGATACATGAACCTTCTTAGTTAATCCACTAATGTGTCTTCTGACATCTAAGCTGGAGCCTGTATCAGTTCTCATCGATTGTATCTAGGAAAGAAAATTACACCGCACACAGTCTAGCACTTTAGTATTGCCACCCTAAAACCTAAATTATCTCATAATATTGTCAACGCCACAAAGTAGCTAAATATTTAACATGAAATTGGTCTACGCTTATAAAAAGGTTCACAGCTCTTAGAAATTGAATTATTTCCTAGTATATTCTTAGTACATAACATACTTGGACCGAAACATTTCACAACTCTGTAACAAGCAGTAACATTAATCTGTATAGAAGCAACACTCTCCAAAGGCTTTTACCCGGGCCTGAGGCAGGCTACAAGGATAAAAGATTTTGTGTGAATCACTGTAACAGAGGTAAAATGTTTCTCATCACACAATAATGCAATCACTAAAGTTTCTTACTAAACGTGGCGGTAGTTTGAAATTAAAATGGAATATAATGTATTTTAATTTATTTGCATTATTTAGATCGCTCGTTCTGGAAGTCTATAGGAGAGGCCTATGTTATAGTATGGACTGTGCGGCTGATATGGTGATGATGATGATGATGATGATTCTGAATATTTGGGTTATTATTTAACTGGTTTGATCATTCACCTTTCACTAGATCCCTTCTGAATTAACGACTGGATCAGTATTTGATATAAGTTTATTGTTTGATCGATTTTTAATCTAGTTCAATTCAATAGATTATGTTGGAAGCTAAAGGTATTATGAAGATGAGGGGTAAACGATTCAATACCTTTAAATAATCATTTTGTGTGCAGCCCAAAGCTTATGCTATAAGAAATAAGTATTAACATAATAATATAAGAAACGATGAAGTCAGTTCGCATAATATTATTATATTCGTAAAATAAAAATTATATTAATGAACCCTGTATCCATAATTTGGTATCAAACAAGTTTATAAGACAGAGGTTATTATTATAATAAGAGGTTAATTGTTACCTGTTAACAGCTGAGTTCTCGTTAGAGCAAATAGACTTTGTTGATTTTCGTTTAAATTATTTGACAGCAATTAAGGAGGGACTGTTGAATCATTTCATTATAACTTTGATGTATAGCTTCAATCTTATTCCACGCAGCTACGGGGCTTGTAATAAGCCGAGACCGGTTTTTTGTTTGTTTGTTTTTTCACTACATAGTATAAAACAAAGTCGCTTTCTCTGTCCCTATATTATCCCTTTGTATGCTTAAATCTTTAAAACTACGCAACGGATTTTGATGCGGTTTTTTAATAGATAGAGTGATTCAAGAGGAAGGTTTATATGTAGGTATAATACATGTTTAATATAGTAGAGGGTGCAGCGGGAACGGGATTTGACGCCACGCGGTCGGAAAAATATTGGCGTTACGAATCACAATATTGTCAACCGGGTCAGCTAGTATTAGATAAACAAAAATGTAATGAAATTCAGTGCAGCTTTAAAATAATACTAATCATATTCACTATAACAGCACCTAATTTTGAAGAAATTGCTATCCTAAATTTTCCTAGCGGATTAGCTTGAAAAAAGTCAACATCCGGGACGGGAATTGAAACTCGCGACCAGTTGATGATTACAATTAAAAGCAGTAACTTAACGCTTATAGGCTGAGTTTGGTTAGCAAAGCATCATACCTGCCAAATTTATGAAATTTATAACGGCCGCCAAACAAATTTGTCAAGTTCTATGGTCAACCAATCATAATTCTCGGAAGTAGCAGTCAAAATGAAACGGCTATTTCGTCGTCAAAGTTGTTAACATGTTGCCTAAGTGATTTCACTTGGAGATTTCTCTTTATTGCCTCAAAACACGCGAAGAAAATTTAGCCGTTGAAAGCAAATGAGTGAGTAGGTAGGTATTTATTCATTTCACTAATTGTTATAATGGACTTCTTAAATAAGACACAAGACGAGCGTGATACGAAATCAGCTCTGTCTGAAAGATTTTAGGGAGAGTGTTTAAGACGTAGAATGAATTGGTTTACGTGAAATTTGAGAGACGTTATTAGGCTTGAAAATACAACATTATATCACAAACTTTTATCGCAATTAAATTACTTAAAAATTATAGGATTTATAAATCGGTACCTATAGTAGAATTACAAAAATATTTTGCTAGATTTTCACAAGATAGCTTTTTACATTATCATGTATACTAATATGTATGCTATTTGGTATTTACCTAACATTTTAGTCAACTTTTTGCCAGCCTAATCCTTCTATCAAAATAATAAAAAACTTATGTCAATATGTAGTAAGTCATGTTACTCGTGTTTTATTATTTAAATAGAAAAAACAAATTGCAATTTTATTGTATAAGCAAATAATACTGAGCTTTTATTGCCCGAGTCTTATGTTGTAGATTACACCAATTACCTTAATAAATATTTTATTATTTGTGTAAATATCCAGAGAATTACAACATATTTGAAGAATTTCAATTCATATCATCTCAACATTTAAAAACTTTGAGCATACTTATCAATGAACACGCTGAAGTACGCACTCAAGTTGAGGACTTTCACGCAACTGTTATAAAACTTTTTACTCCAGGAACGTTAACTAACATAAGAAATTTACCATAACATTTGAATAAGTTATTAGTAAAACAGGAGAAAAGTATTTTTATCATTGTGTCCTTTTTTTTACCCACCTCTCTTTCTTTCCATTAGAAGCAAAACATAAATGTCTTGTTTCTATCTAGCCTTAATGTTGTTGTTGTGTATAATGATTAATGATATAGTCAAATTATCTCGACTCAAATTCCTGTTTCATGTTGCATCTTTGCTGGAACTATGACGAATATATAACACTCTTTGAGAATCGAGAATAGGCGCCATCGTAGGCCTACCGATATTGTCATATTACATATATGTATATTAGTGTTTCTATGATCGTTTTTCCTAGTCTTAAATAATACTATTATTATATCATATGGCGACTGAGGCTGTGACAAAATGAGTAGAACAAAACTTATTTATTATGTTTTAATTCTTAAAAAAAGCTTTCATAATTTCAATTTAACTTAACTTGGATGTTTACAAGCTTAGCGGGTCAGTCTTCTTTACAATTGCCCACGTAATTTATCCCTCAGGGCAAATTTGTTCATACTTGAGTTATTCTTAAAATTTTCATGTTCCACAAATTCCGCTCATCGAGTTTATAGCATTTTTTTCTGTAAATCAAATAAAGTCTTGTTATAAGAAAAAGTAAAAGTAAAAATCATAAATATAAATGAACACATCTTGAGCATTCTAAATTCTTATATGCAACCATCTAGGAATATTTAGACGATATAATAAAAAAGACAGAAAATACGAAGAAAAGATCTACGTGTTGCACTCCGGGAGTCCTGGTAGAAGTAAAAACTTGAATATCAACGTTGTGCATTTTTGATATTTTGGAATGGTTAGGGAATTGCACGAATTGCTTTAATTTTTCCATATTTTAAACACTTTAAATACACGAATTTTACGAATACACAGCAGTCTGGCCACTATACAGACGGTCGAGCCATCGACACCAACCATGGATGCGCGTGGCACGCTGTAACATAAACACACACGAACATTCACGTAAGCACCCTGCACCGTCTTACGATTTTTCGATCAGTGTCATGTATCCTGAAAAAGCGTACAACGCCGTTAAAGAAGATTTCAAGATGTGTTCATTTAGTTGAGTGGGCCAGAACATTCCTCCTGTGAGGTACTGTTTGTGGGTTCAAGTTCCGTCTTCAGCATTCATTCTCAGTCTTAATCGATTAGTAACATTGAAGCTACTTACAGCAGTCAACAGGTAGCACACAGTGATGCAACCCCTCGTGGAAGACATAACCCTTCTTACAATCGCAGCTGTTGTAACGACAGCCACTTAAACAAGTTTTGTTGACTTCTTTATAGTCTGAGCAGGAGTTCCCACAGTGATTGCCGCATCCCGATGTTGCATTGAAGTCTGAACGACAGCTTGCTGCAAATAATAATAAACGAATAAAATATTTAGATTTGGCTCACAAAGATGTCGACATGTAGAGTGAGAATACGGAAATTTATTATTACGATGGTCGTACCGGTTCACGGACTGATTACCAAGACCTCGGCTGATATAATTCTGAAGAGGCTCGTGTTAGGCGGTTAGGACGAGGACGTAAAACACATATTGTAAGAAAATCCCTCTTTCTAGAACACTAACCATTAGTAACTTGGTCCGGTTACCCCGTAGCACACCTAAGCCATTATGCATCACTTAATTGTTCTTCCTCCGAAATTTTTCCACTGACATTTTGAACTTCATGATATGGAATTAAAGTTCGAATTGACTTTTAAGTATTATTACGAATCGTTTGTACGTGAGTAAAGAAAAGTGTTGGTTTACATTTTTCAGGCATTTTATTAAAAATTTCTCTGCCTAAGAACCATCCTCGTACTCGTACAAGGAATATTCTAAAAAAAGAATTAGTGGAATTGGTTTAGCCGTTCTCGAGATTTGAGCTTAGCAAACATTCAGCAATTCATTTTTATATAATAGCTTATACATTATGGTTTTTACCCACGGCTCTACCCGCGTGGATATCGGTTATACCAACCTATTCTTTTTTAATGTTTGGTCCATCAATTGACTGCACCTATGTTCATTTCCACGCTCTAGTCCATCTCTGTGCCATATTTCATCAAATTCGGTTCAGTGACGAAAGCGGCACAGAAAAACAGCATTACTTTCACATTATTGATGAAATAATGGCAATAACAATACAATTAAAAAGACCGCTGATTATTATTTAATAACACATTCATTTACGTGAATATCAATGCGGATACATTTCGTACACCTGCTAATTGTATATACCATTATCAATGATGGCTTTTTATACCATTCATATGATTCTTGTTTTATATTCCGATCGAATCTGGGTCGAAATATTCAAATCGTGTCCACGTAAATCTCCAAAACAATGGCAGCTCATATACATATTTTGGCATTTTGGAGCCAACTTTAGCTTAGCATAAATTTAGTATTACTTGAAAACCGTCAAACTGATGGTACATTTGTTTTTTTTTTTTTCAAAGTGACCAGTAGGTAATAATACCCGTAAACGAGGGGAATGACGAAAGTCTCTGCAAGTATTAAGTTCCTTAAGAAATTTAATAATTATTAAATTGACACTCGCAAAACGGGGCCCTGAGGACACCGCTCCCTGAGAGAAAACACCAAGTAATCGAGCAGTCAATCCAATTTCATTAAATGACTATTTGACTAACTAAATTACGAGATAAATGACTGCAATGACTAACTAAATTATTATAATGGTTGACTAAATGACTATACCTACGACTAACAATGACTACATGACTTTGAGCCATCTGGTGGAATGTTTCGCTCAATAACTTGGCAAGTTGTTCTTCAGCCGTTTGGTTGGAATCGGCATCCAATTAAATGACCGATTGATCCACATGACTGCGACGTGTACATAAAAAAATTCACGGTGGGATATTGACTTGTGTATTAGATATGACAATTCGCATACATATGATTTTCGTTTCTCGCTCATAAACTAATTATTTCATATTATGAAACTGAGTAGGTATATAAGAAATAGGGAAAACGGGGCAGATAGGTATTATTCCTTGTGTTGCATAAGCGTAAGGTATATAATACCCCGCATTGGTAAACCGCAAACTTGACTCAGTTCTTACTTCTTACCGACTTTGTGAGACTTCAAATAACAAACTTATCCTGTGTAGCATTGTTTCATTTGTATTCCACATTTCGATTCGTATGAGCATTGTCTGTTTAAGTTTAATGTGAAAAGATTTAATATTATGTGTATTGTGCAGTCTAACTAATATTATAAATTTAGATTGAATTTAGTAAGAATTTTACATTAGAATACATCAAGGTATTTATTGCTAACTGGATATTTTTTCGATAATTTAACAACTTATAAACTTCTTATGTGAAGTCTTATGCCAATGAGTTTCTTATTAAATTAGGCTTATGTTTAATTTTTTTTGTCTTATATTTAGGTACTTACTTTATTCTTTCTTTCTTAGTTAATGTAGGTCTTTACTGCATTATTTGGGATTTTATTCAGACGTAAATATTAATGGGGATTTGGGTTCATGCTACTTGTTATTACAGGCATAAGTTAGTTTCCAGTAAGTCGTGGGAACGCGATCAGTAACAATAACGGGTGGCACCGCGGCCATGGTTTAGTCTACAATAATTTTCTCGTCGTCCTCATGGTATAAGTTTATATTTCCAGTTTAGACCTGCACACGCAACAGGGTTCTTGAGTATTTTTAACAACTATAGAAGAAAAGAATATCAAATAATTCTATGTTACAAAAGAAAAACGACGTAACACTCACGGCACTCAGCTTTCGGTATACAGGTTCCATTAGAGGCTCTCACGGCGCCATCTATGCATACACATTCTGGCTTGCAAAGCGACGTGGCCCCGCCGCACCGGATCGGGTATCCTAGGTCTTCGCAGCGCTTCGGCCCGCAGTATGCACACTCTACGTTTATTTCATTTTCTTTGCATGTCACTGGAAATTTCAAAAATATTTTATACATATGTATTCTATATTCACTTTTTTTCTTATTCGGTAAATTATTCTGTCACTCAGTAGTATAAATTGAGGGACAATAGAGACACTGACTTTTTTATTTGTTTTGGAGCCGCTGGTAGATTAAAGAAATTGATAGAACATACAAAAATATCTTTTAATTTTATATTTAACATGTATGGAGTGTAAGGGGGCCCCAATATCACTTCACCTAACGTCAACCTCACCTGCAAACCTGCACATGTTGATTGACGAACAAGGCTCTGGCGCACACTTTCCTTTTGGGGTTGGGAAGTCACACGTAAGTTGCCATTAAATTCAAATAAGCTATTATTAAAAGAAGAAGTAAGAATTTGTAGGAGGAAGGACACGACGGTATTTCCTTCCAATTGAGCACGGAAGCACCTCCGCCCTACAGAATAAAGCGGCCATAATAACCTTGTATTGTGTTCTCGGCGGTGAGTAGGGTAGCCAGAGCACACTAGAGAGTTTTTGTGCTGTCAGTGGGAAGACCAAAGGCTTGTCCTGCTTTGTTTTCTACGCTGACGGCACTGAAACTCTGTGTGTTTACAGGGTTGGCATCACGAATGTGACTCTCTTTGTGTTGCTCACGTCCTAGGCCACGGTAACCACTTTCCCTGAGATAGGCCGTGTGCTTGTCTGTCACCTCAGTTGTTAAAATTTAAATATTTGTAGTGTAAACACACTTTTAACTCTGGTACTTCTCATGTACACAAAATTTAGACATCGTTAAAATGTAGTTTGAATATTTTAATAAATAAGTTAAAATAACGAAGTTGCAAATGCATTAAAAATAATAAAACACTACAGTATCCTTGTTGACAACAACAATGATGAATGGAATGCTTGTGGGAATCCCCGTAGGTGTATTTATTACACATGAAATACGAAAGTGGGTTTATCCCCTAAACCTTTAACCACTGTAAGGATGCAGTCTTGCTTGGTACCAGAGATAACGTAAAACCTCATCTTAAATAATGCTTGTATACGTAAATTAAGGAGATTTGTTTTCACATCTTCATGCAGTCTCATTGGTAGGGAAGCATAAATAAGTAGTTATGTTGTTAGTTTAGTAATAAATTTAATAATAATAAATAAAATTCCACAACATTTCCCACAATACTATCTAGATCCATGGTAAGCATAGCTTAAGTAGCTTGTGTTATGGAATCTAGAATGTGGATAAATATACTTAGATACTTTTTTGGTAAATATATACATATTATACGTAGAAACACCCAGATCAATGCAAATATACATATTCATGCATACAAATATTTACACTACAGTTCGTAAAATATAGCTTGATACCTCTGACGTTTGTCAGAATGACTCTTTAGTATTTTATCGATATTTATATAGAATGAGTTTATTAAAAAAATACATTTTAACGATATTGAAAGAAAGAAAAAAGGAAATGAAAGATGAATTTGAAGGTATTTAAAAGTTTAATTGTCAAATGGTGTACAGCCGAGATCAACTTCAAAGTCAAATTCTGATTCATCACTGGAGCAGTCCTGTAGATTAATAATTAATTCTTGATCGCATATGTTGTCAAATTGAATATCGCGCTCCCAATCTTTTTGAATCACATTTTTTGTCTTCTCAACTACCTTTTTCCAATCATCAGCATTTACATGTACACAAGCTTCATGTAGTAATGTCAACATTTTGTTTGCTGTGAAAGGCGGTGCTACATTATGTCTGGCAGCGTAACCTAGAAAAAAAAGGTAACCGATCAAACAAAAAACCTACTAAATTCTTTGTAAGCTTTTTATGTATGCTTTTTTTAGATTATACGAACCTTTGACTTGAGCCCAGATTAGTTCTATTGCATTGTAATGGCAATGATATGGTGGTAAACGGATGACGGTGTGGCCCATTTCCTTTGCAATTTCGTCTATAATATATCTTGGAGTGGGGGGCTTATGAAAGCTTACTAATCTTAGCAATTCTTTCTTGAGCATGCTGTTGTCGGCTTTTACTCCTTTGTTTTGCAGCCAAGTAATAATTTCAATTTTACGATTGCTTGTCGTAGGCGTCTTATCTTTTTGTACTGAATGATACGGAGCGTTGTCCATCAGAATAAAATGTGGTTCACTCAAATTATTTAGAAGAGTTTGAAACCACTCCTTAAATTTTGTAAAATCCATTTCTTCATGGTACTCTGTTGTTTTTACTGATTTAAACGCCAGTAAACAATTGGGCACAAAACCAGACGATGTCCCCGCATGAGTAATTATTAATCTTTGTCCTTTGCCTTCGGGCACCTTGGTGGTAGACTCCGCTTTATCGTCTGTCCACGATCTTGAAACAGTGTGGTTTGCGTTGATCATCAAGAAAAACCACTTTATACCAATCTGTTTTATTTTTGACTTTGCGCAAAAAGTCAATTCGGGTCAAAGCAATGTCTGTTCGCTCGATTAAAATTTTTCATTTATCGCTTTTTTTATAAGCAAAGCCGATTTTTTTCAATATTTTGGACAACGATGGTGGACTTCCTTTAAATAAATCCGCGTCTTTAAGCGAAACGGATATTTTTTTTAACGTGGGAAATTCACCACGTGCGTAATACGCATATATATGATTTCGAATTGCGGCAGCATCAAAGTCGTCAATTTCGGTGACTGGCGAAACTCTCTTCCTTTTTTTATTAGGAGTCGATAATATTTTACCTCCCTCATCTTTGGCCACCATCTCCTTTGACGATTCTCCATACTTTTCTTTGCTAATTCGAGACACTGTAGCTCGTCCGATACCAAGAGCGTCGGCAACTCTATTGCACACTTGCTCCAATGGTAGTAGCGGTCCGCCATTTTGATTCTCGCGGTCAAAATACTCGCGCAAACGAATCACAAACTCGCAACTTTCGCTATTCAAAACAGTTTTTTTTGTTCTTTTCGGCATTGTGGTGCAAAAAAAACAAATAACTAGAAATAACAACAAAACTTAACAAAGCAACAGTAATAACGACAAAACAATATTAATCACGTAGCGATAGCGTATACAAGGCGTGGGCACTCAAAAAAGATGGCGCCCGCTTGTTCGCTGCATGCGAAAGCAGTAGGTATTGCAAGACTAAAAAAATACGAATTTGTTGTGAAAAAATTATTAGATATAATCATTTATACAATTTATATTAATGAAATTGTCATACATTTATTTTATCGATATTCGCTGGCCAGTCGATTACACATCCCTACAAGGCTGCGAAAAGAGTTTACGAAGTAAGCTAACAAAAAGAATATAAATAATAAAATATAATAAATATTTTAAATTACCTTTGTTTTTACTAGTATCTCCTTGATAACAAGTTCTATTTGAAAAAAGTGTTCTAGATTTCTATACAAATGTCTTATTAATATTTAAAAAATTAAAACTTTTCCAACAACAAATTTATTGTTGCAGTCTTTATAAACGAAGTCTCTAAAGTCACAGGTATCAAGCTATATTTTACGAACTATAAGCGGGGATCGAATCCGCGCCTCCTGCGTAAAATAGTAAATAGCATAAGATGCTCCACCAAGATCTTTAGGGATCAAGTCAATTTCACTTGCAAGGCGGTTCATCTACTGATCGATGGATGAGGATCTGACACAGACTTTAGGAGGTTTAACGGAAGTCGTCCCCATAAAAGCCGTTTTTTCTTCATCTGTCGTTACTCTCAGTCGCATTCGAAGTTTTCACCCTGAAGTGTGGAGCCGCTTTTTGTAATTAGACTGTTGATTGATGACACTGGGTAAAATTTGTTGTGACACATTTTGAGAACGACGCATTATGTATGTAAATATTTCATTTAATATGTTTAAGTTTTTAGTTTTAAATTTAATTTAGTATCTATCATGAATTCCATGACGCATTTTAACTTTTAGTTTTTTACTATTGTGTATATTTCGTAACTTTAGTAATTTAATTTTATTTAAACTTACTCAACATATGGTAACGCTTTCCATGTACAAATAAATAAAAAATATTTCCGGCGTAAAAAATAATAATTAATAAATTATATTGTAAACCTATTTAAAAAGATGTATTGAGAATTATTATTGAACCTGACCGGTTTCGCCTTACGGCATTTTGAAAGGTTTACATTGATGGTTATGAAAATTTATAGTCTTAAACAGAGTCGTTTCTTGTTTAACTGATTATTCTTCGATATTATATATTAAAGGCCGTTTAATCAAAATAAAAGAAAGGGAAGGAGTAAGTAGACGCCGTGCTCTGCGGATATTAGATTGGATCGGAATAACGCTACAATAATGATAAATAAATATTTATTACTTGAAGAAACGTTTAAGTAGAGAGCAAAATAATTTATCATTGTCCCAAATAATTCATAAATAATATCACTGTCAACAATGAGGTTATTAGGTTTTGCTCATTCCAGCAAAATGATTAAAACATCAGACCATTAATCGCCAAGACTGTAAGACACATCGCGTGATCTCGGTATCTCAGTGAGATAACATTGCAGAAACAAAATTGTACATTTATTATATTGATGGGTGATCGAATTACATAATTTGGTTGCTGGTTACTAGTGGTTGTCGAGATTGGCTCGCGCATCTCGCACTCCTTTTTTTCTCCGTTTTACTCGATACGTACACTCAGCATCAAATTGATCTTTATGAACAAAGTACTCAAAATTATCTTAAGCATTGGGTTTCCCCCTTCCTGTTGACTGATTATTCTGAGTTTTGGTATACACCTTTAGTTCGGACAATAATACAATTTAAAACAATAAACAGTTTGATTTCCTCTTGATACTTTAGTTTTAAGATAATTTTGAGACTTCGTAGTTAAGATATTTCTGACGCTGACTGTACGATATTGCCTCGCGCTTGCATGAATTAATAAGAAAAAAGCAAGAAGCATACGGCATAGTAAGCGCATCATGTGGCATAATTTGTCTATTCTGTATAATGCTAATTTACGCCGTAAGTTTTCAACTCACTATATTTATTGACTATAAGATACTTAAAAAATATAAAAAACTCAAATCAAAAACCTTTATTGAATAATCGATCAAGCGGTGGGCTATCCCGGTCCACTGCTGGCCATAGGCATCTCCCAATGACAACCATAGCTTCCGATTGCCTCAATTGAACAGTGCTGTGATCGAGAGTGTGTCGCGTCACATTAAATTTCACGATATTACTTTAAGGACTTTCCCGTCTCGCCTCGCACCATTTAAGTAAAGTTAAAGTTGTAGAAGAGATTTATCGATATAGTAAGTGCTCTGTAAGTAAGGAGACTTTTCAAACGATTGCGCTATTGATCTCCTAGTTTGATTGCACTTCAACGTTTTATTTACCGTATACCGTTTCTTAGTTTTTCATTTGGCTCTGTTAAACTGTGTTATTTGAGGTAAAGTAACTAAAACTGATTTGCTATGCTAAATGGTAAATCACATTACCTAAGAAATATAGCACTAAAAGGATCATTCATAAGTGCTAAGCAAATAATCTACGTAACTAAGCGGTTACCGGGTTCTGGCTTCAAAGGAGGGAAGTAAGGGCTTCAGAAATCTCATGATTCAGTACGATATATGTTTTTGGAACTTGTTGTGGGCTCATTTTTTTTAAATTAACACAATGATTGACAATTGCAGTTTTCAGGGCCTTACCAACAGGTCTAGCCCATCTCATCTTCTAGTCAAGGTAAACTACCTTGGTAAAACCGACATATCAGTGAAAAACAATAAGCGAAATTAAGTCTCCAAAGCGCAAATTTGAAACACAACTACGAAATAGTTAAGATAAATAATATGATTGAAAATTACAGATCACAGCATTGTACTTCATGTACACAGAGATTATGAAAATTAATGAATAGAAAACAGTAATGCCAGACATTCCTGGTAAAACAGGACTCGCAAAATATTAAATATCTGCATAACTTGCCCATTTCTATGAGTTGCATGCCGTGCATGTAGTATTCGTGTTTTTCCTCATTAAAATACACCAGGAAACATGTTCAACTTGATATTGCAACTAAAATTTTACACCTGCACTATATTTTGATACGTGTGTTCCATGCAAAGTGTATGTACCTATCTATATTTTTTGGTCGTGCAGCAAATAGGCCATGGTTGAAAGCTGTAGTTCAAATAAAAATAAAATGTAGATGGTTTTTAACAGTATTTACGTGTGTAAAACACTGACGGGTATTAACTAGTGAAAGCCTTAATGAAAACTCCTACTTATTCAAACCAAAAGGCGTGTCTTATCGCTCATAATATATAAAAAAGACGGGTTGCACTCCGAGAGTGCCGGCAGAAGTGAAAACTTTTTCTTTCTTTTTTCTTCGTTATATACAGAGGAAAAGATGAAAAGAACATACCATACCATACCATACCCATAATATAGCGCCAATCATAGAACCTATCACTAATTTTCTATCTGAAGAAATAAATGAATTACAAAAAAAAAATCACAAAAAGTAATAAATTACAAAGATAAAATATAATCACAAAAAGTGTCAGAAGCCCAGGTTCGAACCCGGTACTATCTGATACCATAAGGCCTTACAATCGAAGTGTATACCGGTAAGCTACGAATAATCATAGCATACCTAACAAAATAAACAATCTATTGCTAATATTGTATGACGTCAGTCGTCGGTTACGGTTCAAAGGTCACTTTTTACCCATCCAACGCCGCTAAAGAAGTTTTCACTTCAGTAACAGCTCTATAAGCATAGGATAATGGTATAATGAACCAATTCCACTATATTACTATATTATACACTATATTACTCGATGAATTACATATAGGAGATAGTTAATGTTGATGTGTAGATATTTTTCTCGAGTCATGGTGTACTATAGTGTGTATAAGTTATAATGGTGAATCAATAAAACAGGAAAGTTTTTAAACAGCAGGATATGTTTAAATAACATTTCCTTATTATGGAAAATATACAGTAAACGATCAGCGGGTGAAACTACTTAGGTGAGGTTACCATTTCAATGGGTGACTACTTTTTTATTATATTGTCTATTTCAAATGGATTATTATCATCAAACGAAGTTCCCTTATAAATAATTTATTCTCTGATAATAATTTGACCTGAAAAAGGTTTCTGGGACCGGTTGCTATGGTGCACATTAAGAGATATCTAAGTCCAGCAGTGGACTGCAATAAACTAATTGATTGATTTATTTATTTTATTTATAGCTTTATTTACTAACCCTCTCCTTTCCTAAACAGGACGACACGTGCAGGACTTAGATGCCACCCGCATACGGGGCAGAACATTCCTTCAAGAACCAAGCGGTTCGGATACTCTTTCCTTTGTCTCACCATTAAGACCTGGAATTCCTTGCAGCTCACGTGTTTCCCTCTTCCTACAGTCCCGGGTCCTTTAACTGGGGCGTGAAAAAGCATCTGATGAGGCCGTCAACTTGAGTTAACATGGCACGTGTGTATAATAGTGGCCCTCTTTCCTTACACTTTGCCTTTAGTTTACCATCAGGTGAGGTAAAGTCAGATTAACGTGTCATATATAAAAAAAAATTACTACTAATCGTTCGGCCTTTAACAACATAAAGAGGTAGAACAATTCACATTGTCCTTATTTACATTATTACTAGTAATGGTCCTCGGTTTCGTCAGGTTTATGGTTGCGGTTTTTTGTTGTTCTCTAAACAGTGAAGCATCTTTTGACTCAACAAACATATATGACCTGAATGAGTCCTAGGTATATTAGTGGTATATTAACACTAATGTCCACAATGATTTTCGGTCCTACGTAATAGGGGGCAAGCCTGTAATTACCCTTAAGAGGGCATTTTGTTATGGGTTATATGTATACTGACGTATGGAGAACAGCCCGATCCCCTAAGTCGCTTAGGTTTATAAGGAAAATAATCATGGAAAATTAGACAGCCTCCGTGGCGTAGCGGTAGTGAACGCGGCCGCTGCGCAGGAGGCGCGGATTCGATGCACGCTCAGTGCAAAATATTTGTATGCATGAATATGGGTATTTGCACTGGTCTGGTAGTGCCTCGGAGAGCACGTTAAGCCGTCGGTCCCGATTGCCATAAAAACATCTATGGCAGTCGTTGCGGGTAGTTGGAGCCCTCAAAAGTTCAAAAACTGGTCTAACTGCAATGCTTCGATATCGCCTTTGGTTTGTGAAGGTCATATGGCTTTTTTTTTTTTTACGTGCTAGAAATCCCCACGGATACCCACCCCTCCGGAGCCGGAGGGGGAGGTTATGTCGGACTCGAACCGACTAAACCGCACGCCGTCTCTGGGTCGTAGTGCTAGGCCGAAGGTGAGGTTGTCATGCGACATATCCCTCGCACCCCGGCTGATCCAGGGCCATCCCTCTCGGTCTGGCCTTCCTCGGGGAAGGTCATATGGCAGTCGCTTTATGAAAAATGTCGAAGTTTAGCTAAATCCGCAGTTGGACTGGTAAAAGCGGACCCCAGACTCCAAGTTGATAGCTTCGGATGCGACTGGGATTAACGCTAGGATGAAGAAGAATCGTGGAAAATTGGTAATCTCCACTATAATATTGTCTGTCTTGTCTATTTTGATGTACATGTAAACAGTTAAGCCAATTAAAGTATAAATTGTCTCATTTTTATTGCCTCATACATTTTTATTTCTTTATTACACTCTACGTATATTTAATCAAATTAATTTCACTGATAACTGAAAACTAAAGTAATAAACGCAAACTTTGGTTATTTTTTATAGAACCATGATGATTGCTTATGTTTTGTTAATAAATTATTTAACTTTAATAATATTATGTCCGAAGAACTATTTCCAATTTATTGGCCAATTAATTAACCTAGGAAAAAGTTAACAAAACAAGACTTACATTGACTGTGCATAAAACCAAGGCAAAAAGTGGACACTACAGCAATCAGAACCAACTTGGTCATTTTAACCAAAAACGTCCGCACCAGCCCCAAGTCACGACACAAATGACATTTTTTCACAATTTAAATTCCAAACAGATCCTATATGACATTCAGCTTTTTCCTTCACGTTGAATGAATTAAATCTAGCGTTACTCAATACTAAATAATTCACGGAAAGTATACAATTTACCTCATTTAAATAAGTAAATAAGGTGACGTGGCATGTTTAGGTATTAACTTTAATTATTTTTGGGGTTCTGTAATAAAAAAAAAACGAAAGCCTTATTAGCTTACTTGGTCTTTTTTTTTTCTTAGTTTTTTTTTATTTGTAGGATCTAACCTACAAGTAGAGACAGCTTGGCCCCTTCGACTCGGGACAAAGACGGTCGTTGAGGCTCGTTGATAATCCCATACTCACAGGCGATGTGGAACCTCTCAGCCTCAGGAAAGACTTTGCCTCGCTGTGTGTGTTCTACCGCCTGTACAACGGTTTGTACTCAGATGAATTTTTGGACATAATGCACACAGCTCCGCTCGCCATAGACAGGAAATTCACCCTCACACACGACCGGAAATGGTGCGAAAAGTGCGGTATGAAAGGAACTTGATCCCGCGCACGCTCAATGACTCCCGTGATTTTCCCAAGCGAGTATAATATGAGGTTCTTCAAGAAGGGCATTATAAGGTTTCTTCCGGGTCTGCAGCAGGACTGTTATGCCCCTGGTGTTGCGTACATTAAAGGCCACGGTAACCGCTTTCCATCAGGTGGGCCGTGTGTTTGTCTGCTAATCTTACCGCGAAATTTACAACTTAAACTGCAATCTCAATAACATAAAGATTTAAAATATTTATATTTCTTAGTTAGCGCAAACAAAAGATTAAATCTTTTCACACGTTTTCGGTAAGTAGGTACTGCACGTAGAATTAAAATATGAAATTGAGCATAAATAGGTACATGAAAATACTGAAAATGGATTAATTGAAGTTAACTATATCGTAATTGTTTTGTTCTCGTAAAGTTACTAGCTCATTTGCAATAAGTTCCCAAAATAGTTAGTTTAACTCTCTTATACGATTTCAGATTATGCAAGTCAGTGAGTGAATGCAAATTCGCTAGTTGGTATGCAAACACACTTAACATAGATAACATCATGCATATTTCCTTTTAGGCTTATATAGTTGCGTAATACTAGACCCACGCTTCGTCAATCATGTTTTATGTAGGGGCATTGGACGTGCTATTGACGTCAAACTAACTAGTAAATATATAACAGTGGTGATATGGAACCCTCTGTGCAAATGTCTGATTCACCCTTAGCCAGTGTTTTTAAATGCAAAATAAAGTTGATTTTGTTGCTAGTTTACTTAAGGTAAACCTTGACATTTATGTGTCAGAAATCATTTCTATTTTTATCAGAATAAAGAATGAAATGGCGTGGTTCGAAGTACATTGTAGTGCTGATAGATATGATCAAAATTGATGTTTTATTTATTTATTTATTTTATTAGCCACATTAACAGATTATGTATATTACATTTCAATCTTAAATAACAGGTTTTGTGGACTTATATCTAGTACATAACCCAATTATAGATTTGCACTTATATGTTTTCCCGTTTAGTATGTAAAGCAATGATGTATGCCCAAAATTTAAAAGTAAATTATGTTTATGTGAGACACTTTTTTTTAAATATATATCACATAGATGGTAGACAAGCACACAGCCTACCTGATGGAAAATTATTACCCTGCCCTTTGGACCCCTACACCAGGGGCGCTACTCTTGTGCTGCCGACCCTGAAGAAACCTTCTAATGCCCTTCTTGAAGAACCCCATATTGTAGTCGCTTGGGCAAAGCACAGTAGGGAGTTCATTCCACAGCTTGAGCGTCAGTGTCTTTTCCGTGTTAGACTTTCACTGGTACCCGTGTGGGTATGGGTAAATAAAATATTATACTAGTCTTAAGGCCGATTATAAGCTTCCCAAATAGTTACACAACAAGAATATAAAACATACTTTATCAGTATTTCATCTCTAAAAGGCACTGGTAATTCAAACCGCTGGATAGGTACTTTCAGCAATTTTTAGGAACCAAAATATATATTTTCATGAAAAATATTTTTCATGTAGGTACGAAAAATCCTCTTTGTAAACACAAAACTGCCAACATCATGTCACTATATTTATTCCTCAAATCCTTCAAAATTGGAACACTACATTGCAAATATCACCGTCGTCACCACAGGCCATTAGTCCCCGAATGAAATCCCAAATATGAAATTGTAAAAAGCGTCCGGCTACACAATATCTCCGGTGTAGGCAGCTTCCCCTGAATTCATTCTATTTGTCTCAATATATCCTTGGCGTCGACCGGATTTATTTTCAAAAGCCTCTTATCCCGTTTTCTCGATGTTTATAGTTTTTTTGCACGGATTGCGAAGTGTTTGAGTGTGTTCCCATCGATGTTTGATTGTAATTTAATAGTGGCGTCGGTTAGGATGTTTATTGACTTTTGCGGATTTTATTTCCAATTATTTTTGTTTTACTCAGATATTTTAGATAAAAATTATTAACTAACTTAACTTGAAAATTAGGGATTGATTAGATGAAAGTCCAACGGAAATGAACTAGAAACATCGGGTTAATTACCTGTCTGCGTTCCAATAGCACTGAAAAATATAAAATTATCCACAGATACGAATAGCTACTTGCCTTGAATTTCACTAAAACTTAAGTAACAGAACACACAAATCAGAATGATCCTCAACAATGTCAGTGTTCTCATGAACGTTCTTGTTTCTTTTGACGTGACAACGTCTTATAAATTGGTTTGCCGGGTGACACTTCAAGAAACTGCGTTACGCTCCGCTCACGTTATGCGCTCACAATGAGAGCGAGTGAGAGGCACGCGTCCCTTCCACTCGGGCATGGTTAGCCCGCCTAAGAGCGAGAGAGACAGACATTTTTAAATTGTTACTATTATTTCATCCTTCTTCCTACTATACGAATGAATATTCACATTAAAATTATTTTACCACTCAAAGTCGTTGTCACGTAAAACTTTCGCCCGTATACCGACTTTACAGGCAACCAAATTTTTTTCGTTCAAGTAAGGAACACATTGCTAACTAAAAGTATCGGACCGTTGAGCCAGTAAAAATCTTGCATCTCGTGTTTTTGGACTGCGAAAATAAAGGAAAAGCTCACTGGAATTTATTTTATGAACGCGAACACAACTGTATTGGCATTCCCAACGGCCATAAACGAGAAGTCTAAAGACGGGTGGAGTGAATGCTTTACACAACAGTTTTAGTGCACATACGAAATGCAATAAAATAGGACACATCTCACACATCTTTAGGTACCTATATATTATTAGCTGTTGCCCACCTACCTGAAGTATTGATTCCGATCCCGGAACCCACAGAAACCTATTTCGGGTACAAATCCTATGTAATATTCAAGACTATTATCCAACGAAGCCGTGCAGTCATTTTGGTATGATTGAGTTATAGACTTTCATTAATCAGCCTATCCATCCCCGCGAAGATCGGTCAATATTATTATACTCTTAAGGATAGTAATATTATACCCTAACTTCAATTACAAACTTTTTTAAATAAAAATAACTAGTGCTAAAGCGACCACGGTCTAATATTTTTCTTAATCGCCTATGAAATGAAACACCAAAATAATTAGTAAATAAATCAAATACATATGAGATATACATGTAAAAAATACACATTATACTTACCTAATAAAACTCATTTTTATCACTGTAAATTTCTTCCATCCAAATCTTTTTACAAATTTCAGAACGGTCTGTACACCGACATCGCACTAACTTACCACACGGAGAGTCAAGTTTCAATTCCGTGAGGAACTGAAAGTTTAGAAGATGTATTACCTACCACAGTTTGACCTGCAAGAAAGTTCAGTATACTGTCTCAGAAAATAAATTTAAAATATTTTTCGTTATATTGTTCGACGACATTTTCAGTAATGGTTGCTGCAAGGTTGCTGTCCTGCAAATTCCTCATTAAAATATGCTCGGCTTAGTTTCACAATAATCAGGCTTTGCCTTGAAGTAATGACAAGAGTAGAGTAGAATACCTACTTTGTTGCTTTACTTTACATTTATGAATTTAAAAAAAAATCCTCAATCTAAAATTTTAATGTGAATTTTCTGAGTTGGAAACAGGAAAGTATTGAATAAAGTCAAGGTATGCCGTAATTAAATTCGTGAAGTACTCCTTGATTTTTTTTTTATTACAGGGGAGACAGAAATGGGAAAGGCTATCACGGGCTTGTTTCGCGCATTTTGCGCACACTTTATCATTTCTGAACCAAATATAATTATTCGTGTCTAAGTATTTCTAAGTATGAAACTAAAAAAATATTTACTGTCTAACTACCTATTTTCCTAAAACTTTTCTTAGCTGAAGAGAGAAGATACTGAACAGTAAATTTATCGACTGCTTATATGACTTACTAGAAGACAAACCGCCCTTTCCGTGTCTGTATAACGTGGCAATGCTGCCAGTCTTCTGGGAACATTACCTGTCGGTTGCGCTGCCTACAGAGGAGTTTTGTGACGCATTTTAATAAATATTTTTCTTATATTTGGAAATTGCTTCGTTTTATTTTAGTTAAGAAACAAATCATTATTACTAGTTTAATTATTAATCCCTGTATTTTTAATAAATAAGTACTTATCAATTAAAAAAAAAAAACAATTACCGATACACCCTTTCTATAGAGATGTGTTTTTTTTTGATTTTATTAAAAAAAAAACAGACAAAAAATATACAATTTGATCACAGTTCCAGTGTCACCTCGCTAATTGCTGTCACGTCAAGTGTGATCTCTACTAAAACAATAGTAAGTAGTAATAATACTGGTACACATTTTTATCGAAAAACTCTGAATTAGAGTTATCCTACGTCAAACTTCTCACTACGCATCTAGGGTATATTCTTACCCAAGTGACAACGTGAAAGTTTGCATCCAGTTAGTTACTATGTGCTTGTTTGCCACTGCTATTAGTTGCACTTGAAAAAGATAAAATCGTATGGAAACTTCGTCCTACTTTATCAGGTGAAGTCAGTAAAATTTAGTTTTGAAATGTAGGAGCAATTTCAGAGCTAGCATATGAATAACTCTAGAAGAAGTCGACGCTGTTGCTGAACTACTTAACTTTTTACGTTGATGTAATCTATTTTAGTTGTATAAAATAGTTAAGGGTACTCAGGAAACTTTACTGGAAATAAATATCTTCGAATAAGAGTTCAAGTTACTTTTAAGTTGAGCTTGGAAGTCGTTGCAAATGTACTGGTGTACGATTATGTTCGTTAAGTGAGACCCGGTAGTGCGCTAGTCTCATGTGTAAAGAGCTTTTTGAGCTACTCGTGCTTCTGTGTGTGCTTAAAGCCTTAGCATACGTTTATTGAAGTTCATATTTTCTGTAGCGAACTGATAATTCTTATGTTATAGATGACTGAAGTTAGGTTTTATGAAAGTGTTGGTACGTATTTCCATTTGTGTCTGTTTTGTCAGTTTTTCCTTGAAAAACTTTTTATCTTAATTTAATTTATCAACATGATTATAAATGTGAGCAGAGATGTCGTGAAATTCTAAAATGCATAATTTGATAGATATTCAATATTACTTCCTAATAATTAACTACAGAAACTATCATTGCTGTTGTAGTTAATTATTCAACTACATTGTTATATCTGTAATATGTAATTTCTAAAGATGAATATAATATAGAACTAAGTGAGCAAATAATTTTTCAACAACTTTGCTTATAAAGTGACTCTAATTTCACCGCAATTTTCGCCTATAATCAAACTGTCTTTTTCATTGTTATAATGCACAAGTGAGTAATGAAAGGTTGAGTTGAAAGAAAATGTTTCTAAGTATATATAAAAAAAAATGACCTACTGCTTGCTCATTTCATGTAAGTTCTTAAATAATTTCAACTTGTACGTGTTTAACAAAGAAAACTATGCCATCAAAAACAGTTAATTATAATTTCTCTGAATAGTTTATGCAATCTTAAAATACGAGTGCGAGTTAAAAAAACGAGCCGTAGGTGAGTTTGTTATAGTATCACACGAGTATTTTAAGACCAAATTATGTGCAGTTTAATACAGTAATTTATTTAATCTCATGAAGCCGCGTCCACAGACTATGTAGAAAAAATCCAGCTGAATTTGCCATTAAAGATTTGTTTTAAATTTTTTAATGTTTACATTACAGTATCAATCAATCAATCAATCAATTAGCCCACTGCAGTCCACTGCTGGGCATAGGCCTCTCCCAACGTGCGCCATTTCATCTCTTTACCATTACAGTATAAGAGTGGATAAAATGACTTTAGTACTATTTTATTCGCAAAGTGTGTTAAAAAACCACGTCCCACCTAACGGCTCGGGTCTCACTGGCGCCTCAGCGGTAATTACCAACTGTACACACTTTTACCGTAATGTACTATAATTTGATTAGTACTTGAAATAATATAGTTTCTGTAGCAGAGCAGGCAGATGATATTCGTTCGGTGAGGTAGAAAATCCCAAGAGACGCACGAAATATTACTATCGTATCCTAAAATTAGATATTTTTCTCGGGCAACTTGAAAGTAATAGTGATAATGTAGATTATTCATAATTTGTTCAAGTGTTGCTGCTTTACAGATATACTAACAGTTTATATGATAGTACTGTGGCTTTTTCTATCGAATGAATATCAAATAGGTACCAATGTTACACGAGACTTTTTATATAAAATACTAGCTGTTAGAGCGTTTTCACATTGTCCGATATCCAATATCCGACATCCGATATCGCAGGGAGTCAAATGTATGACATATGCATCTCTCTTTCACATTGTTCGGCTCGATATCGGTTATCGGAGCCGACACCACTGTTTTGGCCCGATATCGGATCACAAAGAGACTAAAACAGCTACTGCATGCAATTTTCGACCTTAATGACATTTTTTTTTAGTCACGTTTCTTTTAGCGTTAATTGATGACGCTGATCACGAATATAAGAAAAAAACTCGATACCTTTTTTTTTTCATCCGTAGCATCCCTAATTATTCTGTGCTTTCGAGCAAATGGCCGTATCGGGTCGATATTATCGGATAAATGTAAAAATAGCACAAGGTGTCGGCTATCGGCGTCCGACACCGATATCGGATATCGGATGAATGTGAAAACGCTCTTACTAGTATCAGTTAGTCTTCCAGTCTATAATCTATCCCTGTAACGAATTTCAGATAGATCCATTCCGATTGAATGGGTGTGCTTGATTATAGAGGATTTAATTTTTGACAGAACGAACAACAGAGTAAGAACAAAACAGAGTTAGTCGACACAGAGTTAGAACAACAGCATTCTTTTTTAAAGATTTTTAGGCCCATATTCTAGAATGTAACATTCTAATCATTTAGTGTAAACGAAACCTCGTTTTCAGCGTTTAAACCAGATTAACGAAAATATTCTATAGAATCTATGCGAGTAAAGAAAGAACAACAAATGAATGTTCTATTTCTGTTTACACTAATATAAGTTAAAGGAGAGGGAATAGAATGAACATTAGGTGGTCTGAAGTAAATCGACCTTTTCAAAAAGTTTGTGAAGACTTTCAAATATTTGTATAAAATGGTACATTTCCTATAATGGGAGTATTATATATGTATACATTTAATGATCTACTCTTGAACGTATTATTTGTGACAAAACAGAAAAAAAAAAACAAAGAATTGGAGCGCATAACTTTGAGATCAGAATGTCTTAAAAAGAAAAATATCCGAAGCGAAGTTTTTAAGAAAAACTGTTACAGAATTAGAAAATTGTTTAAAAGAAAAGAATGTTTACTTAGAGGAAAATCGCGCCGTTATTAAAGTAAGGCGTAGTTTGAAGATATTTCAACAATTAATAAAATGTAAAGATTGAATCAAAATATTATTGTTAGTCTTCAATAAAATATTTCAGGTATGACTCATCATTATCGTCTTTATTTATTTGCCTGCTTTCAACTGTGCTCTCTGTTAAAGGATGCTCCGAAGTGATACGTATTGTACCTTCGCGTAGCCCTCTCTCTACTTGCACGCTTGCTTCCGTTTCGCCCGGAATCGGTCGTAGGAGGCAGTATCTCCCCGCAAAAGCAAGGCGCTGCCATCTCCGTGATCATTGCCCAGGGTGCACGGCGTGGAGGATCAAGACCAAGTATCCCTACCATTACATACTTATACAATATTAGCCTGTGCTTCATATACGTTTATCACAAAAATGTCTCTATTTCTGTGGAAAAATACTTAGGTTTAAAATTGCATAATTACATTATAGCCCATATCTCCCTGTATAATAATAAAATACGTGAATTTATAACTAATTTGAAGAACTGTTTGCTGTTAGGTCCAGATGCCGCTGCAAGGAAGGCACTAAGAGATTTTACATGTCGAAAGTAAAAGGTGATGTTGTGAAAAATAAAATAAGATTCAGAATTGTACCAACTAAGTAACTTTCACTTAGGACTCAATTAAACCAAATTTGCATAATGGAATAGCATCCGGCCGTTTTTGAGAATGGTCCATTACCGGTACAGTCAGCATTAGATCGTTCTTGACGAACAAAGTATTCAAAATGACATTAATGCCCAGAATTGTTCTGAAATTTTGTACAGTCAGCATCATTAAAATATTGTTAACATAAGTACTCAAAATAATCCAAATACCGAAATTCCAATTTTATATTGGTTATTAGAGTACTCAAATAGTTGTAAATGTCCAGAGTGGTCCAACTATCTTATCAATCGGTCTTCGAGAATTATGTAAGTTAGTAGAGTATTCATATTCATATACACAATCACGCCGGTCGATGGTATCCAGACAAGTATAATTTCAAAAAATCTAGACATTCATACTTTTCTCACTATTGCAAGTTGATAGTTCATGGCTTATTCAACTTAAAAAAAATACAAAAGACATTGTCAATTGACACATTTTGTATCTTTTTCGTACTCATATACCCATCCCTTATCATCCCGCCATTATGTGAAAGGGATGGCTTTACAAGTAAGAAAAGGATATAAAATGCGATTAAATGAATTATACTTGACTGGATACCATCGACCGGCGTGATTGTATATATGAATAAGAATACTCTACTAACTGACATAATTCTAGAAGACCGATTGTTAAGATAGTTGGACCACTCTGGACACTTACAACTATTTCAGTACTCTTATAACCAATATAAAATTGGAATTTTGGTATTTGGATTATTTTGAGTACTTTTGTTAACAATATTTTAATGATGCTGACTGTACAAAATTTCAGAACAATTCTGGGCATTAATGTCATTT
This sequence comes from Eilema caniola, assembly GCA_949126895.1. Lineage (NCBI taxonomy): Eukaryota > Metazoa > Arthropoda > Insecta > Lepidoptera > Erebidae > Eilema > Eilema caniola. The sequence goes on along the minus strand of OX421473.1, from coordinate 8,240,354 downwards.
TGAATACTTTGTTCGTCAAGAACGATCTAATGCTGACTGTACCGGTAATGGACCATTCTCAAAAACGGCCGGATGCTATTCCATTATGCAAATTTGGTTTAATTGAGTCCTAAGTGAAAGTTACTTAGTTGGTACAATTCTGAATCTTATTTTATTTTTCACAACATCACCTTTTACTTTCGACATGTAAAATCTCTTAGTGCCTTCCTTGCAGCGGCATCTGGACCTAACAGCAAACAGTTCTTCAAATTAGTTATAAATTCACCTATTTTATTATTATACAGGGAGATATGGGCTATAATGTAATTATGCAATTTTAAACCTAAGTATTTTTCCACAGAAATAGAGACATTTTTGTGATAAACGTATATGAAGCACAGGCTAATATTGTATTAGTATGTAATGGTAGGGATACTTGGTCTTGATCCTCCACGCCGTGCACCCTGGGGAATGATCACGGAGATGGCAGCGCCTTGCTTTTGCGGGGAGATACTGCCTCCTACAACCAATTCCGGGCGAAACGGAAGCAAGCGTGCAAATAGAGAGAGGGCTACGCGAAGTTACAATACGTATCCCTTCGGAGCATCCTTTAACAGAGAGCACAGTTGAAAGCAGGCAAATAAAGACGATAATGATGAGTCATACCTGAAATATTTTATTGAAGACGAACAATAATATTTTGAATCAATCTTTACATTTTATTAATTGTTAAAATATCTTCAAACTACGCCTTACTTTAACAACGGCGCGGGGTGCTGGTTGGGTAACCTCCACGTCGGCTTCTCCGTTTCTTCCCCCTTTGGACTGCGGTCCTGGGGAGCGGAAGCGGGGGGGCTGGTGCACCCTGGACAACGGCTAACAGACTCCTACCTTGGGAGTTCTGTTGGCCGTTGACAAATAACCCGACGGCTGACCTCACGAGGAGGTCGTGGGATGGCGGGCCTACAAGGCCCGCGGGAAGGGGTCCGTAGGACACCCTTCCATTCCAACAGCCCTTTTTAGGGCTAGCTGACCCCATTGCACGAGGGGGTCGTGGTATGGCGGGCCTGCAAGGCCCGCGGGGAGGGATCCGTAGGGTTCCTCCCACCTCAACAGTCCTTTTTAGGGCTAGCCGTCGCTCCCGGTACCCCTCTGCTTTAGCAGAGGAGACACGGGAGAGGCGATGGGATCGTTGGATCCGGGGACGGGTCGGCCTACTGCTCGCGCAGGGGCTGACGGGCATTCGTGCCGCCGTCGGCGTTGGGAGAGTTGGCTACTCCCCCGCATCGCGTAACCTCCGAGATATCGACAACGACCTGAGTGCTAGCCACACTCGGGAACGCCGATATCCTGGAGGCCGCGGGGCTTGCCTTAACCGGCCGGCCCACGACAAGGAAAAGTCTGAAAACCCGACAGCGAAGTCGCTTAAAACCTGTGGATACCTGGGGACCTCCACAGTATGTACCCCGCTTCCTGGAATGGCCGTCACCCAGGAAGTGTAATTAGAACGGTTCTTCTCGTGGGAACATCATGGAGTCAACTAAAATTAAAAACAAAAACCCAAAACCTAGCGAAACAGTCTGCGCGGAGGTCGCGCAGCACAACGACGCGGAAGTCGCGTCCCAGGTGGTGTCGGAGAATTTCGACACCGCCACTGACAGCCGGGACAGCCGAGACCGAAGCCCGGTGGGTCTACGGACCCGTAGGTCTAAATGGCGGCCGAGGACCGTCAGAAAAAAAAAAGTCCTCACCCAAAGGAGGACGGGGTCGGATTTTGAGCCTACGCTCTCCGACTCGTCCTCCACCAGCAGCTCTCATAGCAGCAACGAGATGCTGCGCCCACCCCCGCCCAAACTGGTGGCGGTTAGCCGCCAAAAGGCGCGGGGTGGGGAGAAAGGTGCCCCTCAGGCCCGTCCATCACGGGCCTCTGCCCCGGAGGATGTGGTGGCGCCGCCGAGTTCCTCCACCTCGGCGGCGCCCTTGGCCTGTACCGGCGACAGCACCTCCATAGAGGTGATGGAGGCCCTTAAAGGTCTGGCCAAGGCCCAGACCGGGGCTATGAAGCCGGAGGAGGACCGGCTCATGCGGGTGACGTTGCGCCTCGTCGAGCACCATAACCTGCTCAGGGCGGAGCTGGCCAGCGCGCAGCGCGAGCGCGCTGAGCTCAGCAGGCAGCAGGCAGCAGTGCTCGAGGAGACTGGGCGGCAGGCGGCTGAGTACCGCAAGGAGGTGGCCAACATGGCGGCTGAAATCGCAGCGCTCCAGGAGGCCATCGCTGCGAAAACTCAGCTGCCTGACGAGCGCGTGACGCCGCCGCCATCTCTGGCGCCGCGGTCGCCGCCGTCGCCGCCGTCGCCGCCGGTGCGGTCGAGGTCGCCGGTGCGGCCGAGACTGCCGCCTCGGGCGCGGCCGGTGTCACTGGCGCCACCGCCGCCGCCTGTACCGGCGCGTTTACCGGCCCCGCCGCCGTTGCCGCCGCGTCTGCCGGCCCCGCCGCGCCTACCGGCCCCACCGCCGCCGGCGCAGCCGAGGCCCACCAATCCGGTGGAGGCCTGCATGGCGACGATGGCCGCCATGGAAAAGCGGCAGGCGGCGCACGAGGAGTGGACGCGGAGTTGTCTGGAGGCCATCATGGACTCCATCCGTCGTCCGCCCCTGGCACCGCCGAGTGGGGGCTACGCCGGAGCAGTAAAGCGGGGCCCCAGCCGTACGGTGACGGCGGGGACCTCGCAGGAGTCGGCCCGTAGTGTGCCCACTGCGCCTGCTGCTCCGGCCGCTACCGCCGCCTCAGCCGGGAGCGCCCAAGCCAAGGGCAAGGGGAAGGGGAAGGGCAAGGGGAAGGCGTCCCAAGTCCCAGCCCCGGCCCCGGCTTCGGTCCCGACTGCCTCCACGAGCTCCGCACCGGCAGGGGGCTGGGAGGTGGTCGGCGAGGCGAAAAAAAGCCGGAACGCCCGTAAAAAGGCAGCTAAAAGGGCCAAGAAGGCCCAAGCTGCTGCGAAGGGTGCGTCAGGTAAGCTGCGCGTCCCCCGTACCACCGCTGTCGTCTTAACGATGACACCGGAGGCGACGGAGAGGGGCGTGCAGTACGTGGACCTGGTGAAACAGGCGAGGGGCCTCATTGATTTGAGGGCCCTCGATGTGGCGGGGACCCTCCGAGTGACACACACTCGGACCGGTGCCCGTCTCATCCACGTCCCTGGCGCCTCCAGTGGTCCCAAGGCCGATGCCATCGCGGCTAGGCTGAGGGAGACACTGGATGCAGCCGACGTCCGGGTGTCCAGGCCCACCAAGTGCGCAGAGCTGCGCATTTCGGACCTGGACGACTCCATCACGGCCGAAGAGATTCGGGTGACCGTGGCGGAGGCCGGGGGTTGCCCCCTGGAGGCGGTAAAGGTCGGAGCGATCCGCTACGGCCGTCGCGGACAGGGGGCAACAGTTGTCGGCTGCCCCATCGCAGCAGCCCAAAAGGCTGCCGACATGCGGACCCTCGCGGTGGGCGGAGTTGTAGGGGTGCGGGTACGCCTCCTACAGGACCGACCGGCCAGGTGCTTTAGGTGCCTGTCGGTCGGCCACGTGGGAGTGCAGTGCACGGCGGAGGTGACGGTCGGAGACCGTTGCTTCCGCTGCAGCCAACCCGGTCACAGAGCCGGCAATTGCGAAGCTCCGCCGCACTGTTTCAGGTGTGCGGCGGAGGGCAAGCCGGCCGACCATAGGGTTGGCAGTAAGGCCTGCACCCGCGGGGAGCCGCTGCCGCGAGGCGGGCGTTCCGCAACCGGTTCGAGGCGGGATGCGGAGATGGTTCCATAATGGATCCCCAGCTCCGCATCCTGCAGGCGAACGTGGGCCACGGTGTCGATGCTCAGGCCCTTCTGCTCCAGAGCATGGCACAGTGGTCCATACACGTCGCCGCTGTCGCCGATCCATACACTCACCGGCCCCTCGGGCCCGCCTGGGTGGTCGACCTGGATGGATCGGCGGCACTGGTGCATAACGCCGCTGCGGGTGCCCCTCCCCTTGTAGTGATCGCAAGGGAGCATGGCATCGTAGCGGCGCGTGTAGGGGAGATTGCGGTCGTGGCCGTTTATCTCACGCCGGGGTCACACCGACTCATTGGGCAGTATCGGCGGTCGCTGGAGCGGCTGACCGACGTCGTCAATGCCTGTACGCCTCGTCAGGTTCTTGTGCTCGGGGACTTCAACGCCTGGTCTCAGGCTTGGGGTTCCCGGCGCACAAACGCGCGGGGCAGGGCTCTGGAGAGCTGGGCCGATTCTCTCGGCTTAGTTCTCCAGAATCGCGGGGCCGAAGCCACGTATGTGGGCACCTTTGTGGCGGGGGAGCGCAGGTCGATCATAGACCTTTCGTTCGCGAGCGCTTCCCTGTCACTCCGCGTGCGGGACTGGCGTGTCGCCGTGGAGGTGGAGACATTATCGGATCACCGATACGTTCGGTTCGATGTCTCCCCTCCTGCGGGTGATGCGCCGGTCATATCGGCCCAACGCGAGCCGCGCTGGGTGTTGGGGCGACTGAATCGGGAGGACCTCCTGGAGGCCGCCATCGTACAGGCCTGGGCCATTGCGCCGGACAGGCCTGTCGACATAGACGATGAAGCGGCCTGGTTCCGGGAGGCCATGACGCGGGTCTGCGATGCGGGTATGCCTAGGGCTCCAGCCTATAATCCGAGGCGTCGGGTCTACTGGTGGAATGCGGAGATCGCGAGGCTGCGTCAAGCCTGCGTGATCACGCACCGCCGGTGGGCTCGACTCCGTAGGAGGCGTAGCCGTACCGCAGATTCGGAGCCCCGACTGGCGGAGCTTCACGAGGGATACAGGGAGGCCCGGAATGCCCTCCGAGCGGAGATCAAGCGGTCTAAGGCCGCTTGTTACCGGGAGCTCCTGGAGACGCTGGAGCGGGACCCATGGGGGCGGCCTTACCTTATGGTAAGAGAAAAGCTGCGCCCCCGGGCCCCTCCGCTGACCCAGGTGCTCGAACCGGCTCTGCTCGGAGGAGTGGTGGAATCCCTGTTCCCGGCGCGAGCGGAACATGTTCCGCCGCAGATGGCTCCGCCGCCTCGGTCGCCTACGGCGCCCAGTGCGGTGATTGACGACGACGTGCCCGAGGTCACTTGGGTAGAACTAGAGCTGGCGGTGCGAAGGCTGAGAGCCAAGAAAAACACCGCCCCGGGACCCGACGGCATTCCAGGCCGCGCGTGGGTCCTAGCTCTAGGGGAAGACGGTCTCGAACCCCGACTGAGAGGGTTCCTCAGCGCATGTTTGGAGCGGGGCCAGTTTCCAAAGATGTGGAGGACGGGGAAACTGGTCCTCATCCGCAAGAAGGGACGCCCGGCGGACGAGCCGTCCGGGTACCGGCCCATAGTGCTGCTCGACGAGGTGGGCAAGCTCTTCGAAAGAGTAATTGCCAAGCGCCTCGTCGAGCATCTCTCTAGAGTGGGGCCGGACCTGGCGAATACCCAGTTTGGGTTCCGCCGGTGGCGTTCCACTGTGGATGCCATCATGCGTGTGAGGACTCTGGCGGAGGATGCGGTTGCCCGGGGCGAGGTGATGTTGGCGGTGTCCTTGGACATCTCCAACGCGTTCAACACCTTGCCCTGGAGTTGCATCAGGGAGGCACTCGTGTACCACGGTGTGCCTCTCTACCTCCGCCGCATAGTCGGGGCTTACCTGACGGAGAGAGCCGTCGTCTACCCGAGTTCGACCGGAGTCGGTAGGCGTGAGATGTCGTGCGGTGTTCCACAGGGATCGGTCCTGGGGCCGTTACTGTGGAACATCGGTTACGACTGGGTGCTTCGCGGTGACTTCGCGTACGGTGCCACCGTCACCTGTTATGCGGACGACACGCTGGTGACGGTGAGCGGGGCTACGCACCGCGAGGCAACCCTGAGGGCCACGACCGCGGTTGGCCAAGTCGTCGAGCGGATCCGGCGGCTGGGTCTCGAGGTGGCTCTGCACAAGTCCGAGGCCATGTTCTTTCATGGTCCTCGGCGCAGGCCAGGCCCGGGAGCCAGCCTTACAGTGGGAGGCACTCCCATCGACATCAAGCCCCAGCTGAAATACCTGGGGCTCGTGCTTGACGGTCGATGGGACTTCGGACAACATCTCCGAAGCCTGCGCCCCAAGTTGGTCACCACGGCGAATGCCCTGAGTCGGCTGCTGCCCAACTTGAAGGGCCCAGGGGCCTCCTGCAGGAGACTCTACGCGGGTGTCGTGCGGTCCATGGCCCTATATGGGTGCCCCGTGTGGGCGGACACCCTGGGGGCCAGATTCCTGCCTCTGCTCCGTACGGCGCAGAGGACGATGGCCTCCAGGGCCATCAGGGGATACCGCACGATATCCTTCGAAGCGGCGAGTCTCCTGGCCGGATCGCCACCGTGGATCCTGGAAGCGAGGGCCCTTTCGGCACTATACCAGTTCCGAAAGGAGGCGCGGGAGCGGGGATTCGATCCCGAGCCCGAGGACATTCGGGCCGAGAAATCCCGGCTCCACCAGGTCATGGTGGCCGAGTGGGAGCGACGACTTGGGCAACCACGCGCAGGGCACGCCGTCATTGCGGCGGTAAGGCCCATCATGGGGGAGTGGCTAGAGGGGCCACACGGGAGCCTCTCGTACCGTCAGACGCAGATGATAGCCGGGCACGGTTACTTCGGGCGGTATCTGCATCTGATGGGTATTGAGCCAACGCCCGAGTGCCATCACTGCGACGCGAGCGTGGACTCGGGGCTGCACACGCTCACCGAGTGTCCGGCGTTCGAGACGCCGAGGCGGGAGCTTGTGCAGGCCCTGGGGGTGAGAGTGCTCACGCTCTCCACCCTGCTCGCGGCGATGGTCCGCTGCGCGGATGCGTGGGCGGCCAGCGCCTCTTTCTGCGAGCAGGTCATGCTCGCGAAGGAGACAGCAGAGCGGGCGCGGCGCGGTGAGCGAGAAAGACTCGCTGACATCGCTGCTCGCGCCCGAAGGCGGCTCGGGCGTCGGAGGGCGCTTACAGACCTCCGCCCCCCATGAGCGCGGGCCTGAGGGTGACGGGTGGAGCCACCCGTCACCCTAGCAGAAGCAGGCCACGGCGGCGGCGCGCATCGTAGGACGATGCGCGCCTCCCCACACCGGGGTTGAGTCGGGGACGGCGTGGTCCCCACCTCCCGAGGAGGGCCAGACCGAAAGGGATGGCCCTGGGTCAGCCGGGGTGCGAGGGATATGTCGCAAGACAACCTCACCTTCGGCCTAGCACCACGACCCACAGACGGCGTGCGGTTTAGTCGGTTCGAGTCCGACATAACCCACCCCTCCGGCTCCGGAGGGGCGGGTATCCGTGGGGATTTCCCGCACGTAAAAAAAAAAAAAAAAAAAAAAAAAAAAAACAACGGCGCGATTTTCCTCTAAGTAAACATTCTTTCCTTTTAAACAATTTTCTAATTCTGTAACAGTTTTTCTTAAAAACTTCGCTTCGGATATTTTTCTTTTTAAGACATTCTGATCTCAAAGTTATGCGCTCCAATTCTTTGTTTTTTTTTTTCTATTTTGTCACAAATAATACGTTCAAGAGTAGATCATTAAATATATACATATATAATACTCCCATTATTAGAAATCTACCATTTTATACAAATATTTGAAAGTCTTCACAAACTTTTTGAAAAGGTCGATTTACTTCAGACCACCTAATGCTCATTCTATTCCCTCTCCATTAACTTATATTAGTGTAAACAGAAATAGAACATTCATTTGTGGTTCTTTCTTTACTCGCATAGATTCTATAGAATATTTTGAAAATCTGGTTTAAACGCTGAAAACGAGGTTTCGTTTACACTAAATGATTAGAATGTTACATTCTAGAATATGGGCCTAAAAGTCTTAAAAAAAGAATGCTGTTGTTCTAACTGTCAAAAATTAAATCCTCTATAATCAAGCACACCCATTCAATCGGAATGGATCTATCTGAAATTCGTTACAGGGATAGATTATAGACTGGAAGACTAACTGATACTAGTAAGAGCGATTTCACATTCATCCGATATCCGATATCGGTGTCGGACACCGATAGCCGACATCCGATAGCCAACACCTTGTGCTGTTTTTACATTTATCAGATAATATCGACCCGATACGGCCATTTGCTCGAAAGCACAGAATAATTAGGGATGCTACGGATGAAAAAAATGGTATCGAGTTTTCTTCTTATATTCGTGATCAGCGTCATCAATTAACGCGAAAAGACACGTAACTAAAAAATGTCATTAAGTCGAAAATTGCTTGCAGTAGCTGTTTTAGTCTCTTTGTGATCCGATATCGGGCCAAAAAAGTAGTGTTGTCTCCGATAACCGATATCGGGCCGGACAATGTGAAAGAGAGATGCATATGTTATACATTTGACTCCCTGCAATATCGGATGTCGGATATCGGATATCGGACAATGTGAAAACTCTCTAACAGCTAGTATTTTATATAAAAAGTCTCGTGTAACATTAGTACCTATTTGATATTCATTCGATAGAAAAAGCCACAGTGCTATCATATAAATTGTTAGTATATCTGTAAAGCAGCAACACTTGAACAAATTATGAATAATCTACATTATCACTATTACTTTCAAGTTGCCCGAGAAAAATATCTAATTTTAGGATACGATAGTAATATTTCGTGCGTCTCTTGGGATTTTCTACCTCACCGAACGAATATCGTCTGCCTGCTATGCTACAGAAACTATATTATTTCAAGTACTAATCAAATTATAGTACATTACGGTAAAAGTGTGTACAGTTGGTAATTACCGCTGAGGCGCCAGTGAGACCCGAGCCGTTAGGTGGGACGTGGTTTTTTAACACACTTTGCGAATAAAATAGTACTAAAGTCATTTTATCCACTCTTATACTGTAATGGTAAAGAGATGAAATGGCGCACGTTGGGAGAGGCCTATGCCCAGCAGTGGACTGCAGTGAGCTAATTGATTGATTGATTGATTGATACTGTAATGTAAACATTAAAAAATTTAAAACAAAGCTTTAATGGCAAATTCAGCTGGATTTTTTCTACATAGTCTGTGGACGCGGCTTTATGAGATTAAATAAATTACTGTATTAAACTGCACATAATTTGGTCTTAAAATACTCGTGTGATACTATAACAAACTCGCCTACGGCTCGTTTTTTTAACTCGCACTCGTATTTTAAGATTTCATAAACTATTCAGATAAACAATTAGTAAATACCTATGCAGTTACTAAAATTATAATTAACTGTTTTTGATGGCATAGTTTTCTTTGTTAAACACGTACAAGTTGAAATTATTTAAGAACTTACATTAAATGAGCAAGCAGTAGGTCATTTTTTTTTATATATACTTAGAAAGTTTTTCTTTCAACTCAACCTTTCATTACTCACTTGTGCATTATAACAGTGAATTATATAAAATATTATATAAAATTTTATATTGGTTATAAGAGTACTGAAATAGTTGTAAGTGTCCAGAGTGGTCCAACTATCTTATCAATCGGTCTTCGAGAATTATGTAAGTTAGTAGAGTATTCATATTCATATACACAATCACGCCGGTCGATGGTATCCAGACAAGTATAATTTCAAAAAATCTAGACATTCATACTTTTCTCACTATTGCAAGTTGATAGTTCATGGCTTATTCAACTTAAAAAAAATACAAAAGACATTGTCAATTGACACATTTTGTATCTTTTTCGTACTCATATACCCATCCCTTATCATCCCGCCATTATGTGAAAGGGATGGCTTTACAAGTAAGAAAAGGATATAAAATGCGATTAAATGAATTATACTTGACTGGATACCATCGACCGGCGTGATTGTATATATGAATAAGAATACTCTACTAACTGACATAATTCTAGAAGACCGATTGTTAAGATAGTTGGACCACTCTGGACACTTACAACTATTTCAGTACTCTTATAACCAATATAAAATTGGAATTTTGGTATTTGGATTATTTTGAGTACTTTTGTTAACAATATTTTAATGATGCTGACTGTACAAAATTTCAGAACAATTCTGGGCATTAATGTCATTTTGAATACTTTGTTCGTCAAGAACGATCTAATGCTGACTGTACATATCTTTAGTTCGGAAAATAATAAAACTTAAGTCAATAAATCAATATGATTTGCTCTTAATACTTAAGACTTAGTTGTAAAAATTGTTCTGACGCTGACTGTACACGGCACACTTGGCGAATAAACTTTGCCTTTGAATAGGTACGTCTGTACTGTAGAACAGTGGTACCTTTAATCTATTCTGCTGTGAGAGTTTGCTATTTGTCTTTGTCACGCAGATTACAAGAAGGTTCAAGTTGTACTATGTAATTTGAACTGTCGTGTATTCTGGTGTTGTTAACTTTTTGGAGACCTTTTTCGTTTAATTTTATTATTTTAATAACAAAATCATTCAAACTTAGTTGCATTTACGTCGAAGATTACAGCCTTGTTTTGATAGTCAAGAATTATTTTACCTACTTTCAAAGGATAACAGCAAAACGTGAAAGTTGTTTTGTGTACGGATTGAAAGTTATCAATATATTATATATTTATAGTCCTAAATAACTATGTTTACAGATCATATCGCATATTAGAAATTGAAATGTTTGGATCACAAAACACTCATCCTAAGCCTATCTTGTCTAATATTGCTTTCATCGAAGTTTATTAACCTACTCGATTACCACCCACAGTCATTGAATAGACAAGGGACTAGCTAAGTCCCTCATCTATTCAGTGACTTAATAAATTGTAAGATTCAACTTTTCTTATTTAAAAGTGCACCGGTTACAAATTGCATAACTAAATGCAATTAAAGATGACTCTCGCTGTAAAAAACCGACTCAGCTCTTTCAATGCGAAACTTTATTATGAAGGATGGAAAGTTTTAATAATCCCTTGCGACAAGCGTCGAGGACGACCAAATCGAGATGCTTTAACCTCATTTCACACCGCCCGGGTTTTATTCATTCATTTTAAGGTGATAAGTAAGTTTATTATTAATGTGCTCATTTATTTTGCACCTTGGAAGCTTTGTGAGGCGACTCCGATGTTGGTTTAAATTTACCACTTTGAATGTCTCGGATGATTTTAGAGGCCATTATTTTTAGCTATATATAAGTAAATAAAATTGAAATGGCTGTTAAAATTTACTCTCGGTATTTTGGGGGGTCGATCAGTATCGGTAACTATGCCCGAAAAAATAAATGCTGAGTTAATTCTTTACATATTGTTTAATATTACGCTCATGTTTGTGTGTTAACACGCAGCTGCAATACGAAATTCGGGGCCTCTAGATTCGTAATGCGCGCACGTCAGCTCATGAAACTACGAAATCCGTCATTGATTTGAAAAAGTCAGCTACTCACTGCAACCCATGTGCTGTACATATCGATATTATTAATATTAGAACTTGACATTGTTATAATAGAACTATTGACATAATATTGACTGCATTGTAACCTGTCATGCTACATTGTTGACATTTTTACAATTAATATTTTATGTATTCGTAGGTGTGTTTCGTGGAATAGGAAATTAATTATTTTAAATTTTTATTTGAAGCCCACCTGTGGGTGTGCTAAGTGCTTCGTCTGGGTGTGCTATAATTGGGTGTGCTTCGTAGAATAGTTAATTAATTATTTTAAATTTTTATTTGAAGCCCACCTATGGGTGTGCTAAGTGGAGTACTTTGGGTGTGCTTCGTCTGGGTGTGCTTTAATTGGGTGTGCTTCATGGGATACCTCCGAAGTATTAACTATTAAGCATAGGAAGTTGAGTGATAAACTTGCTGTAATATGATATATGATGTGTAATGATTATCCTTATGAATAAAAAAATGAGCTTTGAGTTTTGAGTTTTGAATTTTGAGTTTTGAGTTATGAGTCTTTATATCAAATATCGCTGGACATCACTGCCTATACTAATCATAGTACGATTAGCATAGGGAAGAATCTCAATTTTTGCTACTGAATTTGAGAGAATTGTATACCTATACCAAGTAATCACATTAAGTTTCGAGAGTACATTTTGTTACACGCTATACGTGTTACAAAAACAACAACAGGGTTTTTAGAAATGTACCTCGCTTCGCTCGCTTGGTCAAAAATTTCTATCAGTCTTGTGCGGGTAATCTCCGAAGAGAAAGGATCGATTTCAACGGGATTTTTTGCTACAAATAGCGTGATAATGAAGCGTAATTAAAGTAACTTTTATTTTAAAATGGATTAAGGGTTTCGTGCAAAAAGTTATACATAATTAAACCGAAATCTAAGATCTCACGGACAAAGTCGCGGGCACAAGTAGCTAAACATTTATATTGGTGCACTAGCTGTTGCCCGCGGCTTCGCCCGCGTGGATGTCGGTTATCGCTTAGTGTTGAGTCAACGCTACTTTTCTACAATAAAAGTAGCCTAAGTTACTCCTTATTACATCAGCTATCAGCCAATAAGTGCCATCAAAATTGGTCCAGCCATTTCAGAGATAAGTCGAACAAACAGACAGACAGACAGACAAAAATTGCAATAAATGTTATTTTGGTGTATGTACCGTATTATATTCATATGCACGTAGTAGAAAACGGTTATTTTAATATTAAAAACAGACACTCCAAAAGAAGTCTGCAAATATTGTACAACGCGGTTAAGTGATGTGCATGTTCTCTATCCACCGGTAATCATACCTCTCATGAAAAAGTGTCCACTTTACAGCAATGGCCTCGCCCTCAATTAGGACAGTTAAATGTGTAGCTGTTATTACCCTAGTCTACCCTTTCAGGCAATAAAGGTATGACTACCTACATATAATTCAGGTATGTACCCATGTCATTCGGATGATATTATTCACTCTCTTTGGTTGATATTTTATGCCAAATTTCATGTATATTTGTCTTTTCTACAAAAAAGCCCCAGTAGCACGTGTTTTACATAGTAATGAATTATATAATAAGCTCTTGAAGTAGTGAAACGAGCATATTAATAAAATAGTGAATTATGAATCGCAACAGAAAACTTAATACCTAATAGAAAAATACCTTACCATTTTGCTCAAAGTCATACGGGGAAAATATATTAAACTAGCTGTTGTTTCTTTATAGTTAGCATGTTTGGATTAGCTGGAGCTACTTATATTAATGTTTAATAATAAATCTATTCAGAATAATAATTTATTCAGAACAATTATTGTGAAGTTATAGTAATTTTAAAAAATAATGCTACACCTAAAATACACTACCTAATATAGCTTTAAACAACTCAATATACTCAGTATCTAACTCAATTCAAGAATACTTAAACCACGTCAAGTGGCCTCTCCACTCGGGCTGTTGACGTATTGCATTGTCCGCGTAATTCAATCAGCTGATAGATACACAGTATCGTGATTGAATATCGGCAAATGTGATTATACGCAAGTGGCTGTGTAGTGATATGGTCTTGAAGCTCTAGAACTGGTATTGGATGATGATATCTATGTTATAATTAAATTCAATTGAGAACCGTCGTCGCTGAGCGTAACAAACTCAAAGGTGATAAATATACAACTTTTCAAATTAAGCTTTTTTGCTGACGACCTCGCAATACTGACGCGTAATCCAAAACAATGTCAGGAACTATTAAAGGAAATCGATGAGTTCTGTTCGTGGACAAATGGACTGAGAACGAAGCCCAGTAAGTGTCACTGTCTGTGTCTGGGTAGACGGGACACCAAATTTACCTCCTACGACCCGGGACTCTTCATAGGGGGTAAACCAGTTTCCATAGTCGCTGAATCGGTCCCATTTAAATTTCTTGGGAGAAAGATAGACCATCAAGGACGCACACCATCCTTAGATGAAGTTGTCAATATGTTTATAAACGACCTAAATAAGATAGATCAGCTACAACTGAATAATATCAAAAAAGCTTGGATATATGACAACTACCTAACATCACGTCTGACTTGGCCCTTTCTGGTATACGATTTCGGCAAAACCTTACTCGCGAAAATAGATGCAACTGTCATAAAATCACTTAAATCGTGGCTTGGACTAGCGCACTCTGCTGATCCCTCTGCTTTATTTAGGGATCAGAATAATTTTGGGATGAAATTAAAGAAACCATCGGAGCTCTATAAACACCTTAGAGTTACCAAAGCCCACATCTTAGGTAAATCCCAAGATGACACAGTCAGGGCACTCCCGAAAGATAATAACGCGTCCGAGCTTGAATCTAGACTTATATTCCATAAACGATTTATGATAGGAGCCCAGTCGAACAAAGTGGGGTTGGGAGTACGAGAGCCAAAAAGGGACCAGGATATACTTAGGTCCTTTCTGAAGCAAGACGAAAATGATAAATATCGAGTGCACGCGATGAATTTGGAAATCCAAAACGAATGGTTGACAATGGGAGAGTTCTGCATACCGATGGCTTTAAAGTGGCGCACCTTGATCTATGAGTGGTCGCCGGCCCTGTTAAAATTCTATCTTAACGCCTTTCAGATGACCCTTCCAGACCAGAGTAATCTGGTAAGGTGGGGGAAAGCCACAGAAAAACAATGTTATACGTGTGGTGAGGCAATAGGGACGGCTAGGCACATATTAGTAGGATGTAGGGTGCTTCTTGATAGAGGCCAATACTCACGCCGCCACGATAAAGTGCTTTTCATCATACGCGAAGCAATGAGTCTGGCAGTAGCTAGAGCCCAAAAAGGATTGACTACTAACAGACGTCATATCAACTTTGTGTCTGAAGGTTCATCCATAAAATCCAGGACCAAACCTTATTCAATCTTAGATATTGCCCCAGATTGGACTCTCCTAATCGACACGTATGAAAAGCACTATAAAATTCCGGAGGATGTTGGGGTTTCGTCATCTAGACCGGACATATTTCTCTACTCAAAAACGAATAAATATGTGGTCCTTGTGGAACTTACTGTACCGTGGGAAACAAATATACCGAAGGACCACACACTTAAGAAAAATAAATACTATGATCTCACAAACGAATTAATCAAAAACGGTTACGTGGTTAATTTGTATGCAGTAGAAGTGGGAGCGAGAGGTATACCAGCTAAATCTCTCTATAACCTACTTAAAGATCTAGGCCTATCGAGAGCTACAATAAGCTCATTACTAGGACGAATGTCTAAAGCGGCACTAGTAGGTTCGTATCAAATTTGGTTAGGCAGGGAGGGGAACTTGGGTAGTGAAGGTGAGTGTTGATGTACATCAACAAAAGGGGCCCCTTCTAAACCTACACTTGGGTCGCAAGTCCCAGGCACTGTCCTGAGTTCCCAACTCAGCAACGCGATGGACCCGGCACCCGCACGGAGAATCCATGGATTGCTAAGAATATCGTCTCATATAAGGGGTATACTTTTCTCCTTTATCGAATGTATTAGTTCTACTGATCTTTCTACTGTCCCATTTTAATTCATCATCAGCTCAGCGTTGCTCCCTCCCGTTTGCTCATATTGCATATTAATGTCGCAGCGCAGCATATAGCGAAAAGCCAACCGGCAACACCATACCATATAAAAGAATAAAAAAAATGTCCTAAATGAAGTCAAGCAAGTAAACAGAATTACTTCCATCTCAGTTTATATTCGCGAACACTTGGTGTCCCGGTGACTAAGTGACGGCTGTTATGGTTTCTTGTGATAAGAAAATACAGTTAGCCAAAGGTGACAGAAATATATTACGGTCTCCTCACGGCTTATACCCATAACTTACTTTGCGTTTATACTCGACAGCAATTTGTACATTATTTTCCTGTGTTTTGTGTTCATTTTCTTAGGAGTAAAAATAATGGGCATACTGTGGGTTTCTTATATTCTCGTTATTGTTTCAAACTTTAACGGTATGTCTCATTTCCAAAGAGAATTTCTTTATTCTTTAAGGCTTGGTTATGAAGAATGAGTTTCAACTAGATATGGATACCGATAAAGCGGCGATATTCTAAGAAGAAGGTACACTAAGTAACATAGGAATTCGCTTTGATTTTATAAACTGAATGAATTTAATTGTTCTGTTATCCGACCCACTATTGTAGGGTCGGATAGCAGAAGATAGGGTCGGATGTTTTGATGGATCGAGGGTTTTTTAACTCAGTAGGTATACCATCCAACACCACACTTCTCCAACTGACACTTCTATTTACAAACACGTCAACGATTTATACTCATACAGACTAAACAAACACCGTAAAACGAGATTTTTATATATGAAATGTACAGTAAGCGTTCTAGAATAAACGTTTTTACTTTAATATACATTAACACAGTATTTACTTGCCTCCTTACAAGAAAGTTCTTGCAATTTCCGTGAACATGTGTAAGTAGGTAAATTCTGTTAAATTAAGCAAGTAAAGATCTCGCTTGGCTGGCTCGGGCAGAAACGTAGTGAATTATAGCCGTGGAGATTTATACTTTATATAAGACTTACATTCAGTAGCGAAAAATAAGTAGGTAGTAGTGAAATAAAGGATAGGTACTTAGTATTTTCCTTTTCGGGTGTTTATAGGGTGTGTGTATGTGTCACCGTAAAATTGTAAATACCGTTAGATTATGATCTATCTCGCGAGATTGTAAACTGTCGAAAGATTGTAAATGTCAACGTACGTAATGTTAAGCAACATTCGCCGGTGTTGGGGTCACAGTTCTAACCTAACCTAACCCACTTTTCTAAAAGTTCCCATTTATTAACCATTTTTAGACGCGCGAGGTGTATTCCGTTTTACAATTTGACGGTTTCACTTCGATAGACTACAATCTACCGAATAATAATCCGTTAAATTGTAAGCAGTACGTTGAGGTTCACAATCTTTTGACAGTTTACAATCTCGCGGGTTTCACTTCGTTAGATTACAATTTACCGGTATTTACAACTTTACGGTGACATATATATATCTTAATCTTCGAGACCCAAGCATACCTTACCTGTTAGCCTGGTAAACCTACTGATTAACTAGCAAGACTTTCGTGTGGGCTTTGATCTTGCAGTTGGGGGTCAGACAGCAGTGACTCCTGCAAAAACCAAACTAAGCTAAATCAAGAGAGAGTGGAAGAGTGAGCTTCGAGATCCAAAGCGCGAACTTTACGCTGTGTTTATGATGCGTATTTTGCTATTTTGTTTTTATTAAAACACTTACAATCACATACCTAAACAGATTATTTCCATCAGAACAAGACGTACATTCGTACATTCGTAGCTAGAGAGCTCTTACATTTTAAATTACGCATTAGCTGCCGTAATAAGCGTATAAAATGAGTAGTTCATAATAACCTGTGTGCACGTAGAGGTCGTCACAACATTACATTTGGTTGGCTAATTGCCTCGTTGCGGTTGAATGCATTCTCTAAATACTCCTTAGTTTTTAGGTTGCTCTCTGAAAATGTATTTTAGTGCAACTGAAGTACCTATTTCACTATAATGAGATTTGAAGTATCTGAGCTCAGTGGAAGTGTTAATGATAAAAAAAGTGTAATGTACTGTTAGGAGTTGGATATATTGCTCAAATAAGAGAGTTGACTATTTAATTCATTGATTATGGGTGGACATAATGGGTATGGACCTTGAAGGTATAATTAATGTAAATTTTTCTTCAGGTGGATAATCGAATTTCATTTTGAGTTTTTTCCTTCGTTAATTGATGGTTAAGGTGGTTAAATTAGTTAAGGATGGTTGGAACGTACCGCCATCTTATTATACAGTAATTCACTTACTCAAGCTCAAAAAATAGTGTAATACAGCATGGTTTCTAGACACTAAGCCCTTGTTGTCTTATAGTTTAAACTAACTAGTTTAAACTATAAGACAACCTTTATCTTTAGTCTCCCTGTGATTATGCCACTAAAAAGAAACGAAAACATCAGAATTAATGTAAAATTATACCCATTAAATCACTATAGCATCCGTTAAAATAGTTTTATTTTAATGTGAATCTATTTAATGCTTTTATGTACATTATTTTACCAGACCTGAATACAACACTCATGAATTTTACAATTTAAATTAAGGATATATATCTGTGAATATGGGGAGATGTTTACTTGTAGAACCGTTTCAACTGCCACCCCTTAAGTAAATAACCCCTGGTTTTACATATTATTAACACCCTGTAAATTCATGTACATTTACATTTGAGAAGAATATTGTTTTAATTTCGCTGGAAATGTTTAACTTAACCTCCATACATTTCCATCATAAAGTTATAGAGCAATATATTGTTTGAGTACTAGTATTATAATATATAGGAATTTTGTAAAGGTATGATCTCCGAGGCACAAGCTAACATCACCTGTAGTACAGGGCAACTGCTGACTGACGGACTAAGCTCTGGCGCACGTTTTACTCTCGTAGTTGAAGGGTCAAATGGTAGTCGTCTTCATAACGGCCAGGACCGTAAATGGCAGTCGCTTTCGTAACGGCCAAGACGCTCATAACCACAACGAAAAGGTTCCTCTTCAGAAGCGCGGAGCACCCTAGTAGGACTCCGGTAGATTGGTGATCAGATAATAATTCATTTATTTTTCATTCATCTTAATTCATTTCGAAAATATTTGTAATCGAAGAAGAAATATAATTTAAAAGAAATCGATAGTAGTAATTTAATCCAAAGGAAAAGCTATATTTAATCACAGCGAGCCGAGTGCTAGTAATTTTCAGTGATAAATCTCGATGACTATAAAAACGTAGTAAATTTACGTTTGTTTTTAACTTCTTTTACCAGTTAAATCCAATTTTATTTTTAATCAAACGACTTTGTCAGTGAGATCATGAAAATCCAATTCTCATTTTCTGAATAAACAGTTTCTTATTTACTTATAATACAATGACGAGCTAAAGTGGGATTTATTGCTCTTTACTGAAGGTTTAATATAGATTTAGATAATCTGATTGAAAAGGTATTGTTTCATTTTGATTAGGCGGTAAGGATAAATAAATAGGGGAACTCAGTGGTCGATCCGATGTAAGATATACGAGATATATGGCAAAAGAGATAAGGTTATCGTATTATGTTTTATGCCCATGGTAAATATAATAATAACATAATTGTCATGGCGCTCGAGGTTTGTGGAGGATGGGATGCACAGAGATAGTCCAAGTTGTCGTATCGCTCAGTAGGTTAGATGGCAAAATAATCTTTCAGTCCATCTTGAGAGGCGCCTTAGAAGTCTACTGTAAGTTGCCCCCCTCGTTAGGATTATCTTGCCGCACCATTATTTTGACGAAGTCGTGATGTGGCTTCACGAGAATATAAATAATGGATAATATATCTATATAAGATTAATTTCAGATTTATTCGTTTTTAATGGCTTTCTAATGAATTGATAACATAGTTAAAATTGACTTATAACTATGTTAGTAATTCAGACAATTAATTAAAGATAGAACTAGACAATAACAACTGTTAAAAATGTAACGAGTTTGGACTTTCGATGTTAACTGAATTATTATAATATATTATTATTGATATTATTTAATTGGAATTACCAAACACAAGCATTATAATAGCCTATATGGCAATTCCTAATGAAATTATGTGTGCAAAATTTGTGATATGAAATAAACATTTTTATTTATTTATTATTTTATTTAAGCTACTGGAAACTTGCGACCATACATGTAGTGATGTGTTTAGGCATCTATTAGTTGCAAGTAACGATACTGATTTTTTCAACTTGGCAAAACATTTGTGCTTGGCGAGAACTTAAGTTAAGCTAGGCTTAACCCACTACATAATTTAATATCATTGAACTAATAAAATATTACTGAAAATAAGTCTGCAGGCAGAGTATGCAGATAACATAAACATAATAGCGGGGATTAAATCAATACGGTAACTCAATAACCAGGGGAGTTACCATGACATGCATATCTGAAACTTCGGACCTGTACGAAACATTTCCGTACCTCTATAAAGTTACTTCGGGCCGATTGAAGAATACCAGTTGCCCAAAACTGCGGTCTGTGTTTTCGAAATGTTACATAAAATGTTACAAATTTTATTTAGTCGTGAAGTCGTATTAATTTATTTATAGCCAACTAGCTTCAGGTTATCTTAACTGACGTTGAGCCATATACATCAATCAGTCCATCCATTGCAGCCGGTGCAATTCGACCGTCATCGACACATTGGAAATTCAACGTTATCTTCAAATGGTAACCAATACTCGACGTTTAAATTTGTAATAATTTGCTGAGTATTTCTGAGACCATCAGGCGAGGCGATATCAAATTGGCGTGTCCTATTTAAAAAATAATCGACGAGTTCTGAAACTATATTAGAACTTGTTCTAGTATTTACAGAGCTACGTAAGAAGGCATTATATTGTCTGTCCGCTTAGGAATAATTTATGATTAATGATTTTCCATGATAAAGGTGATTCATCATATTAGTCAAAGAACATAATATAGAAATAATTAAAATGGCTTTGTGTTCTTGCAAACATATAGAGGAAACCGAATTACACCGTTTATCGTATCTTTTCTTATACTTTTTCTAATAAAAGAAGACACGAAACCTTACAATTGTACTATCTACAAGACAGAATACGGTAATCAAGTTTCTCGTAAATATATTTGGTCCCATTATCAAAATTATAAATCATTTTTATCTTGTGTTTCGTCGATTTCCTCTATCTATTATTTGCGAAAAGTGAGGCTTTGTCGTTGTGGTTTCCTTCGAATATTATATCAAACAAAACAAAACTTTCTGGTTATACAAATAAACGATTGAATGGCTTAAAAATGTTAGAGCTGTATAGTCAACGTGGTTTTTATTTTTAATTAAATATTTAGGCATTTTTCATGGTTTTTGCATCTAAAATACTCGGATAGCTAAAATGTATTTCATTATGTTTGTCAATTATTTAATTAACATAAGTTTCTGATTAACATGTTTGGGGCTGATTTTATACTAAGTTGTTTGGTGTGTAAATAAAATGTTGTTGTAAAGGATACTTCGAATTGGTTTTAAAAAAGATTAAAATTATTTTCAATACGGTGCTTATTACTATGGAATTACTATTACTACCGTAACAAAGCTTGAGCTCCGTAATTTACAGTTGTAGTATAGTAAAAGATTTGCTTTCGACTTGGATGGAAAGAAGTAAAAATAAGTTATAAATAATACTACTTAGGTAGAGTAAACGCATAAATCTAAGCAACACTATTCTATTACCATGATATAAGTCTTTAGGTATCCCGTATAGATTTATAGATGGAATAGTTAAGTCATAAACGTTACAGTATTACGATATTTTGAGCGGAGTTTTATAGCGCCCCTTTATGTAGGTGTAATAAAATGAAAAACATATTGTGAGAGAAAAAGTTGCAATCCTGGCAAGACATGACACAGTAATGTAGAATCTTAGGTATCACTTCGCAATTTCTTCTGCAAAACCCATTAGTGTTATGACACTGACGGATGTAGCGTTGTTCTGGATGGGGCTGTTCAGTTAAAAAGGATTATGTGGCAAAACCTTCCATTGAAATAATCTTCGGCAGGCTATTAAGCATCTGTTAATCCCTGTACTAAGCAGGGCTATGCATAAGTAGTTGCATAAATAGTATAAATACTAAAATTCTCTTAGTGGGTGATAAATACATCCTAATCAATTTAGTTGGGGACCTAATATTTAGTCCTGGGAAATATTTTTGTGAACGCATTTACAAACAGACCTTTGAAAGTCCTGGGCAATATTTTTGTCAGCGCATTTAAAAAGAGACCTTAGAAAGTCCTGGGCAATATTTTTGAGACCGCACTTAGAAAGAGACCTTAGAAAGTCCTAAGCAATATTTATGACTACGTACTTAGAAAGTCTATCTTGCGCCGTAGGAAGATTTTTTTAACGTAGAACGAGCAGTTTGAGGGATTTCTACAAAGAGAGGAAATACTGGATTGGTAAACATTGTTATCTTGTTGGTATATCTGGTTATGCTCAGTAGAATTTGCGGTATATACGGAACCACGCCGCTTTTGAAATAGAATTCCGCGGCTGTCTGCTGCCACAAAACCCTCTGGTAACACAATGGAAATACAAAACGTTCATCTATTTAGGTCGCTTATAAATGTGTGATATTATCCTACCTATCTATTTTGATTTATTAAATGTATAACCACTGTGAAACAAATTGGCATGAAATGTTTATAATTACTATATTAATTATATGTTACAGTCCGAACTCGTAATTGTCCAAAAGAGGTTTCAATTGAAAAATCAGGCTCTCGTCAGGAGAACTTCCGGCTACAATTACGGCGAAAACAATGGAGTTGGCATAGAGTTGTTTGCACTAATTGTTATGAGTCTAAGTTGCATAAATTAGGTCACAAGGTATGAAAATAACCTTAACACTACCCTTTTAACTTGATACAAGAGATACGAGATGTGCTGTGTCTTCGAGTTATTTTTACTTTTCCAACAAATTATTTCATAATTTTATACTATAATATAATTTTAATATTGCAGTATCATCAGTTAAAATTAAATTGATCGACGTATTCTTTATTCACTTAAAGGTACTTCTGAATGGCGGAGAGCCTTATTGTAACACATAATATTTATTATCTACTAAATACATAAAGCCAATATGTAACTTATTTGAAATTGAGCAAAATTTACAAGTGACTCGACTGAGATATAATAGATTACTATATTACTGAACATCAGCCACGTTGATTAAAATTGTTTCTTAATGAAAATATGTACAATAAAACATAAACGATTCTAAATTAAATTTAAAACTAGAAACTTAAACAAACTAAACCAAATAAATGAAATATGTACATACATATATTATATCCTTATTTACATTTCATAACTGGCGGACTGGGCTGGTTTATCGTAGATATCGAGAACGACAAGTACGCACTGCATTAATAAAAAATCACTATGGATAGTACTAGCAATAACATCGGATGGATACATCGGCAGGCGTATTGCGGGGCAGGCCGTATGGTGGCATAGCGCTAATGTGGAGGAAATCCCATCTTCCTGATGTGTCAGTAGTGGAGTGTAGCAGTGACAGGGTGGCGGCGATCCGTGTCAATGTTGTGACACGATCTTTCTTGGTGTTCAGTGTCTACCTACCCACGGATAAAGACGAAAATATGTCTGAATTTACGGACTGTCTTGCCAGTATTGCCTCGATTATTGAAGAGGATGATGTGTCGGCAGCTTACATCTTAGGCGACTTCAATGCGCATCCTACGGCGAGCTTTGGACGCGAGCTGGTGCATTTCCGTGAGGAACATCGCTTGGTATGCGCGGACCTCAAAATGCTCGGGGTTGATTCGGACAATTATACTTTTATAAGCGAGGTGCACGGATCTCGACGATGGCTAGACCATTGTTTAGTTACGGATGCTGCGTGGAGTACAATATTATCCATTAAAGTACTTTATGGTACTTATTCTTCGGACCATTTTCCGATGCAGATAGTGTGCAATGTGAATAGTGTATCTATCTCTGACTCAACTGTAATCGATAAGAAACAGCCAAATGGCAGAGTAGTGTGGGGTAATAGGGATGCTGGTCAAGTTGAACGTTATTTTAATTACTGTAAATCTAAATTTAATATGATGAATGATGATTTAAATTGTACAAATTGCGAGATGAATGAACCATGTGAAAGAATGACTGAACATTTTAGTTTTATTGACAATTTATACTGTGATATTATTAATGTTTTAAAATCAGGTGCTATAGAAACTTCAGGTTCGCGTCCCGGTGCTTGTAAAAAAGTGAAAAGAGTCACAGGGTGGAACATGCATGTGCGCGAGAGCCATCAAGAGGCGCGTCGGTACTTTAATTTTTGGATAGATGCGGGCAAGCCGTCCACTGGTAAGGTATATGAAGAATGTGTAATAGTCGGAAAAAATTTAAAAATAAGTTACCATGGTTTCAGAATAAGGAAGAAATGATTAAGTTAGACATGTTAACAACTATTAAAAAAGAAAAGAATTTTACAAAATTTTGGAAGTCGACTAAAAGCCTTAGTTACAAACAAGGCCTGCCTATATCGGTGGACGGTTTGCAAAATCAAAAGGAGATAGCAGATATGTTTGTGAGTAAATTTAAATTGGAACCAGTGCCGATTGTAAACGAATTCAAAAATATTATGTGTAAACAGAAACCTATTGAAGATGCTACTCATTCTATCGTTCAGTTCACTCCAGAAGATATTCGTAAAGCCATTAAGCAAATGGGGCGTGGCAGGTCACCTGGACATGATGGTTTGAGCATAGAGCATATCGTATGTGCAGGTGAGATGCTACTTTTCAAACTATGTTCGATGTTTAACTTATGTCTAAAATTTGCATACCTGCCTGAAGCTTTAATGAAATCTGTTGTTGTGCCCATAGTCAAAAACAAAACGGGTGACTTAAGTTCAGCCAGCAACTATCGTCCTATCTCACTCGGCACTGTAGTGGGTAAAATATTAGAACGATTGATCCAACCGATGCTGCAGCAATCTATACAGATAGATGATGCACAGTTTGGTTTTCGTCCCGGTCTTTCAACAGACTCGGCGATTGTCAGCCTTAAGCATACTGTGAGTCACTATACAAGACGTGACACGTCAGTTTACGCATGCTTCTTGGACTTGAGTCGCGCGTTTGATCTAGTGAATTATAATATACTATGGAGGAAACTGCGCGATTCAAAAGTGCCAGAGGAGCTGGTCCGGCTGTTGGAGTACTGGTACGGAAATCAAATCAACAATGTTAGATGGGGTCACGCGACTTCTAAAGACTATAGACTGGATTGCGGTGTTCGCCAGGGCGGACTTACTTCTCCGGATCTCTTCAATGTGTATGTAAATGGTTTGATCGGTGAACTGAGAGGCACCAGGATCGGCTATCATCTGGGGAGTACTTGTGTTAACAATATCAGTTATGCAGACGATATGGTGCTTCTCAGTCCATCGATTGGTGGTCTCCGGAAGCTGGTTTCCATTTGTGAGCGTTATGCAAGCGCTCATGGATTGAAATGAGGGAGAGACGGGCGCTCGCGGTTCGGTGTAACATGCTTGCTCGAAGATTCGGTAAGTGCAGCACAGATGTTAAAACAACATTGTTCATGGCTTATTGTCAAAATTTCTACACCTGCCAGTTATGGGTGAAGTTTCGCAGGGCTACTCTAAGCACCATGAGGGTGCAGTATAATGACGCGTTCCGTATCCTCATGAAGCATCCGCGTTACTGTAGTGCGTCGGGTATGTTTGCCGAGGCGCGGGTGCCCGATTTCTTCGCTGTCGTTAGGGCACAAATAGCATCCTTCTGGGAGAGGCTGCTCTGGAAACTCTATATTGCAAGCTATATGTGACGACTATACGTGCCTAATTGCTAGATATTGGATGACAGTGCACCGGTAGGCGAATCGTAAGTGAATGTAAACGTGCCTTGTAAAATTTGCTTTTTAATTGTAAATTTTATATATATTATTTTATTTTAATTTTATTGGTAATATAATTGTAATGGGACCTGTGCCTGAATAAAGAAATAATAATAATAATAATAATAACACCCAATTCGACAATACTACAAAATTCAGAAAAAAAAATTGTATTGTATTACTTTTACAAATCAGCTCTTCCAGTACAATATTACATCGAGCGTCCATATGCCACAATTTGTCGCCCCATGGACACATTAAGAGGAATATCATTTCACTAATGGACCGTTGTTTTATATGTAGGTGTGGAAAAAGTGGCACAAAAACATCCCCCCGGGTGCTTGTTTAATATACAAACGTGTTGATGCGTGAAATATAATCATTATCATATATTTACGCGGAAGGTTCCAATTGTACGATAAATGAATGTTTTCTTGCGCTGGGAGTATCTTGTATGAGTGTGAATTTTATGGGTCTTGTTTCGTATGACTGTATTATCCAATATTTGGTTTACTTACACTTTGGTTTACCACTTTATAGCTTACCATTTTGTCTCTCTTCCATGACGAGAATAAGACGAAGTTAGAATCAAGGCAAACTTTTAACTAACATATAGATAAAATAATTTTATTAGAACACTGTTTTTAATTTTAAAACATACCTATGCTCATGCTTCGAGTTAAGAGGAAACATAGGAACACGTGACCTCAATCAATAGCAAAACAATAATGACTCATATCATCTGATGATATTGTTATTATTAATGTTAGTGCGCCTCCATTAGATATACCGCGGGACACATTTCTTGGACATAAATCGCGACACCCTGGCGGCCGCCGATTGTTTTTTTTATTGAATTTGAGCATGTCCACCGTTGTGCTTACCTCGAAAGATACACATGAAACAGGTAGTGCGCATATAGAGAATATTTTATGTCCATGATATATGTCACGAGCAATATGATGCCGATGAATACGAGCTTGTGAGATGTAGATTCATTAAAGCTAATAATCGGAGTCGTGCAGCATACTGTATAGTTAACAAACTATTATTAGTTTATTCATTATTACTAGTGCGACTGGTTGTTGACTTCTCAATTAACTTTGTGTTATAAAAGAAAAACCTGACATTGAAACATCAGTATCGGTATCACACAGTGATCACGATGTTCCGTGTTCTTGCTATTTGTTGTTTCTTAGCTTTTATTAATACAAGTGTGGCAACCCCGCCGGTTGAAGATAAACCTTTAGGTAAGTTTTACTTAATGTTTAGATTGTTACATTCTGATTTTGTGTTTGCTTTATCCAAATGTAGCATCGTAACCTGAAATATTTTTTAGTTATGACCGTACAGTTACACAGCTATGCTGTGCCTACTGCAGCAGCATGAAAGACAGGCAAGGCCACTTTTCAGTTAAACAATCAAGCCGCCGAGTCTCATATTTTTCGTAAAGCGATTGTCATATAATCTAAACAGCGTAGTTGGAAAGAATTTTAGTAACATATAGAAATTTAAAGCTTTCTTAGTATTGTCTGAAATTTAATCGATTGTCACTCATTGATAGTTTTCTATATTAGAATTTTTTTATATCAATACTGAAAAAAGAACACTGTTTGTTTTAAACAGATTGTCCAGAAAATGAAGAGTACTATAAATGTACTTTAGAAGCCTGTTTCAAGAAGTGTGCAGACCTCGAGAAACCACCCCCTTGCCCTTCAATAGCACCAGGGTGTTATATTCCAGGATGTTTATGCAAAAACGACTTCCTCAGGAATGCAGAAGGTGTTTGTGTTCCCGTAAAGCAATGCTGTAAGTTGAAACTGTTTTAGTCAGAGTGGTTTAATTTAACTGGATAATATTTTAGTTCTGGGGTGTTCTTCTCAAGGCCTAAGTCAATCCCAATGGTCAACCGGTGCCCTGTCAAATAACGGACAATTCTCTGGCGCAGATTTTGTTCTCGGAAATGGATTTTAGACTTAAAAAGTGCCGTATGTTTGATTGCAATTGGTGGGGTAGTTATTGGAGATATGACCTAAATAGAACATCAAGGTTAGATGAAGTAGGTGAAGCCATTGACGTCAGCTAGTTATAAATGTTATAATATACGAGAGTATCACTAGTTTAGAATATATTTTCCTTGAATTTATTTATTATGCTCGTGATTACATTTATGTAATTCTCGAAATATTAAAGTATGTATAACCATATTTGTAAGATGAAGCAAATGAAATACTACACAGAGTAAATTAAACTAAGATTATAAAAAGTAATAAAGGCCCGAGCGTCTGGATATAACGTTTTATTATAATGTTAGATAGCAATTTGTATATATGTCAGAAACAGTACTGTAATTATTTACAATTTTATCGTAAAAAACACTCTTGAACTGCTGACACTATCTGGAAAACTGCGTAGGTAATAATTTCATTGTTTTACAATAAAACAATTCAATTGTTGTGTTATTAATGTGTTGTGTGTTCTAATTTTTTTTTAATGTTATTTGGAATTATAACTGTGTAGTTATGTGAACTTGTTCTTGGTGACAATTTATTTCTATTGGATTAATGGTCTGTACTTGTAAATTATATCCTTTTAATATTATTTAAGCAAAAGTTTGTAAGTATAGATGGATGGATGGATGTTTGTTAACAAATTTCAAGAGGACATCTTAAAAGAAATTCTTACTATTTATGCCATATTCACCCCCTTTTTTGTGCCATTCAAAAATGAGAAACTTTAATCCCATAGCCCTATTTTCCTTCCCCCCTCCCCCTTCTATCCCTTTTTTCGCGATAAGGGGTAGCCTATGACCATTTCCAAGCTCTAATCCATCTCTATACCAATTTCATGAAGATATCTTCAAAATTGTCAAACTTACATCCCTTATTACCCCCCACCCTATACCACCATTTTCGCGTCAATAGGTAGCCTATGTTCGTTCCCAAGCTTTAATCCATCTCTCTTTCATGTAAAAACTACTAAACGGATTTTAATGAAACTTTATAATAATATAGTTTATACATCAGAATAACACATAGGCTTCAATTCATAACGATAACCGATATTATAGCGATAACCGACATCCACGCAGGCGGAGCCGCGGGTAAAAGCTAGTAAATGATATACCTAAATACAAAGTTCAAGCTCTCACATCGCAACAGACCCTGGGTATATATATTACTACATAGTATAAAACAAAGTCGCTTTCTCTGTCCCTATATCCCTTTGTATGCTTAAATATTTAAAACTAGGTACGCAACAGATTTTGTTGCGGTTTTTTTTAATAGATAGAGTGATTCAAGAGGAAGGTTTATATGTATAATACATGTTTAATATAGTAGAGGGTGCAGCGGGAACGGGATCTGACGCCACGCGGGCGGAAAAATATTGGCGGTTCGAAGTTTGCCGGGTATAAACGTTGGATACAACTGGGACTAACTCTGTCCGTTGATGATAGGCAGTGTCCTTCTTATATTTATAATATACGTATCAATCGCTATCCTTACACCTAGTATCATATATATGCCTTGAATTTTATTCCTTATTCCTTTTATTAATTAATCTTTTGCAATCAAATAAATCATAATTCATTTTTATTTCCTTTACAGAATCAATGGCAAGATCTCCGATAGACAATGAGAATAAAAACTTCAAATACATTGAAATAAATGCTAGAGAAGAGATTTGTTTTTAATATTCAATTCTAATATGCATCTATAAATCCAAATTTGTTTAGATTCAATCCTATACACTTTCAGGAATTACTTTCTTAGGGTACTGATTCTTCGCCCTTCAATTAGCAGCGTTAGTAACCCAGTGGTTAAGGAGTCGGCCTTATGATTGAGAGGTCCCGGGTTCAAATCCTGGCTATACACTATCGACGTGAACCCACTCCCAGCACAAGTATTTTGACTTAGTTGGAGGTGTTAGAAGGAATATTAATAATTTCGGTTTCTAACATTCTTTGAAAAAATAAGTAAAAAAGAATAGGGGCACCGGCTTACAGGTGAGGTTGTTGATCCCGAAACCATTAGTGAGGCTCCATAAAACCACGTACGGTGCCGTATATTAAACGAAACGCAGCAATTAATAGTCATATGTTAATTAAATACGGCATTTATTTCCTTTGTAGGTTTATTTATTTATTGGAACATTACAGTTATGCGTTATACAATGATATTAGAAGTTCACAGTACATATTTCTGTTAGGTAAACGCTCAACCCACATCAATGTCCGCTAAGTAATATTATTGTACTTATCTGAGTAGACAAGCATGCGACTCGAGTTCAGTTTTAAATAACAAAGTAGCAGTATGACTATTATACAGTAGATTATCGTGAGGACCTTAAAACGTTTGTTGCCATTTCTTTAGGTTGCATAAATAACGAAGCATAATGCACACCTCATAGATGTTATCTGGCATAATGCAGAAGCAAACATTTTGCTTCAATTTTTAGGCTGTCTCCCACATGTTCATCCTCTAAATTAAAGCTTATTTATAACCACGTTCACGTTTCTAGTTGTCTCTACCAAAACTTGACAAAAACGTTAATTTTATTTCCGCTGCGATGGTAGCAGAATATTTATTTCAAAATGTTAAGTTCTGGTTCTAATCTTAGCAAAAAGGAAAATTGTCGCTTCATTATTGTGTTACAAAATTTTTATTGCTGTGCGTACTAGTACTCTATTGCATTTATATAAACAGTAGGGATATTATGAAACTTAAAACTGTGGATGGCAAAATGATTGCCTCAAAGTTCGGAATGCTTGAAAAGATCCAGAAATTCTATGGACAGCTTTATGCATCACGGATGAGTAAACCGATTACACCGAGGTAATACCCGATGTCGAGCAGTGCGAGATAGAGGCGGCTCTCAGGCAATTGAAGAAAAACAGGTGTCCTGATGATGACGGAATAACTAGGTACTGAGCTCCTGAAAGCAGGCGGGATTCCAATCCTGAAAGAGCTAGCAAGTCTTTTTAATTCCGTCATCCAACAGGGTCTAACACCTAGGGCGTGGAGCGGGAGTGCGGTGATACTGTTCTTCAAAAAAGGCGACAAGACCTTGCTGAAGAAATGCAGGCCCATCTCACTACTGAGCCACGTCTACAAGTTGTTCTTGAGAGTCGTCACAAATCGCCTCACGGGTAAACTCGACGAATGCCAGCCAACGGAGCAAGCCGGGTTTCGAAAAGGCTATAGCACGGTGGATCACATCCATACTGTTCGGCAGATTGTAGAAAAAAGTCAAGAATATAATCTGCTATGTATGGCGTTTGTGGACTGCGAAAAAGCCTTCGACTCCATCAAACCTTGGGAGGTTCTGGATGCCCTGCAGCGGTGTCGTGTTGATTGGCGATACATTGAGGTGCTGAGATGCCTATATGACACTGCCACAATGTCCGTCCAGCTCCAATACCAGCAGACGAAACCTATTAGCCTCCAGCGTGGAGTCAGGCAGGGGGATGTTATATCCCCCAAATTATTCACCAATGCATTGGACGACGTCTTCAAGACTCTGGATTGAACTGGGCGGGGTATTGACATAAACGGTGAGAGACACTGGAACCACTGGGCGAGATGCTGCACAGCCTAGATAGAGCTTCTCGACGCGTAGGCCGCGGTGTAAACTTGGATAAAACCAAGATCATGTGAAACGAACATGTTGCATCGAGACCGATTGCCATCGAAGGGGCGATGCCCGAAGTTGTCCAAAAATATGTATACCTGATCCAGGTTATCCAGCTCGGTAAAACAACTTCGAGAAAGAACTAGCCAGTAGTATTCAGCTGGGCTGGGCAGCATTTCGCAAACTACGTCGATTTTTCTCTTCTCCCCTACCGCAATGCCTGAAAACAAAGGTCTTTGACCAGTGCGTCCTACCTGTTATGACTTACGTTGCCGAAACGTGGACACTGACGTTAGGGTTAGTCTATAAACTAAAAGTTGCGTAGCGGGCTACGGAGCGAGCTATGCCTGGAGTTTCTCTGAAGGATAGGATTCGGAACGAGGTGATCCGACAAAGAACCAAAGTTACTGACATAACTCGCAGAATAACCAAGCTGAAGTGACAATAAGCAGTAGGCCTCCTACCCATTTGGATCGATGACTGGAAAATGACGACGGGATACTTTCGTATCCCGACGTCGTGAGTGATATTAACAGGAACTATGCGAAATTTAACTCTAATGCCCGTTTGCACTGAACTTAAGAGTATCTTAACCTGATGCCTAAGGTATATAAGACACTCTTAACAAGAAAATGCATTGCACCAACCCTAAGATACTCCTAAACACGCTAAGTCAATCTTAATTCTTATGACACCGAATAAGTAAGTCATAACGTTTTAAGAATCTCCTAACCCTATTTTTTTGACAGTTGTCAATCAATGTCCGGTATTTATATGTACTGTTTGGCACATGACATTAAACTAAATAAATAAATAATCTAAATTTAAATAAATTTGAATACAACGTGACTTACGCGACTTCACTGACGAGACGAGATCGTTTTTTTTATCATTATTTATTGGGGCTTGGCACAAAGCCATCAGCCTAAACCTTAAATATCTTCAATACAATATTTTTTCATGACGATGACGATGAGTGATGATTTCTGCTTCAGTAAAGTTGTGGGGACTTTACTGAAGGTCCCCTAGGAGATTTGGAACGAACACGAAATGTCACAATTCACTGTAATATCCCACTTTCCTACACTTGTGTGAATTGTCCAAGACGTTATGTCTAAAAATCCACTATTTTTAAACATAAAAACTCGAATTCACACCAAAATCGAAAAATAAAACAATACTGCGATGTGCGCAAAACTCCGACGAGATCGTTAAAGAAATCATAGACAATCGCTCAATTATCATAGACAATTGGCTAATTCATTCGTTCATTTACACCTTCATTCGCTTTACTAGGCTTATCTTAAGTTAGGAATATGTTGGTGCAATTGAAAATAAAGTTAAGATTATCTTAGACTTAGGAGTCACTTTACAAGGATTAACCTAAGTAGAGTTTAGTGCAAACGGGCATAATATATATATGTTGCAATAAGTACCCATTTATCTTTCTTTGGTTTTAACTTAGCTTCATATCACTTCGATGTGTAATTTACTACTATAATAGGATATATATATATATAAATATCATAGTTTCAGGCTAGTGCAACTCCTATGTATTAGGTTATATAATGCATGTATGTTAAATTGATACTGTTTCCCAAGACATGCCATGGATTGCTAACTAAGAGAGACTAAGTCCTTGAACAAAAATGTTTAATGCATACTACCTAGAGCATATCCGAACCATTTTTAGCTTTAAATACATACCGTAGCAATCTTTTAAAACCCCACATCACCGTTTGTTGGGTGAGAATGTCATCTGACCTGCTGACTCCAACAACTGTTTTCTTATACACGCTACATAGTTTTCAATAGGTCTTACTGCGAGAAAAATACATGTATTCAACTAAAACGAAAGGAAATTACATGAAAAAGTAAATATTAAACCCCTTGAGCCTAAAAATAATATTATAAATGCAGGTAGAATCTGCATTTATAAAAAACTTTAAACGAAACAGTAATCTAAACTAGATTATTAAACCCCTGTGCTTAGTCCCGACAAAACTACGAAAATCTCAAAGTATTACGACTTACGATATCGACATTCACATTTACTGCTCTCTTTTTAAAGTTTAAATTCAAAACGATTCGAAATAGGTTAAGTTTCGAAATACAAAAACATTTTAGAGATAGTTCTGTTTAGTAAGATGCGCCACTGAAGTCTTCTTCCAAACGCAATGTGCCAAATTCACAACCGCTTACCCTCCCCTTGTCGTGATCGCAAGGGAGCATGGCATCGTAGCGGCGCGGGTGGGGGAGATTGCGGTCGTGGCCGTTTATTTCACGCCGAGATCACACCGACTCATAGGGCAATATCGGCGGTCGCTGGAGCGGCTGACCGACGTCGTCAATGCCTGTTCGCCTCGTCCGGCTCTCGTGCTCGGGGACTTCAACACCTGGTCTCAGGCTTGGGGTTCCCGGCGCACGAATGCGCGAGGCAGGGCTCTGTAGAGCTGGGCCGATTCTCTCGGCTTAGTTCTCCAGAATCGCGGGGCCGAAGCCACGTATATGGCCACGTTTGTGGCGGGGGAGCGCAGTTCGATCGTAGATCTTTCGTTCGCGAGCGCTTCCCTGTCACTCCGCGTGCGGGGCTGGCGTGTCGCCGCGGAGGTGGAGACACTGTCAGATCACCGATACGTTCGGTTTGATGTCTCCCCTCCCCCGAGCGATGCGCCAGTCATTTCGGCCCAACGCGAGCCGAGCTGGGTGTTGGGGCGATTGAATCGGGAGGACCTCCTGGAGGCCGCCATCGTACAGGCCTGGGCCATTGCGCCGGACAGGCCTGTCGACATAGACGATGAAGCGGCGTGGTTCCGGGAGGCCATGACACGGGTCTGCGATGCGAGTATGCCTAGGGCTCCAGCCTATAATCCGAGGCGTCGGGTCTACTGGTGGAATGCGGAGATCGCGAGGCTGCGTATGGCCTGCGTGATCACGCACCGCCGGTGGGCCCGATTCCGTAGGAGGCGTACTCGTCCCGCAGACTCGGAGCCCCGATTGGCGGAGCTTCATGAGGGATACAGGGAGGCCCGGAATGCCCTCCGAGCGGAGATCAAGCGGTCAAAGGCCGCTTGTTACCGGGAGCTCCTGGAGACGCTGGAGCGGGACCCATGGGGGCGGCCTTACCTTATGGTAAGAGAAAAGCTGCGCCCCCGGGCCCCTCCGCTGACCCAGGTGCTCGAACCGGCTCTGCTCGGAGGAGTGGTGGAATCCCTGTTCCCGGCGCGAGCGGAACATGTTCCGCCGCAGATGGCTCCGCCGCCTCGGTCGCCTACGGCACCCAGGGTGGTGATTGACGACGAAGTGCCCGAGGTCACTTGGGTAGAACTAGAGCTGGCGGTGCGAAGGCTTAGGGCCAAGAAAGGCACCGCCCCGGGACCCGACGGCATTCCAGGCCGCGCGTGGGTCCTAGCTCTAGGGGAAGACGGCCTCGAACCCCGATTGAGAGGGTTCTTCAGCGCATGCTTGGAGCGGGGCCAGTTTCCGAAGATGTGGAGGACGGGGAAACTGGTCCTCATCCGCAAGCAGGGACGCCCGGCGGACGAGCCGTCCGGGTACCGGCCCATAGTGCTGCTCGACGAGGTGGGCAAGCTCTTCGAAAGAGTTATTGCCAAGCGCCTCGTCGAGCATCTCTCTAGAGTGGGGCCGGACCTGGCGAACACCCAGTTTGGGATCCGCCGGTGGCGTTCCACTGTGGATGCCATCATGCGCGTGAGGACTCTGGCGGGGGATGCGGTTGCCCGGGGCGAGGTGATGTTGGCGGTGTCCTTGGACATCTCCAACGCCTTCAACACCTTGCCCTGGAGTTGCATCAGGGAGGCACTCGTGTACCACGACGTGCCTCTCTACCTCCGCCGCATAGTCGGGGCGTACCTGACGGAGAGAGCCGTCATCTCCCCAAGTTCGACGGGAGTCGGTAGGCGTGAGATGTCGTGCGGTGTTCCACAGGGGTCGGTCCTGGGGCCGCTCCTGTGGAACATCGGTTACGACTGGGTGCTTCGCGGTGACTTCGCGTACGGGGCCACCGTCACGTGTTACGCAGATGACACGCTGGTGACGGTGAGCGGGGCTACGCACCGCGAAGCGACCCTGAGGGCCACGACCACGGTTGCTCAGGTCGTTTAAAGGATCCGGCGGCTGGGTCTCGAGGTGGCTCTGCACAAGTCCGAGGCCATGTTCTTTCATGGCCCTCGGCGCAGGCCAGGCCCGGGAGCCAGCCTAACAGTGGGAGGTACTCCTATCGACATCAAGCCCCGGTTGAAATACCTGGGGCTCGTGCTTGATGGTCGATGGGACTTCGGACAGCATTTCCGAAGTCTGCGCCCCAAGTTGGTGCTCACGGCGAATGCCTTGGGCCGGTTGCTGCCCAACTTGAAGGGCCCAGAGTCCTCCTGCAGGAGACTCTACGCGGGTGTCGTGCGGTCCATGGCCCTATACGGGTGCCCCGTGTGGGCGGACACCCTGGAGGCCAGATTCCTGCCTCTGCTCCGTACGGCGCAGAGCACGATGGCCTCCAGGGCCATCAGGGGATACCGCACGATATCCTTTGAAGCGGCGAGTCTCCTGGCCGGATCGCCACCGTGGATCCTGGAAGCGAGGGCCCTTTCAGCACTATATCAGTTCCGAAAGGAGGCGCGGGAGCGGGGATTCGATCCCGAGCCCGAGGATATTCGGGCCGAGAAATCCCGGCTCCACCAGGTCATGGTGGCCGAGTGGGAGCGACGACTTGGGCAACCACGCGCAGGGCACGCCGTCATTGCGGCGGTAAGGCCCATCATGGGGGAGTGGCTAGAGAGGCAACACGGTAGCCTCTCGTACCGTCAGACGCAGATTATCACCGGGCACGGTAGCTTCGGGCGGTATCTGCATCTGATGGGTATAGAGCCAACGCCCGAGTGCCATCACTGCGACGCGAGCGTGGACTCGGGGCTGCACACGCTCACCGAGTGCCCGGCGTTTGAGACGCCGATGCGGGAGCTTGTGGCGGCCCTGGGGGTGAGAGTGCTCACGCTCTCCACCCTGCTCGCGGCGATGGTCCGCTGCGCGGATGCGTGGGCGGCCAGCGCCTCCTTCTGCGAGCAGGTCATGCTCGCCAAGGAGACAGCAGAGCGGGCGCGGCGCGATGAGCGAGAGAGGCTCGCTGACATCGCTGCACGCGCCCGAAGGCGGCTCGGGCGTCGGAGGGCGCAAACTGACCTCCGCCCCCCATGAGCGCGGGCCTGAGGGTGACGGGTGGAGCCGCCCGACACCCTAGCAGAAGCAGGCCACGGCGGCGGCGCGCATCGTAGGACGATGCGCGCCTCCCCACACCGGGGTTGAGTCGGGGACCGCGTGGTCCCCCCCTTCCCGAGGAGGGCCAGACCGAGAGGGATGGCCCTGGGTCAGCCGGGGTGCGAGGGATATGTCGCATGACAACCTCACCTTCGGCCTAGCACTACGACCCAGAGACGGCGTGCGGTTTAGTCGGTTCGAGACCGACATAACCTACCCCTCCGGCTCCGGAGGGGTGGGTATCCGTGGGGATTTCCGGCACGCAAAAAAAAAAAAAAAAAAGGTACTACGGGTACATGTTTCTTTTTACGTGCGGGAAATGCCGGAGGGGGAGGTTATGTCGGACTCGAACCGACTAAACCGCAGGCCGTCTGTGGGTCAATGTGCTAGGCCAAAGGTGAGGTTGTCTCGTGACATATCCCTCGCACCCCGGCTGACCCAGGGCCATTCCTCTCGGTATGGACCTCCTCGGGAGGGGGGACTACGCGGTCCCCGACTTTCCCCCGGTAGGTACTACGGGTACCTACATCTACAAAATTGCATAAAAAAATTACTTCTAATATCCCTATCAATCCATAAATCAATTATCCCACTGCAGTCCACTGCTGGACATAAGCCTCTACCAATATGGGCCATTTCGTAAGATCCCTCCGCCTTCCGCATCCAGTCCGTCCCAGCTACCTTTTCAGGTCATCGGTCCATCTGGCTAGGGGGCGTCCTACCCTTCGTTTGCCTCCTCGCGGTCTTCACTCTAGGACTCGTCTGCTCTAACGGCCGTCGGTCCTTCGACAGACGTGGCTTCGACAAACGTACTGTCTGCGAACACGAAAAAAAAAATAGACTAAATTTTTATTATTTGAATTACTCACTTGAAAATGGGTACTGATATGAAGAATCAGGCGCGCCAGATGCTCTCGGACAGTCGGCGGATGTATGAACCCTCATGCCCACGCCACCACGACGTATGATGGAAAAAATATCGCTGCCATCCACTAGCTCAACGCCTCCGGTTTCGAATCATGCCAGCCTCGTAGGATACCAAACATACGGCAAGCCGATGCCAGTAGACGCCTAGTCAGGCTCCCCCGCCATCCGTGATGTCTCCGGTCTTCGTCAAAATTCTAAGTCCATCTCTCTGTGATCACTCGCTTCTTCTTCTTATTTTATTCAAATGGCTCCTTGCATCGGTTATATAGGTACCGATGATTCTGCCAACCTCAAGGTGCAGAGTAAATGTCAAGTAAAATGTATTATAAAATTATTAATGGCGAAATGCCAATGTCAAGTGTACCAGAGCCACGTTAGCCAGATCACTCGCCTGTATGACCTAAGCGGTAATAATCTAATTTTGTTCAAGAACTGCTTTCATTTAATTCAAAAATTGGGAACTGGCCTTTTAGTCATAACATTATGAAAAATATTGATAGTGATATTTCATATCAATGCAACTGTCATTTTAAAAATGTATTTAACTTGTGAACTCTACTTCACCTCAGATGTACACTAGTAAAGTTTCCTTTTTAGGCCCTATCTGTCTTTTCTGTCTAAATGAACATTTTCATTTCATTCTCAACACAACCGCAGAAAAAATAACTTTTTTAAAACCGCCAGACGACTACATAAACAATATTTTTTTTGGAATGTGGACGGGAACACGAATTTGTGTGTACATTTGTGAGTGGGTCCGTTTAAATATTTCGTGATATTCATAAACAGTCAGTTGTAACGGCCGAGATATTTTAAATTGCTTCATGAATAGTAAAAGTTAGTTTGCGTACCGGAATTGCGTTGAATCGGCGGTCGATTGTATTTTAGTATGGTTTGATTTTTTACCTCTTGGAGAGCATTATGTGAAATTGATAAATAAACAAACTTGAAAAATTTATAGTTGTGAACAATTAAAATAAATAAATCAATGGTTAGATACTTGGTTTTTCTGGGATACCAGCCGCAGGTCTTCAAAACATACAACAACTGCAGTCGTGATAGCATAACATTATAACGGTATAAACTCTTTAGTCAAGTCTAGTCTCTTACGAGACAGATTTTTCTTATAAGGGCCGATTATAATGTGCGATCTCAATCCAAATATGCCAATCCGAAACCAGAATTTCGAACGATTCGTTGCTCTAAACGTCCATATGTGGGATCGATAGTGAAGAAGGGTGGTCAAAGCGGTCCATTGATTGAATATATGGACGTTTTGAGCAACCAATCGATCGAAATTGTGGTCTCGGGTCGACACAGTGGTCAAAACATTACAAGAAGTGTCTCGAAAGTTATTTCCCGGAAAACGCAAACAGCAACAGTCCAAGCTCTCTCCTGAGACTCTCGAACTCATGAGAAAGAGGCGTGAACAACCATCCACACAGTCGTCTTCGTCAGATGAGAGGGCCTTAAACAAACGAATTAAAAAGCTGATACGACGCGACCTCCGACGATTTAACACTCGCACCGTCCAGGAGGCGATTGAGCAAAATAGGGGGTCGAAAGTGTTCGCTCAGCAGTTTGGGAGGCCCCATCTGACGAAACTTAAAACTGTGGATGGCAAAATGATTGCCTCAATGTTCGGGATGCTTGAAGAGATCGAGAAATACTATGGACAGCTGTATGCATCACGGATGAGTAAACCGACGGGACACAGTGATGAAGACCACAGAGCCCCGCTCACGCGCCATTACACCGAGGAGATACCCGATGTCGAGCAGTGCGAGATAGAGACGGCTCTCAGGCAACTGAAGAATAACAGGTGTCCTGGTGATGACGGAATTACGTTAAGCGTACGTTACGTAAGCAGGCGGGATTCCAATCCAGAAAGAGCTAGCAAGTCTTTTTAATTCCGTCATCCAACAGGGTCTAACACTTAGGGCGTGGAGCGAGAGTGCGGTGATACTGTTCTTCAAAAAAGGCGACAAAACCTTGCTGAAGAACTACAGGCCAATCTCGCTCCTGAGCCACGTCTACAAGTTGTTCTCGAGAGTCGTCACAAATCGCCTCGCGGGTAAACTCGACGAATGTCAGCCACCGGAGCAAGCCGGGTTTCGAACAGGCTATAGCATGGTGGACCACATCCATACTGTTCGGCAGATTGTAGAAAAAAGTCAAGAATACAATCAGCCGCTGTGTATGGCGTTTGTGGACTACGAAAAAGCCTTCGACTCCATCGAAACGTGGGCAGTTCTGGATGCCCTGCAGCGGTGTCGTGTTGATTGGCGATACATTGAGGTGCTGAGATGCCTATATGACACTGCCACAATGTCCGTCCAGCTCCAAGACCAGAAGACGAAACCGATTAGCGTCCAGCGTGGAGTTAGGCAGGGGGATGTTATATCCCCCAAACTAATATTCACCAACGCATTGGAGGACGTCTCCAAGACTCTGGATTGGACTGGGCGGGGTATCAACATTAACGGAGAGTACATCTCACACCTTCGGTTCGCCGATGACATCGTCGTTGTTGCGGAGTCGCTGGAAAAATTGGGCGAGATGCTGCACAGCCTAGATAGAGCTTCTCGACGCGTCGGCCTCGGTGTAAACTTGGATAAAACCAAGATCATGTTCAACGAACATGTTGCACCCAGACCGATTGCCATCGAAGGGACGACGCTCGAAGTTATCCAAAAATATGTATACCTGGGCCAGGTTATCCAGCTCGGTAAAAACAACTTCGAGAAAGAACTAGCCAGAAGGATTCTCTTCCCCCCTACAGCAATGCCTGAAAACAAAGGTCTTTGACCAGTGCGTCCTACCTGTTATGACTTACGGTGCCGAAACGTGGACACTAACGGTAGGGCTAGTCCATAAACTAAAAGTCGCGCAGCGGGCTATGGAGCGAGCTATGCTTGGAGTTTCTCTGAAGGATAGAATTCGTAACGAGGTGATCCGACAAAGAACCAAAGTTACCGACATAGCTCGCAGAATAAGCAAGCTGAAGTGGTAATGGGCTGGCCACGTCTGTCGAAGGACCGATGGCCATTGGAGCAGACGAGTCCTAGAGTGGAGACCGCGAGAAGGCAAACGAAGGGTAGGACGCCCCCTAGCCAGATGGACCGATGACCTGAAAAAGGTGGCTGGGACGGACTGGACGCGGAAGGCGAAGGATCGTACGAAATGGCGCACATTGGGGGAGGCCTATGTCCAGCAGTGGACTGCAGTGGACTAATTAATTGATCGCCATATTTGGATTGAGATCCCATAGTAAGACCGGCCGAAAAAACTTAGGAACCATTAATCTTACTAGCTTAGTGAGGCTACAGGTCTCTTTTTCTGTTTCATAATGACAGCTCGCAAATTAAATGCTTGCTGAATGGCAGTAAAGGCACAGTATTATTCATCTTATTTGAACGTTGCTCGAAATCCACATGTAGAGTGGTATATTTCTATTGTCGGATTTCAATGGAGCGGCCTGTGTAATTTGCATAAGCGAAGTTCAAATTTAAGGAACAATAAGCTGCATTATTCAAGCTGAAATTCTACAAGTTATGGCTTGTTGGCTGTTGGCGGTTTTATTGCACGTGCTACAAGATTTACTTGCCTTTTAACGTATATTGTTTAATGCAAGAACTTTACATACTCGTCGTAATAAATATGCAGTTATAGACGATTTATGTGACGTGGTGGTAGAGTATTTGCTAGCTGTCAGAGGTTGAAGGTTCGATTACCACTCGAATCTTTCTCTGCCATATGACAAAAGGAATAATATAGTGTGAAAAATAGAAAAAAATTATGAGAGTAATTTTTTACGATGCGCGCTCACACCGTCACGAAAAACCCTGAAGTTACCTATAGGCAACATACACCCTGTAGTTAGCCAAAGTCAACATTTTAGTTTTTCAAAGGAAGTATAACTTCTAACGCGTGTACGCACATACACACTTTTTAAGATACTTCTGACTAATGGTAGAAATTTCGGCCGGGTGGGTACCACCGTGCACTATTGCAAAAAAACCCTCTAATAGTAATCCAATCTTGGTGGCACCATTGGTAACATGGTACGTGTATGTAATGGTGACCCTCTTCCCTGAGACTATATATAATATAGGCAAAGTTTATTAGATATATATGTTTGATATCTATATATGTCGCCGCT
This sequence comes from Eilema caniola, assembly GCA_949126895.1. NCBI lineage: Eukaryota > Metazoa > Arthropoda > Insecta > Lepidoptera > Erebidae > Eilema > Eilema caniola. Next base: position 8,198,989 of record OX421473.1, on the reverse strand, counting down.
AACTAACTTAATCAGCCGACCAATCAACTGCCTAGGCAGTTAACTAAACGGCGCCATTCAACTAACAACCTGAAAGATATTCAGCCATCTCATTTATTACATCATTTAATAACCTGGCTGGCTAATGCTTAGGCCAATCTTAAGATGGGGCACTACCTTGAAATAAGAAAGAAAATTACATACATACATACACATACTTACATCTGTAAATCCCCGAGAGGGTAGACAGAGGTGTATTACCAGAAAATTAGTGATAGGTTTATTGTGATAGCTACGCAATCCGACTTCCCGCATTAAGACTCCGTGGTTAGTTTTTTTTATAACGATGCAGAAATAAGTAATTTTTCTAACTGTTTAATTAAATGGCTAGGCAAGCAGTTAGACGTCATCGATCCAAGCTATTTGCCTAGCCGTTTAATTAAATGGCTGAACACCATTCAGGCCGTTAATTGAATGGCGCCGTTTAGTTAAATGTCTGGGCAGTTATTTGAACGGATGATAAAGCTAGTTGGCGGAGACATATATATATATATATATATATATGTACCACTGAGCCAACGAACCCTGCCTGAATCCATCCAAATTTTTCATCATCTATCCATCTTTTTAGGGCAATGGTGGATAGGGGACCGGTCAGGGTCAGAGCATTCATCCCGTAAGAGAAAGATCGCGGGTTTAATCCCCCCTCAACTAATGCAAAAAAAATCCTATCTTAATCGATCAGAATAGTTAGCATGCTAAGTGCTTTAAACTCAATCACTAACCAATACAAAATCCTATATCATGAAAACTAATAAGTACTGGGTTGTATACTATTTGAGCATACAACAACGTACCGTCTCAATAAAGACGTAAGTACATAATCCTAACTAAGACGTTACCGCTGCTTATACAAAGACATAATATTGCGTACAAACAGAAACTGTATGTACACATAACAAGCAAACACAAACACTTTAGAAGCACTTAAGTCCAAATGCACTTCACTTTAACGGTTATTGAGTTACAGTGTACATTATTGCCATATGTTTGACTCAATCAAACAGTCCAAGGATGTATGTAAATGTAATAAAATCTTCCGTATCCACTGTGTACCGGTTTGTTGTGTAAATAACGGATTACAACTAAATTCATAGTTTGTAATACACAAATATATTAAATTTACCACAATCTTAGCGTGGTTCCCGGCCGCATCCAAGGCTCTCTATTAGCCCGGGGTACAATTATTCCTTCCCCCCTCCTTTATATTTAGTTTATACGTACTGTTTTTATGGGATTGGCTAGGCAAGCAGCAGGAAACCTCGGAACCGGCGGGCTTGCATGAAACGAATTATGCTATTTTTTCTAGTAATCGTAGCAGGGGAAGCTATGAAGTGGGCTATGCTCGGTATTTCCCTATATGATCGCGTCAGAAATGATGTTATCCGTAGGAGAACAAAAGTAACCGACGATGTAGCCTAGCGGATTAGTTCGTTGAAATGGATGTGGTCGGGACACATAGCGTGCAGAACAGATGGCCGATGGAGCAAAAAAGTTCTGGAATATCGACCTCGTATGGTCAAACGTAGTGTAGGACGCCCAATAGCCGGGTGGAAGGACGACCTCATCAAGGTGGCCAGGAAGCGCTGGTTACGGGCTGCTTTAGATCTGTCGTGCTGGAAGTCTATGGGAGTGGCTTATGTTCAGCAGTGGACTATGTGTGGCTGATATGATGATGATGATGATGATTAGGGGAAGCTCGTGAAGTTTGTAAGGATAGAATCAAATGGCGGGCTGTTGTCTCTGCCTACCCCGGAGGGAAATAGGCGTGAGCGTATGTATGTATAAAAAACCCGAGTAAGAGCCTCGTTCTTGAATAAAAACACTTGGCCTGGAGGGTCTAGCTATGCGGAGCTCTATACATTACTCAATTTACTGCGTCCTATTCAGCAACAGAGCCACCATAATAAATACCGATGAATTATATCTTATAACGATAAGTAAACATTAATTTACGTATTATGTAATGTTGAAGTTGTTTGGTTTTGCCCAACCCGACAGGATTAGAATTTAGTACCCTTCTTATGTTTTAAATCAGTATAGACTTTAATCGATGTGTCTTATGTATATGGACCAAACTAACAATTAGGGCATTTTGACTAGTATGTAGTAGGTTGGAGTAAACAATTGTCTTGTATTCTTTCTATAAAATGTACAGAATTAGATTACAATAAAATCTATAACGGATTGTTCTTGCAGAATGATAATGTATTAAAGATCGATTCCGATAAAGTCGATTCCCCCCTCCGACCGCGTCTATAAGAACGCCAGCGATTCAAGACTTCGCATCAGTCGCAACTCAGCCGCCGACGAGGCAAGGTCTCCGAACTCGTCGTCGCCCGGACCTGCGCCACTGAAGATGTCGACCGCAGTGATCGACGAAACGTCTGGAACGCAAGTTTCACATAGACCACGGCCATATAGCCCGGAAGCAGAATATTCTACATGCAACGCCGGCCGTGAAAGCCTGAAGACTTATAATGTATTAAAGAATCCTTTATGTTAGAGTAACACAAAGGATTTTTTAATGCGTCTACGTGGTTATTGGTACGTCAATTGCGGATAACTTTTCTATTAGCGCTGCCTAATCCACTATTAATAAAGAAAGAGCGTATTAATTAATAGATGGATTAATTAGAGTTAATATGAAAGTTCTAGCCGAAGGAAATAAGACAATATTCCCAATATATTTTACGAGTAATCGAGTTACAGGTCTGTCTGTTGTATAAGCAAAAGCTCTTTGTTTAGTTACTTTTTCTAACTCTGAAAGCAGTTTCACCCGATTCTGGTTTACAGATCTCAGATAAAATCCACCTGATAGGAAGTGGTTACCGTGGCCTAAGTATGGACTTGTGCATCACCAAGGGAGTTGCACTCGTGCTGCTGACCCTGTAAACACAGAGAGTTTCTGCCCCGTCAGTGTAGAAGATAAAGCAGGAGTAGCCCTTGGTCTTCCCACTAACAGCACAAAAATTATCCAGTGAGCTCTGGCTATCCACTTACCGTCGGAACCATAACACGAGGTTATTATGGCCGTAGTATTCTGTAGGGCGGAGGTACTTCCCTACTCGGACTGCTAAATTCGATGGTTTATTACTAGTATGTAGTTCTATACTGTTCGTTTTCTGTATTGCATGTCTCCCTTCACTTTGTATTTTAATTATAGAGGGAGATCCAGACAATATAAGCCTGAAAACTAATAAGAATAATAATAATTCACTTTTTGTATAAACGCCATGTACTTACGTAAAGAATAAATTTAAAAAATGAATACTTGAGAGTGAGTGTTGTTATTGGAGAACTGTGGGGGAGAAATAAATTGAATACATACATACATAAACTCACGCCTATATCCCCGAAGGTTAGGCAGAGGTGCTAGCCCCACATATAAATTTAATACAGTCATTTCAATGAAACAAGAAAAGAAAACCGTTATTGAATAAGAACTATCGTAAAAAAGTAAAAGATATTAAAACAAATCTACACGGAAGCTAATCTATTTGTCACTATTTCATTACGAAAGTTAAAAGATACTAAATATTCTCATTTGCAAATTAAAATAACGTTATTCCAAAGATATACTGCGTGATATTAAAGTGTTAATTATCCCTTGTAAAATATGTTCAGAACAAAATTGAAATCGTAAATTGAACACAGTCGGGGAATTTACACCAACAAATATTGAGCACACCAAGATCATTGGGGCCAAGCCACCCTCACCTGCAAACATACAAGTTCTGATTGACGAAAAAGGCTCTGCTGTAAGCTTCCGTTTCGGAGCTAATCCAATCTCCCTTGGATTCCGTTCAGGGGTCTGCAAGTGCAGGGGGGATTGTGGTCGCAGCACTAGTTGGACCGGTGGGTGTCACGTGATGCTGCGACGACAATCCTCTTTTGATGAGGCCGTCAAGCTCAATGCCACCATTGTTAACATGGTACGTGTATGTTATGGTGATCCTCTTTCCTGAGACTTTGCCTTCAGTTTACCATTAGGCGCGGTGGAGTCAAATTGACGTGTCCCATATAAAAAAAAAACCAAATGAAAAAGAGGAGAAATAAGCGGGCTCTATGCTCCGAGGGGAAAGCCTCGGATGCAACTGAAAACAAAGCTAAGCTGATGATGATGATAATTCTAGCACAATAATACTGTTTGAAGTCAGACCTGCACCATATCTTGAAACACAGTTTGAAAAATAAACAGTCGATTGTTTTTGTGTTTTCATTTTGACGTGACAACGTCTTATAAATTGGTTTGCCGGGCGACACTTCAAGAAACTGCGTTACGCTCTGCGTTACGCTCCGCGTTATGCGCTTACAATGAGAGCGAGTGAGAGGCACGCGTCCCGCCTAAGAGCGAGAGAGACAGACATAAAAAGTGAAAGGCACGCATCCCTTCCACTCGAGCACAGTTAGCCCGCCTAAGAGCGAGAGAGACAGAGCGAGAGAGAGAGTGAGAGAGATAGGCATACACACCGGTTCATGTCTTGTAATTAATAATTTAAAATTTAATTTTGTTTATAATTCTTTGTATAAATAAATGTTTTAAATTGTTACTATTATTTCATCCTTCTTCCTACTATACGAATGAATATTCACATTAAAATTATTTTACCACTCAAAGTCGTTGTCACGTAAAACTTTCGCCTGTATACCGACTTTTTTTTTTCAATAAATAATGTATCTTAAGTCTAGCAAAGATTATATCGATTTTAAAGCAATAAGATTTAAGCAGTGAACATTTTTATTACCCAGCGTTAAAAGTATCTGTCTTACTGCTAAGAAGCATTCTTTTAAAATAAGTACCGTTATATTTGAGCACGTGAAAAGAAACGATAAACTTTTAGATCGAGGTTATATATTTTACAACCTCTATCTAGATAGATCTTTGATTTTATTTTCTTCATTTATACTCACACTGTTCTTACTGCTTCTGTATATATTTACGGATTTGGAATGTTAATTCAGTCAGAATTCCATTTTATTTGTAAGAACATGGAACATGGAGAGTTGCCAGTATTTTTAGTTTAAAAGCTATATCTGCAAGTGCGTATCTCTAATATTAATAATATTAAATTTTAATTAATCACCACTCCATTTCCATCGAGGGTATTGTAAATATAGACTAAAAAGCTATATCTGCAAGTGCGTATCTCTAAGTACTAAAACAATAAATTTGAAAGCGTTTCAATATTAAATTTTAATTAATCACCACTCCATTTTCATCGAGGGTATTGTAAATATAGACTAAGAAGCGAGTCGAAAGCAAAACTATTCTACTGGTAGCAAGAATTAGACTAAATAGGTCTAGGCACTTGAAAAACATACACCATATCTTAGTGAAAATACATTCAGGCAGTTAGCAAGCGCACAGTCGTATACAGCAACAGTCGTTACATATTAAATAAAAAACCATCACTGTAACCCAATATTAAATATGTTGCATTTTCATATGTACTATGTTTGAAATACACGAGTATGTAATGTTTTTCAACAATATAACTTGAATTGTAACAGCTCGCAATGATGCAATTAATTTAATTTCATTATCTACATTTTCCAAAAGAACAACGGTTTCAACTATAATTGTTTAAACATTTTATGGGTTATTTCAATTAAAACAATGAAGGTAATTAGTAAAAGTGATATTATGAGGCAGTCCGTATTCCGATCACGTTCAGGGTTGTAACGTCTTGTCGGTACCCTTCCATAATGTAGGCAAATGGAAGCCCACATTTATTTTATAAACCGATCGTTAGTGAAAATTGTGAATGTGTACCTAAATATCTAAAGTGTTTTAAGACTTTTATCCATTCAATGTGTGTGCGTGCGTGCGTGTGAGCGTGCGCGCGCCTGTTTGTGTGTTTGTGTGTGTGTGTGTGTGTGGGTGCGCGCGCGCGTGAGTGTGTGTGCGCGTGAGTGTGTGTGTGCGTAAGTATGTATGTGTGTGGGATAAAAACTGTACAGCTTTAACATTTATTTTTAAAACACACAAGCATCTTTTGGCATAGTTTAATTAGGCAAACAAACAGCTTTTAATTGTTTGTTGGTTTAAGGTTAAATAAGAATAAGATAGCGGGTTCAAACCCTAGTTCGACCGATTTAAACTTTTCCTATTGTAATCGATTTGAATATTTAGCATGCTAGCTGCATCAAAATGTCATTAAAATTATTAAAATTTCCAGACTGAGACGTGAACACATAATGAATCCCGTACTGAATGTTAAATATTTAACGTACTACGAAAACGCTTGACCGGCGATCATCATGATCACCGGTCAAGCGCCAAGCTTTCGCTCTGGAGCCTGGAATTGTTTCCTCCACAATTATTGGCTTGTCATGGGTTTTCTGTATTAATTGCCTTCTGATAAGTTAAACGCGAGACAATAATCAGTACAAGATCCTTGTCCGTCAATCAGCCAGGCATACCGGCTCTTTCATAGACTGATAGGAAAGGATGTATTTATAAATATATGTGTGAATATTTCTTGGAGGTTTTGCAGAAAACGAAAATAGAAAGTGACCCCTCCAAAAAGACAATTTTTTTTATAAAGTATGATTGGTTGCGATCTTTGAAGCTGAATAACGTATTCCATTTTATACAATGACATCATACGTTGGTCATGTTGGTATATAGATGACAGCATTGACACAAATTTAACATAGTTCAAAGAAAAATATTATGAATGGCTTTGATTTGAAGGAAGATTGACTTTAGTCTAATTAGCTTAGTTTACTAGTAATATTTAAATTTCGCTAATCCCTATAAAAGAGCTTTCCTTTGTATAATTTCTTATCGGTCACTCAAGAGCGTCTGAATGAAAATGTGACACGGCAAAACTAATAGGCGTTTTCTACCGGGAAAAGGTAACTGTCAGTCGTGGGAACGACATTACAGTATTGGAACATTTGGAAATAATATCTGTTTGTGGTTAGTTGTTAGTTCAATATTGAAATGTTTAGTGCTGAAATCTTAAGTGAAATCTATTATCACAGTTACATAGAAGGCGGTTATCCTATTATTACTAAGTATATATTAGGTCAGCAGTATTTATTGCGTATAACAGAGTTTACCGTATCGCTTTTTTCATGTCGTACATTTGTTACTTTTTCTTCATCTGTACGCCAACCCGGTTACAAATAAAGCTTGTTTTTGGAGCCCAGAGTACATTCTCCCACTTTTATGGGAGCGATTGACTCCCAACCCCAAGAAGAGAAATGCCAGTGGCTCGTTCGTTGATCGGTGACCTGAAATCTTGGAATGTTATGCCCATTCATTTAAAGTACAAAAACAAAACAAAAACCAAAGTTTTCAGAAGATCAAATCGGAGAACCAAAGTTTTATAATTGCAATTCGTCTGAACCTAAATTATAACATTCGGAAAATAAATATGCACTATAATTAATTAATTACACAAAAAATATCCACCCTTATAAACTGATTAAATGTGCACTGGATATATTTTCCCTAGCGTCAACAACATCAACCTTGTTTGGTGAAATTGAGAATTGGAATATCGTAAAAAGTAATGAAACATATTTAACTTTTATTTAACAAAGTGAATTGTTTTTCGTGTTGTTAGTTTAAATTAAATTTTGTTGAGCTCCGTCCGATAAGACAACAAAAGACGAATCGACCTCAATAAAAACAAAGTTTTAGAAATGAGGATTCAATTGTTAACGATAAAATAACAGTGAAACGTTGTTTTGGGAACGTGGAAAGCTCTTTGTTGTATACTTAAAGATTATTTACTAAGAATAAGTTAGTTAGTAGATTTACACATTGATCTTATTAAATCATTTCGTTTAAGAGCAGTATGTTTACGTTCGCCGTAAGACTAATTTCGGGAAGATCCTTCTTATTGCCTGAAATTGTAACATTCGTTAAGCATGTTATATCGCTGCCCTAGTTCAATAGTAGGACATCTTAAAAAAATATCAAAGTGAGATAAATATTGAGTCATGTATAAAAAAAGGAACTTAACCTTGTAAAATAAGCGGTCATCTTGAAAACGCAACGTAGTCCTAAATAATTTAATGTCGTAGCATGACATTTTAAGCAATCTTTTATCCAGCAATAGGCAAGATTCAGACATCTGAAGATATCTAATGCGTAGGATCAAAGGTTTAGTTTTTTTAGTGCTCTACAGAGATATCTGAAAATGTCCTAAAGATGAAAATAATAACTGATTTCAATATTAGGACAATTTCAAATATTTCAGTATTATGACCTGAAGAAACTGTCTCTAGATATAGGGAAAAACTTCAACATAGACGAAAATGGACAAAAAAATTGTATGGGGTGAGATAAAAAGTGTTCAAATAAAAAAAGATAATCCGTATACATTTGCTTATAAAACTTCATTTGCGGATGATGGTTTTACAGTTGTTAACACAAGAAGGAAACAAAGGAGCCATATACTCGTACAAGAAAATACTTCGTTAACTTTGAAAAAAGCTTATTCTGGACCACCAGTCATATCAAATCGTTAAAAATCAGATTGTGGAATTAAATTTGCCCTACAAAGTGGTAGGGCAAATTTAATTCCACAATCTCATCACAGTTTTTACGAGTCGCTAATAATATCCTCCACCAGCAACGAGGAATATGACTACGATAGCGACTGTGAATAAGTTAGAAACGAACGTTAGAAAGTTTAACTAATTTGCTCAAGCTTGCTTTTGACTGATTAACGACTGATTATAATTTTTAAAAGACTGATTTGAGGCATTGGTAATATTTGGTAATAAATGTTATTAATTATAAATAAATCTTTCAGTATTTTCCATCATCCTATACTAACCATTGCTGTTGATATAGTGGCACAATTTACAATTTACTAATTGTATCCTGTGCAACACTAAGACATCATACAATCTTGTCTAAATCTGTCTAATTTTCCCAAATTTGAAGGTTTGTTTAGTATTATCTATAGTTTTGTTGTACAAAACAGAATTTTGTATCACTATAAGGGTTACAGTAGAGATAGAAATTATACTTAACCAATTTAGAGACAACATCAGGGCCGTCTTAACCGGGGGTTCAAGGGTGCGGCCGCACCCGGGCGCGTAGCCCGAGGGGGCGCAGGCCGAGCTCTATATTATATCAATTTTATCAGGATATCTTCGAAATTGACAAACTAACATCCCCTGGCCCTATCCCCCCCCCTCTACCCCCTTTTTCGTGATCAAAGGTAGCCTATGTTCGTTCCCAAGCTTTAAATTATCTCTGTACCAAATTTCACAATAGAAGACATTCATGGCCCTACTCCCCCCTTTTATCGTGAAAAGGGGGGACCATTTTGGCGATAAACGGTAGCATATGTCCGTTCTCAAACTCCAATTCATCCTTTTACCAAATTTCATCAGGATATCTTCAAAACTGACAAACTTTCATCCCCTATCCCCCCTCTCCCCTTAAACCCCCTTTTTCGTAATTAAAGGTAGCCTATGTTCGTTTCCAAGCTTTAATCTATCTCTGTATTAAATTTCATCAGGATATCTTCAAAAATGACTAACTTTCATCTCATGGCCCTACTCCCCTCTTCTACCCCCCTTTTCGCTATGAAAGGTAGCCTATGTCCGTTACCAAGCTCTAATCCACCTCTGTACCAAATTTCATTAGGCAATCTACAAAAATGACAAACTTTCATCCCCTATTTCCCCCCCATAAACTCCTTTCTCGCAACAAAAGGTAGCCTATGTCCGTTCTCGAGCTCTAATACACCTCTGTACCAAATTTCATCAAGATCGGTTCAGTGGTTTAGGCGTGAAAGCGTAACATACAGACAGACAGACAGACAGAGTTACTTTCGCATTTATAATATTAAAAGTATGGTCACAGAGGCGGCCTTACCCATTGCGAGGCTCCGGGCGGCAGGTCTTTGCGAGGCCCTTTGTCCTTCATAAAAAGTATGTGGTGCGAAAGTAGGTCCGGTTTTATGGTTTAGGTATTTGTCATGTTTAAGAAGAAATGCTAAAATTATAGAAATAAATTAAATTTGAGTTTAAAATATTTTACATTGAAAGATTTAGAAAAGTCAACACGAGAAACGTCGCGAGAGAGCGTTATATTTATTATTTACTATTTTTTCAACAATTTGAGTCATCACGTGACTTGCCATTATTTGTATTAGCTCATTTTGAATACTTTTTCCGATATAGTGGTCATTAATCGACTTATCCTTTACTTTTCTTAGGTGAAGATCCACGTAGATTTTCTTAAACCTGCTTTCTTTTGATAGCTCGTTTCCTTTTTGGACTCCCTGACTCAAATTTTCTACCGGCATCACGATAACGCGAACTCATTTTTATTTATTTTTTTAATGAGCTTGGATTGTTGTGCGAGGCCCCTATGAGGGCGAGGCCCCGGGCGATTGCCCTGTTCGCCACCCCCTAAGGCCGCCACTGAGTATGGATTACAGATCTTAGAGAAAAATAAATGAAACATCAAAAATTTATTGCGTTCTTTTTGTTGACCGGGGGGAGGGGGCACAGTCTGAGCTTCGCACCCTGGCGCTATATAGCCTTAAGACGGCCCTGGACAACATCAAAATATAATTTAATTCATATAAAATTTTGAGGACAATAAAAGGTTATCTTGCCATTAAAAGCCTTAAAATTAAAAATATAATATATAAATACAATTTACAGATATCTTAAACGCATTAAACAAAACTTCCATAGTGTTGTATGTGTGTGCATAAACAAGATTTCGCGTAATAGTATGTAAAAACCTACCAAAAACTTGAATCGAGCATAACTCAAAAACATACCTTTTCAATATATCTCACTATTGAACTAGCCCAGCGATATAATCTAACATGCTTATACACTATAATTTTATATAGTGAAATCTAATATGCATTGTTGTATTTATTCTAGCGACCGTGCAACTCCATTACAGGGACAAAAAAAAACAGAAGCCGATGATGTAATGCCATATCACGCGATACCAAAACTGATGACATAAGTCAAACATTGCTTTTCAGAGAAATCTTTTGCGCATGTTTAAAAGTTGATTTTATTCCAACTAACTCCACTAAAAGTACATTCCAGTACTTTATAAGACCTGCAACGAACAAAACTGAGGATACATTAAAGTTAATTATTCATTCAAAGTGTTCTGTGCGGACCAAACCACATTTTAAACGGACAGTCAGCATTAACAGTAGAAATTGTTGAAAGAGTTTCAAACAAATTAGCAACTTAATTTGTGTTGAGGCAGTGTTTGGACCGAGTTTTACATTATAGTGGTAGAGAACTAGTTAAGGATTATTTTAAATCGTTGCTAGGGCTGATTAACTTTAACATCAGACAGATATGTACAGCCCAGACTCAGCCTCAGATGCATGGCTGGAGTCAACAATAGTGCCCGGAATACGGCAATAGGCTCACCCCCTATTACGTGCGACCGAATACAGATTGGTGAAATGTGGGTGTCAATTCACCTCTGCCTAACAAAAGTTACAGTAAACCACATTTTATTTCTTACGTCGGGTTGAAGGGTTGTTTAATACCAAGTATTTACATTTAAATATCTAGTTTTGTTTTTATTCAGCTTAGCGTTAATCCCGGTCGCATCTGAAGCTTTCACCTTGAAGTCCGGGGTCCGCTTTTTTCAGTCTAACTGCATGAAGCCAAAACCTTCGAAATTTTCCGTAAAACGACTGACATCTGACCTCTACAACCAATTGGAGATATAGAAGTATTGGATTAGCCATCATACACACTATCTATGGCAGTCGTAACTGCCCGTTCTGACTGCCATAGATGTTTGTAAGACAGCTGGGACCGACGGCTTAACCTGCTCTCCGAGGCATGGAAATATACAGACCAATACGAATAGAAAAATTCATGCATACATTTATTTGATCCCAGCGGGAATCGAACACCAGTCCTCTGCATAGCAGTCGCGATCACTAACGCCACGCCACAGAAGTTGTCTTTATTTATAATGTATTAAGTATTTATTTGTAATATATTATGTGAGCGAAATTGGTGAATGTACTAGATATTTTTGTTTTCTTTTCTCATATTTTCTATAAAGTATGGAAAGTCCCTAACCCTTTCGCCGCCGCCGTTACGTGAGTGAGTGATAAATTATGCAAACATTTCATGTTAAGACTAGCAGTGACAAGCTGTTACGTTATTTAACGTGACACTACGGTTAGAATTAGTAAGATTACAATTAGTTTCAACGAACCCGTGTTTTAGATTGTATAATGTAAATTAATTGAATAAATCACGTCAACGCCTCTCGGTATAGAATATAGACACTCGTAGATATAATAGGGAAGTATCTATTGTGTTTATGTATCTAGTTATAATGCTTTTTTACTGCAAGGTAATAAAGTGGGTGCTGATCACATGTACCCATATTCTTTGTATTACAAAAGTGGGAATAACAGGCCGTAAAGTGTAAGGGTTAAAAGTTCGAGTATGTATAAGTGTGAGGATTGAATGTAATGTTGGCTATTATCATCATTTTTGTGTTAGACCTGCTTACATCCAAGGCTTTCACTTTATTAAACATAACATTGATTGTATGTATTCTATACATGTATTTTCTTGTTTTTGAACTAATTCTCTTAATAAATGAGATTAAAGAGGGTACTTCGCCGATGACGTGAACTTACTCTAGTCAGACTGTGATCAAGCTAAAATTCAAATATTATTAACCCATGCTTTTTACGGATATAAAGTAGGCGAGCCATATTTTTTATACAAATCTAACATCATAAGAATGTATATTAAAGTGAACTCATTTTTTTTTTTTTTTTTTTTATACCACTTAGGTGGCAGACAAGCACACGGCCCACCTGATGGAAAGTGGTTGCCGTGGCCTATGGACGTGTGCAACACCAGGGGCGTCGCACTCGCGCTGCCGACCCTGAAGAAACCTTCTAATACCCTTCTTGAAGAACCCCATATTGTAGTCGCTGGGGAAAACCACAGCAGGGAGCTCGTTCCATAGCTTGAGCGTGCGTGGGATGAAGTTCCTTTCGTACCGCACGGTTCGCACCATTTCTGGTCGCAATGTGTGAGGATGAACTCCCTGTCTATGGCGAGCGGTGCGGTGATAGAAAGTAGCTGTCGGCATCATGTCAAACAATTCATCTGAGCACAAACCATTGTATAGGCGGTAGAACACACACAGTGAGGCAAAGTCCCTCCTGAGGCTGAGAGGTTCCACAGCGCCTGCGAGTATGGGATTGTCGACGAGCCTCAACGCCCGTTTTTGTATCGATTCGAAGGGGTCAAGCTGGTATGCAGGTGCTCCGGCAAAAAGGTGACAGCAGTACTCCATATGGGGCCGAACTTGTGCCTTATAAAGAAGGAGTCGTTGCCCCGCAGAGAAGTACCGCTTCGCTTTGTTAAGCACTCCAAGTTTCTTAGATGCCAACCTGGCCTTGTCCTCCAAATGGCTGCGGTACTGGACGTCGCTTGAGATGTCGACGCCTAGGATCCCGATACTCGAGGAAATGGTAAGTGATGTACCCAGGAATTGCGGCGCCACAATAAATGGGGTTTTCTTAGCGGTGAATACACATACTTGTGTCTTAGTGGGGTTGAATTGGACTAGGTTTAGTCGACCCCAATCGGATACTCCCAAGAGAGTAGTCTCGATTTCGGACACAAGTTGTTCGCGACTCTCCTTCACCTTGGACTGAGAGACATTTGCACGGCCCGTGTAACACGTGTCCCCGGTACTGTCGTCTGCATAACAATGGATGGAGTCATCAGATAGCATATCATTGATATGCAGCAGAAACAGGGTCGGAGACAGCACGGAGCCTTGTGGGACACCAACGTTTATGTCCATGCGGTCCGAGCAACTGCCATCGACGACGGCTTGGATACTTCTGTTGGACAAAAAGCTAGCAATCCATTCGCATAGTCCCTCAGGGAGTCCATAGTATGGCAACTTCGTAAGAAGACCCCTGTGCCAGACCCGATCAAAGGCCTTCGCTATATCGAGGCTGACCGCTAGTGCCTCCCCCCGACTCTCGACGGCTTGCGCCCATCGGTTTGTGAGATACACCAGAAGGTCACCGACAGAGCGACGGTGGCGAAAGCCGTACTGTCGGTCGCTCAGTAGATCGTTTCCCTCCAGGTATCTCAAGAGCTGCGTATTAATAATGCGCTCCATAACCTTCGAAAGTAGGGAGGTTATAGCAATAGGCCTGTAATTGGACGGGTCGGTCCTGTCGCCTTTCTTAGGCACAGGATGCACGAAAGCAGTCTTCCAAGAGGCCGGGACTTTTCTCGCGGAATAAGAGAGCGCGAAAAGGCGTGTAAGTACTGGGCACAACTCGGGCGCACAGTGCCTGAGCACCATCGCCGGTATACCGTCCGGCCCACTCGACTTTCGAACATCTAAGGATTTAAGTTCTCGCCGGACCACCCGTTGCGTGATTTCTACTTCCGGCATAGAAGCACCACAGCTGGAGAGAATAGGTGGCTCGGCATTCCCATCGTTCATAGTCGAGTTTGACGCAAAGAGATTACCCAAGAGATCGGCTTTCTCCTTTGCACCATGGGCCAGACTACCGTCAGGTTTTTGCAGCGGCGGGAGGCAAGATTGACAGAAATTTCCTTCGGCAGCTTTGGCGAGCGACCAAAATGCACGGCTGCCAGATGGGTACCGTGCAAGCCGCTCGCCAATTCTACCGATGAACTCGAACTTAGCCCTGGCCGTTGCCTTTTTACAGGACCTCGAGGCGGCATTCAATTTCCGCTTCACTTCAGCGGTGTTCGGATCCTGATTGGCAACTGCCGTGGTCCAAGCCTTATACGCAGATTGCTTGCGGTCTCTAGCTTCTCTGCACGGCCTATTAAACCACGGGCGTTTGCTCGCTCCTGTTGCGATCCAGCGGTTGGGAATATAGCATTCCATGCCCGCTAGGATCGCATCAGCGACTGCTGTTGCACAGGAGCTTGGATCCTCCGAAGTGAAGCAAAGCCGCCTCCAAGGGTACGACGCGAAAAATTCTCGCAGTCCATCCCAATCTGCCGACTTATAGTGCCAAACATGCCGCCACTGAGGTGGCCGCGGTGGTTCAGGCCGCGCGAGTGTCACTTGCGCCCGGATGAGTTTGTGGTCCGAGGTACCGAGGGGTGCTTCCACTGTTATGGAGTATTCATCCGGGTGCGTAGTCAGCAGAAGGTCCAGTATAGAGCTTCTGTGGGTCTCAATATCTGGTATTCTAGTATTGGTATGCACCATTTGAGAGAACCCATAGGTCAGGGCAAAGTCGAGAGCAGCCCTTCCCGCAAAATCCGTCATGTGAGACCCCAGCCACTCCACGTGGTGAGCGTTGAAGTCCCCCAAGAACACTAGGCCTGCGGTGGGATACTGCTCAATTATCCTGTCCGCTGTCCGCTGCAGGTGCTCATACAGTTGAGCCGTGCCCAAATCACCGCTGTGAGACCTGTAAACGCACGCATAGATACGGGTGTGGCCACCGTGATCTATACGTACCCATAGAGTTGACAGGTCCCTGTCTTCATGGGTATGGAGACGGCGGCAACAAATATCATCCCGGACGTACAAGCATACCCCGGCACGACTCAGAAAGTTGTGTTCGAGTTTATACCCAGGGTACATTAAATAGGCTGTATCGGCCGGGGATGATATTTGTGTCTCCGTCAGAAAGAATAAGGTTGGTTGCGCGGCTTCAAGGTGGCAGTGGACCTCGTTGAGATTGGAGTGTAGGCCCCTGATATTGCAAAAGTCCACTTGTATTGTGGATTGTGGTGCCGCTGTGGATCCGTTTTTCTTATTTTTTCTTTTCATACTGAGGGGGAGAGGGGGGGGGGAGAAGGCAGAGAGAGTTTCTGTACCGTCAGTATAGAAGACAAAACAAGGCTGTGTACAGCCACAGACAGGCCGGGGTTGTGTGACTGGTTGGCGCGGCGGGCGGAAGGGCCCCCGGTCCCCTCACGGATACTGTAGCCGAGTCCACTCCGGTCTCCTCCTCCGGCACGACTACAGCACCAGGAACTTTACACAGGCTGCTGGTTCAGCCTCCTGGGGCGGAGATTAAGTAATCCCCAGGTTCGGGAACCGTGCAGCCTGCGGGCGGCCAGCGGATAACCGTTTCACCGGGTCTCCCTGACCGCCACGCCAACATTTCACGCCCCCACCAGTCAGTGGCGTTCACTTAAGCCTTCGGTCTTCCCACTGACAGCACAAGACCTCTCCAGTGAGCTCTGGCTACCCCACTCACCGCCGGGAACACAACACAAGGTTATTATGGCCGCGGTATTCTGTAGGGCGGAGGTACTTCCCCAGTCGGACTGCTCAATTTGGACGGGAGATACCGTCGTGTCCTACCTCCTAACATTGAAGTAGTATTATTAGATTACTTAGCTGCGTGAAGCTCTGAAACTATAACCCTAATCCCCAGGATATATTTCAGCATCTAATAATAACTCATAGGGTAGTACGGCTTCAAAGTAAGACTTACTAACAAAAACATCTATTTGCGATTATACTCTAAGGGACTCAATTAAATCAGTTGTTTGATCGTTGTTTAACGTCTCTGTTTGTTCAGGACCAACCCCGTCTACGTGATTGACATTATATAACTCACTATGTGAGATGCCATATTGCATAAAATATCTCACTCCAAACATGCTATCAATAAGTTTACCCTAAGTATTTTAGGGTTACACTTAGAAGGGATTATCATTACTAAATTTAAATTGAATTTTATTTCCAGAGATAAATGGTCTTGATGCATGTTTGTTGAGTATATCCTTGCATATCTTATGCTGAAAAAAATGGCCTGGTAGAACAATAAGCTTGAATAGAATATGAAACCCGTAAAGCTAATGATTTAGGGTACCTATGTTATATTTATTTATTTAAATTATGAACAAAAATGTACCCTCTACTATTAAAAATTGGGTGATATAAAGCTGAAACAAGATTGGTGTACCTAATTCAAATGAAGTGTATGTTAAACTTGAGTAGAAACTAGAATTTAAATATATTGATTAACGGAATAGCCTCATTTCCTCTCTGAAATAGGTATGTTAATATACTCTATCTCTCCGAGTATGTACAGGCGTGCACAAAAATGAACTTTAGCGCTAGCGCATACACTATCCTGAAATAACAGAAACACTAAAATAAAGAAATGAAACGAAAATATGCGAAGCGGTAAAATAAAACTTTTCCGACCGAAAAATGAGAGAACCATAAAGCCACTTCGGTTTTAAACTAAATGCTTATTTATTTTTAACACAGCAAGCATAATCCATACTAATATTATAAATGCGAAAGTAACTTTGTCTGTCTGTCTGTCGGTTTGTATTTTACTTGATGAAATTCGGTACAGAGATAGATTAGAGGTTGGGAACGGACACAGCAACCTTTTATCACGACAAAGGGGTAGAAAAGGGGGATGAAAATTTGTATTTTTTGAAGCTGTCCTGATAAAATTTGGTACGTAGATGGATTAGAGCTTGAGAACGTACATAAGCTACCTTTCATCGTGAAAAGGGGAGTTTAAAAGCGATGAAAGTAGATGATGAAAGTTTGTCAGTTTTGAAGATATCCTCATGAAATTTGGTACGAAGATGGATTAGAGCTTGTATATGAACATATGCTACCTTTTATCGCGAAAAATGGGGTAGAAGGAGGAAAAAGAGGTCTAGGGAATGTAAGTTTGAAAATTTTCAGATATCCTGATGAAATTTGGCAGATTAGAGCTTGGGAACGGATATGGGTACACTTTACAGCGAAAAGCTAGGGAACGGATATGAACTACTTTTTATCAAGCAAAAGGGGATAGAAGGAGGGAGAATAGGGCTAGGGGTTGAAAGTTTGTTGTTTTTCAATCGCGCAAAAAAGGGGGTAAATAGGGGATAAATAGTGTGATTTTTTTCATGGAGATATCAATCAATCAATTAGTCCACTGCAGACCACTGCTGGACATAGGCCTCTCCCAATTTGCGCCATTTCGTATGATCCTCCGCCTTCCGCATCCAGTCCGTCCAGCCACCTTTTACAGGTCATCGGTCCTATGGCACCTTGGCCCCTTAAGTCATAACAGGTAGAACGCACCGGTCAAAGACCTTTGTTTTCAGGGAATGCGGTAGGGGAGAAGAGAAAACTCGACGTAGTTTGCGAAATGCTAGTTCTTTCTCGAACTTGTTTTTACCTAGCTGGATAACCTGGCCCAGGTATACATATTTTTGGACAACTTCGAGCGTTGCCCCTTCGATAGCAATCGGTCTCGGTGCAACATGTTCGTTGAACATGATCTTGGTTTTATCCAAGTTTACATCGAGGTCAACGCGTCGAGAAGCCCTATCTAGGCTGTGCAGCATCTTGCCCAGCTGTTCTAGCGACTCCGCCACCACGACGATGTCATCGACGAACCGAAGGTGTGAGATGTACTCACCGTTAATGTTGATAGCCCGCCCAGTCCAATCCAGAGTCTTGAAGACGTCCTCCAATGCATTGGTGAATAGATTGGGAGATATAACACCCCCCTGCCTGACTCCACGCTTGAGACTAATCGGTTTCGTCTTCTGGTCTTGGAACTGGACGGACATTGTAGCAGTGTCATATAGGCATCTCAGCACCTTGATGTATCGCCAATCAACACGACACCGCTGCAGGGCATCCAGAACTGCCCAGGTTTCGATCAGTTTCGAAGCCTTTTTCGTAGTCCAAAAACGTCATACACAGCGGCTGATTGTATTCTTGACTTTTTTCTATAACCTGCCGAACAGTATGGACGTGGTCCACGGTACTATAGCCCTTTCAAAACCAAAGTTTACCCGCGAGGTGATTTGTAACAACTCTCGAGAACAACTTGTAGACGTGGCTCAGGAGTGAGATGGGTCTGTGGTTCTTCAGCAAGGTCTTGTCGCCTTTTTTGAAGAAAAGTATAACCGCACTCCCGCTCCACGCCCTAGGTGTTAGACCCGTTGGATGGACCTGTTGGATGACGGAATTAAAAAGACTCTGTAGTCTCGGGGCTCTGTAGTCTTCATCACTGTGTCACGGTTACTCATCCGTGATGCATACAACTTTCGTTCTATTCTTATGAAATTTAGTACAGAGGTCAATAAGAGCTTGGGAACGGACATAGTCGAGTAACGAGCCAAATATAGAGGTGAATGGAGAGGCGAGTAGATATCGTTATAGGGGCGAGTTGATAGGCGTGTAGAAGTCAAATAGAAAATCCAGTAGAGATAGATAGTGTAGAGGTCAAATAGAAAATCCAGTATGCAACTAGAGAAGCCAGTCGAGAAGCGAGTAGAGAGGCGAGTAGAGAAGCGAGTAGAGAAGAGAGTAGAGAGACGAATGTAGAGGCGAGTTAAGATCAAACAGAATAGTGGTTCAAGAAGAGAGGCGAGTAGGCAGGCAAGAGGGGAGATGAGTAGAGAAGCGAATGGACAGAGTCAAGTAGAGGGGTGAAAAGAGAATTGAGTGGATGGGCGTTTA
Source organism: Eilema caniola (assembly GCA_949126895.1). Taxonomy (NCBI): domain Eukaryota; kingdom Metazoa; phylum Arthropoda; class Insecta; order Lepidoptera; family Erebidae; genus Eilema; species Eilema caniola. The sequence continues at coordinate 8,179,485 of OX421473.1, read as the reverse complement.
GTTAACACTCTAGGCAGTTAATTTAACGGCTGATTAAGCTAGTTGACGGCGACAGATACATTCTTAAGACTGACAGGTTAACCATAGTGAAATTTGACGTCAATATAACGACAAAATTGTAGTTCTCCATTCGAGCTTTGTGACCTTTTATGATTATATTATTTGCGGTCGGAAATAGAAAACCATAACCATATTGAATCTATTTCCTGTCTAAGATTGGCTGTAGACATCGGTAGACATAGAATATAGCCCTATATACTATGTATGGAACATTGTTTGAGTATAATCTATGAATTGGGGTGACAGGATTTAATACTCATGAGGGCCAGAACTTCCATGCAAACGTAATAGTCACACCTCTTTCTTCTAGGGGTAGGTAGGGCTTTCCACTTGTTACCTTCTGTGAAACTTGTTATTCATTTACACGTAAAGAGTTAAACAAATTTTGATAAATTAGCGCATAGATAGAGCATAGGATTTCTTCACTTTTCTCACCGGGAATGGATTTCTGTCCCAGGTGCAGCCCCGGGCATCATCAGGTCTTTTATAAAAATTGCGAACTTTCCAATACACGTTGATAACGTGATAACGGTAGCTATAAAATACCATTTACATTCGAAAAATGTGCATAACCGTGTAGGACAATATGAAAATGCGTCATCTTCGTGCAAATTTTATTCATCATTCTACCGAATTACACATCGTTCAGACAGATTTTATGTGAAAAGAGCGCATTCATATTTGTAAAAGATTTTGTTATTTTTTGTGTTATGATATGATAATATATACAATGTATAGGTATATGGTCATGTATAATTAATATGTAAAACATGTATAAATAATAATGCGAAATGATTATAAATGGGTCTTAATGCTGTAAAGACATCTCATTGATCATTTTTGCTACTCTTTACATCATGGTGACTCTGGTCTCCGTTATCATATTAATAAAATGTATATCGAAGATTTTTGTAACATACGCATATATATTGACTAAAATTTGTATATCTTCAAAGGAATAGATAGAGGTGACATAATAACACTCATGTAATGGTCAAGTCCGAAGAATTTTATTTTCAAAGTTTTCCGTAATAGTTATTATCGTTCATTGTCGAGAAGTAATTCGGTAATGGACGAACGCACGTCCGTTATGACAGTGATGACAATGATGATGAATGATGATAGGTAATACGGTTAAAAAAATAGAAAGTATATTTTGTATGGCGCCACACACATGTGCACATATACAAAGAGAGCCTACAAGAAATGCTCGTACATAAAGGTTACTCAGTAGTGGAATTTAATCGATGACAATTGATTATGTATAAGATATTTATTTTTATTTCTTATGGAACTATTAAATATTGAATGTATTTGTACTATTGACGATGAATTTCACAAATTATTTTTAATAATTAGAATAATATAAATTTTACGTAAAAGACTATACTAATTGTAATATTTGATGCAATTTTCTGGTGATAATACAATGTACTTATTTTATTTTTATGTGACCAACTATAGGTGCTGTTCATGGACAAAGCTAGGTGCTATTCGCTCCGGTGATATCCCTATTGGGTGCTCTAAGTGGACTACACCCTTATTGACTATGTCATGCGAATACATCAATAAATGAAGTAATATTGATAAATCAATGAGACATAGGACCATTCCCTAAAATGCAAATTTCGCCCGAGGTGTGACCGTTTTAATACAATGGAGGCATTTGGATCAAGGACTTTTAGTAATGACGTTATTACGATGGTTCGTTCCTCAGATTTTTGTAACAGTTTCACAATGAAGAGGCCGTTTGAAATAATTTTGACATAAAAGAGATGTTTAATTTAACGTGCGGTTAGACTCCCATCTTTAAATAAATGGAGCTGAAGATTTTTTGCAAAAAAAACTCACCGTTTCCCGATTGTGTGTTTTAATTTGGCGTTAGATTCCTGAATTGGGGAAAATACGTAATGAATTTATCAGTAGGTGTTTTTATATGTAAATGCCTTTCTATTTTGAGTACAAATAATTTATTTTTAGAATTCTGTACTTATGGGAGCAGTTTGTTATTCGTCTTGCTATTTGTTAAGATGTTTCTTTAAAACTTGTGGAACTAAGGTCTTAGTGTGTGCTATAAGCCTTTGTTTCTAAAGCCTATGTAGCAACACCGATCGCCAAAAGTGAATTAAACATTTATTTCAATCATTCAATTTTAACTTATTGCGTCTATTGTTTGACATAATCCTGTGCCGTAGCACCAGATTTAACGCTTTCAATATCCCGTGTACTCTAGCTACCATTTTCAGCATGGTTCAAGAGTTTAGGGGCTCTAAATTTCAAAAGTAAGCGAGATTAAATCGAGATACAACAGCAAACTTACACAAAGAACAAGTACAAAGTTGCACAAAAGTCTATTCAACCTAAGTTAAACCTAAACACTAAGTCACTAACCAAAAGATATACCTACCTACCGAACAATCCAGCTTTATCATCAAGATCGGTATGTTCCAAGCTATAAGAACATGTTTGCGTCTGAAGACGTCAAAAGAATATTACTTAAAAAAGGAACAAAATTATTCCGATGAAGCTTTAAGCAACAAACATTAGAAAATAATTATTCACATAGATAGTATTGACTTGATTCCTTGATGGCATTCGTTAAAATCCGTCGCGTCGATTCACACCGTAAATTGCATCAAAAGAATTCTGGTGATACAACTTCGAATCTTTCGTTTGTGACTTCTCGACTAGGAAGGGGGTGCCGATAACTACGTCTATTCAATACCAATTTAGATTGAACTAAAATATTTTTCGAAAATCCTGGACATTTCTAGATTAGGACATTTGGGACTAAAATTTTGTGTGGGAACTTTTCAAATTTGTTCATAGATATTCTATTATCAGACTTTGGTTCCGTATAAGTTTTATGTGTAAATTTCGATAAAAAGCGTAGATGGAAAAAATACTGTACCTCATATTGATATTTACATAAGTACGTATATTTTTGATCCCACACAATAAGGGGCGAGCTTATCGTCGTCACCCACACCGTCACCGGACACATTGGAAAACATAAACTATTTCGGTGGTGACGTTTTCTTTAATCAAAATGCGCAGTGTCAGACCTTTTTCACTGGCGGGAGAGCAAATTTCCAAAAACAATGGTTTTAATATTGCGAGGTTCGGTTTGCCATGTTGACTTATGATACGACCTTATGAAGTTACCAATAGTAATCGAAATTGACTTCATAAATAATTCGAACAATAAAAGCGTCAGTTGGGTCACATTTCAATTTCATTGAATTAAAATCCCTAAGGCAACAGTACCGCAATTGATCAAACTGAACTACAAATATACGCACATGGATGGAAATCCGGTGAACCCAAGTGATTAAGACCACTGACCGATGACCGTTTTGTTGGGCCGATGAAACTTTTTTAATAAAACCTACTTTTCTCTCTTACGGGAATAAATTTGTATAGGGGATGGACCTTGCAAAAATTTGGCTTTTTCAGATTATTTATGTTTACAAAGGACAGCGTTTGTTATAATTAAAGGGTTTTGTAAACAACTTAATAATATTATTCCTACCCAAGGTACTTTATGTTACCTTGGTAAGCGGATTTTATTTTCAATTTTTGTGATTTGAGGATACACTTTTTGGTAGATGGTAAGCTGAAGTTACGGTATCAAGAAAGAGGGTCACCTTAGGTTGACGGCCTTATCACTGGCCTTATCACTGTAGAAAAAAGGAAACATTTATTTAGTGTAAAAATAATCCCAAAACTCAAAAAATTGCCAAGCACTATAAAAGAGGCAATATTTCAACAATCGGTAGTCACTGTTACGATTAGGTTAGAAGAAAACCTTTGACAATAAATTATAATTAAAGAAGTAAATGAATGATTTAATAGAACCATTTCAAACAAATTCAAAGTCTTAGCAGCCGTTTTCAATTCTCTCGTGAGTGAAATTCTAAGGATTTATATTAATATTATTACTCGTACCAAAGTGTACGAAACAATTCAAGTGCCTCAACAATCTGAAGTATAATTATATCTCTTTGCAAACGTTCATTAACAAAAGTTTTGTTATGATGAATACGATAATTCGAAAGAAACTTACTAATTAGAAGCGGATAAAGTTGCTTAATATTTTGGCAGCTTACACTTTCTTGATCGATTTTGAATTTGTTGTTTGCGAATGTAAATAGGATTATTTTTATCGCATGTTTCTGCAGCTCGTAAGGTACAAAAGAAGCGTCGCTGGCTCTCTGCGGAGTTTGTTGTCTCTTGTAATAAACAGATGAATAAAATATCTCGTCATCCAGGGAGAGAATTATATTATTCAATGATTGTGCGGTGGCTTTTATGTTTCAATTTTAGTGAAGGAGTTTTGTATCACGTAATGGATGTGTACGCATGGACGATGTGATTAGAAGTGACTGCAACTTGCGGTTTGGTTAAAAGAGCAGGTCCTATACAATATATCATTTTTTATTTGATGGTCTGTGGTGAATATTAGAATATTCTGGCAACATTGAGATTGTAGGTGTTATATCAATGTTGCCAAAATATATTCTATTTGTATTGATCGGTGTCTTTTTATGTAGGTACACTATATTTGTACAAAACAGAAAATATGTATTAGGGGTTAAAGTATGATATTGCCGATTTGTACTGACAAATTGAAATTCGTTTTTTTTTTAATTTAACGTATTTATTTAATCAAAATAATTACCATTATTATCTATACATTGCTGCCATCTAGTAGGAAGGTCATTTATGCCTTTGCGATAGAACTCTGGTGATCTAGATTCGACAAACTGTGTGAAAGCATTTTGTACTGCCTCCTGAGAAGAAAACTTTTTATCACATAGAAAATTGTCCAAATCACGAAAAAAATGGTAGTCTGTTGGAGCAAGGTCTGGCGAATACGGAGGGTGATGGATAGTTTCTAATTGCAGTTCCTGTAGAGTTAAAACGGTTTCTCGTGCTGTATGAGGTCTCGCGTTATCATGGAGCAATAATGGTGAAGATCGATTCATGAGTCGGGGCTGTTACACTGCTAGTTTTGCTATCATTGTTCGGAGTTCGGCACAGTAGACATCTGCCGTTATTGCTTGACCAGATCGTAGAAAGCTATAGTGAATAACACCATGCTGAGACCACCAAACAGTTACCATTACCTTTTTATTGGTAAGCTTTGCTTTAGGACACTGTTGTGGCGTTTCACCTGGGGTCAGCCATTGCATTTTTCGCTTACGGTTATCGTAAAGAATCCACTTTTCATCACATGTCACAATTCGATCCAATATTCCTTCATTTCTGTATCGATTCAACAAGGCAACACAAGTTTCAACACGCATTTCTTTCTGCAGATCAGTCAAATCATGAGGTACCCATTTTTCACATTTTTTTATTTTATTGATTTGACGCAAATGAGTCAATATTGTTGGTAAGGTAACGTTAAACCATGCAGCTAATTCCTGGGTAGTTTGGCTCGGATCGGCTTCCACCATGTCTTTCAATTCATTGTTATTCACCTGTGTGGACGGCCTTCCTCGTGGTTCGTTCTTCAAATCAAAGTTTCCATCACGAAAGCGTTCAAACCAAAATCGCACGGTGCGTTCATTAGCAGTCCCCTCTCCAAACGCAACATTGATATTGCGAGCTGTTTCTGCCGCGTTAGTTCCGCGTCGGAACTCGTATTCAAAAATCACTCGAATTTTCGAAGTATCCAATCTTTCTTGTCTAAGCTGAATAAAAAAAACAACTGAAAGTCGATAATCGAATGTTGCACATTTTTAAATGAAGAACTACATAGGTACCATGTGGAAAAAGTTTCACTCAAAAATCTCAAACCATGAAGGTTCTATGTCAATTCGAAGTACCTATTACAATGAAACGGCAATTTCATACTTTAACCCCTATTATTTAAGAGTCTTTATCCACGTTCGTACTCATAGTATCTTTTATGATTCACTCAAGCCCAATAATCACAGTTGAATACTAATATATCCTAGAATAACCGTGGAATTCATGTTGTTAAAATAATAGTATGTAAAGTAAATAAACGTTTACACGAGTTGTCCTGTTCAGCAATATTTCCTCGCAAGTGGCGCGTCTTCGAAGTCTTGAAGTTTTCCCACACTTCCCGGGAAACAATGTGGATGCACAACTTGCGAATTGCATTAACAAAATGAGTTAGCAAAGTACACATACTTTCTTGCAACTGCCTAAGTTTGATCAATTACCTCGGGGCAGGAAACTTATTGGTACTATCCCCAGATTTTCCAAGTTATGGAAGTTGAATTTATAATGGATTATCATACATGACTTTGCTTTTAGTTATAGAATTTGGGTAAAGTATCTCGCCCTTTATTTACTTCGGCTATTGTAAAATAGCCCGCATAAATTGCGTAACGTAATTTATGGCAGGCATTTAGTAATCAATTCTGTATATTATTTGATTAGCTTTCTCTCATAATATCATCAGATAACTCATATTATGGCAAACTTGTTTTAAACCACCTACACTTCAGTCAGACATGATTACTATCGGGTTTATTGTTTATGATTATTCATCATCATCATCGCAGAGCACGTCTCGGTTGCATATGACGGCGCGTATAATAGTATAGTAATAATTAGTGTGATTAGAATGAATGAAATTCACTCTGGCGTAATGCAAGACTCTAGTGCTCTATGGTCGAGTGTGACGTCACTCGTTCATTCGGACTGTCAATTTGAGTTTGACAGATCATTGACTTTGGTGGGGCGCGCAGAGAATCGTGATCAGTATCGCTGTGAACCTACACCGAGCACTACGTGTGTAGCAGAACGCTCCTAGTTCGGTTAAATATACTTGGTTATAGATCGCGAGTGTGTCTGTAAAATGTGTAGTCAGTGATTGATGTAATTGAAATATGGTGATTCGTGTATTAGGTTGTCCTATCTCCTCGCCCGTAAAATCCACGCAGATTGTAATTGCAAGCTTACAATGGGCTACTAAGAGGCCCCAGACCCGAAGTAAACCCCATGTGCCTGCACATACATATCACATAGCTTGTAATTTGAAAGTTTGTGTTCACTCTCCTACTCTTTCTCTTGGTTCGGTTTACCATGACTTTTGCAGAAGCAACTCTCGTCTGACCTCTCAGCCCCTAGGAAAAACATGCGCTACAGCTTCTACCGTTTAGCGACTGTCTAGGTAGGTACTATCTAGCAGATGCGGTCGGCTTGGGCAACACGAATGTTGATGGGGCCATACCTATTTAAAAATAATATGACATTGTATAAAAATGTATATCTTAGGTCTACAGGACAAAAGACTACAGATTATTAAACTATAAAAAATATGACATCGGATATGACACTATTTAATTGACTTATTAAAGTAAACGTCTCTCTAACACAGTTAAATAGTCGACGTTCTACAGATGAGTAGGGTCGACAACGATTGAGTGACATTTTTGGCGTCGTTAGGGTTAATGCGAACCGGTGACCATTCACCTTTTTGAAGAATGACATCAATTCTTCTTAACTGTTATATTATTTTATTCATTACATTAATATTTAAGATTTTCAGTGTCAAAAGCAATATATATATATATATATATATATATATATATATATATATATATATATTAATAATAAAAAAGTATCTAAGTATGTTTATCCGCATTCTAGATTCCATAACACAAGCTAAGCTATGCTTACCATGGGTGTAGATAGTGTTGTGTGAAATGTTGTGAAATATTTATTATAGTCAAAAGCATTTTTATATAATAAATAAGATATATTCGAAAAACCTTTTTAAAAACAATCTTTTTTTTTTCTTGCATTGTCATCCGAACTGAACGTGCATACCAAATTTCAGCTCAATCGGTTGAGGGCAAGTGCCTTAAAATTGAGTTGTAAGATTCCACCCGAACAAACATACATTGCAAGTTAAATAAAAGCTTGTAAAAAAAGCTATACAGATGTAATCGTTAAGTGTGTCCAGGCGATTATTCCGTAACAATTACCTAAGTACCTAAAACCTTTCTACTAATCTCATACTAAATGTATGTGTTTAATGTCAAAATGTTAGATACACCTCGTTTGATTTAAAAAAAGTTATTGATGTCATTTTACTTATTAGGTAACGTACTTTCGATATCAGTTTAAAGTTTTTTGATATCTGTAATAGTTACGGAATAATCGCCTGGACACACTTAACGATTACACCTGTATATAGTGCTTTATTTTGTCAAATTTAATTTATAAATTTAGATTTCAAGTACTTCCTTTCATTTAATTTAACATGTTTGTTAGAGAGATTTTATCCTTATGATTGACACTATCGATTGTAGCCATAAAAATACAGGATGTTACTTTTTGGGATTTTAGTCGGTTTGATTACCGGGTATGGCAAGCGAGTTTAAAAAAATCTTTGAATGCAGTTTTGTCCTCTCTTCGTTTTGTTTTGTTCTTCTCTAGTATTTAGAGTACTTTCCCTCCAGGTAAGGTTAAAATTTTCCACCCTGTATACATATATATAAATATATAGGACATGTCAATTCTACTTCACCTCACCTGACGGTAAGCTGAAGGCAAAGTCTCAGGAAAGTGGGACATACACGTACTATGTTAACAATAGTGGCTCTCAGCTTGACGGCCTCATCAAAAGAGAGAAAAATTAACACTGCGCTTGGATTACTTTTAATTTACATAATTATTTCCACTGGCTATCTCCAAGGTTAGGTACCTCTCGTTATAAAAATACACTGTAATAATGTTATTTGATTAAAACGAGGCTTTGATTATCTACTCTCACACTTCACTTTAGTCTAAAATTAAATTAATCTTATTCTCAAGACCTCAAGTTGCTGACAGTCACTTTCCATAAGTAGGTCTAACCATTTTAATCTTATCGCAAAGGCATGATGAGTACCCGATAATCCAATTAACGGTGAAGTAAAAAAACAGGGAGACGAAAAGTTAATTTTAATAAAGTGCTAGTTACCAAATTGCTCAACTTTTAATATTACCCGTGAAATTGAAAAGTATACGTTTTACTCACACTAATTGGCAATCTAATAGATTCTACATTTTACATCGTCATTTAAAATTGTTTTAGTAACTGATATTAGTATGTACTTTTAAGTACTAAAGTTTGCCGTCTATATTTCCATTTACCCCGTGTGCAGTTTGTATACGTAGGATAGTTTTGTAACTTACGTAATAAATTATTATACATACTGTATACACTTCAATATTATTTTGTTAAATGCAAGCAGAAGTGTAGGTATAATACTTATGCATTTGACACTACTTATAACCATCGGTATAGTTGTTTCAACAGCCGTTTTATCCTTGCCATGCTTTATTTTATAAAAGCCAATCCAACAACCTCAAATGGAGAGATTTAATTAGTAGGTAAGCACTGGTTCATTAATTATTTCGTAGCTTCATTATCAGACCATCTCTTGCTATGTATGGCAAACATATTAAAAGTCATAACTAGAAAAATTTAATAAATACTAGCTGTTGCTGAACGTAATTCTTAGAAAAAAGAAACACTTTCCATTCTCTTATTGACAACGGTGCTGTAGCAATTATTATAATAAGTCAACGCTATTTTATGATTTACACTTATAATATTCGCTTTCGTCGAGTCCTTTTCTATTAATTTGTGAGGAGCGAGAGAAATTCGCCTTTTATGTAGACAGGTACGAATGAGAGCTCTTTTATTTGAGCAACTTTAATACTTCTCACAAAAGGGGCTTTCAAATGATGGGCTTGTGTTTGAAACGAAATAATTAATTAAAACGCAATAGCCGTGTGATGCGCATAAAAATTGAAAAGCAATATAATTTAAGTACCTACATATAAAGCTGGAATCGAACGTACATAAAGTGTATACATAATGGAGAAATAAAATCTTTAAGAGTTTATTTACTGTGAGATAAGATGTCTTCAATATTGAAAGAAAAAAAAACCTTCTTAAAATCATTACCAATTCTGGGAGAGGTGGTATTAAAAACCGCTGAAGTAACGGCAGATTCTTTTTTGGGGCTCACCAAAGGTTTGGGCATCTGATTCCACCAATTTAACATGTGCAGAAATTTGAATATCGGGCACAACATCTTTTGCAGTGGTTACTTTCGGTATTGATATTATTAACGGATCTGAAAGCCATTTTTCCAAATGTATGCAATTCGTAGCATACATTTGGTAACAGGGCTTTCAGATTTGTGGAATAGACACATTGAATAGAGCCACTGAATCCTTTCATCGTTTGGGCAAAACTGACCTTGGTCCGTTGGTTTGGGTTTTGTCTCACATTGGGTATTGTCTCTCAAATAATCAGAAACCAATGGCTATTGTAACAGCTCATCTGACAATGGAACAGCAAATACCCAACTACTTCGAATTTAAATTTCGATGAAATTGGGCATCATTCTATGTATGCATACGGCCTAAGATTTTTTATACGACTCATATTCGTATTTTTTTGTTGTTCAATCGTAGCTCACAATAATAATCCTCATGTTTATTGTCGGTTTAGTCTTAGGGAGACCGATATTCTTAATAGACGGAGAATCCATGGATTCTCCGTGTATTGCGTTGCTGAGTTGAGAACTCGAGACAGTGCCTGGGACTTGCGACCCAAGTGTAGGTTTACAAGGAGCCCCTTTTCTTGATGTACATCAACACTCACCTTCACTACCCAAGTTCCCCTCCCTGCCTAACCAAACTTGATACGAACCTACTAGTGCCGCTTTAGACATTCGTCCTAGTAATGAGCTTACAATAAGCTCTCGATAGGCCTAGATCTTTAAGTAGGTTATAGAGAGATTTAGCTGGTATACCTCTCGCTCCCACTTCTACTGCATACAAATTAACCACGTAACCGTTTTTGATTAATTCGTTTGTGAGATCATAGTTTTTTTTTTTAAGTGTGTGGTCCTTCGGTATATTTGTCTCCCACGGTACAGAAAGTTCCACAAGGACCACATATTTAATAATTTTCGAATAGAGAAATATGTCAGGTCTAGATGACGAAACCCCAACATCCTCCAGCATTTTATAGAGCTTTTGGGAGAGCCCAATCGATACTAACGATCTACTTGCTATGAAATGCTAAAGTATCGAAGCAGCATCTAAGTGCGCTTACGAGTAATATTAGTGTTTACATATTTCATACATACTTTTGCTTTATACAATTTTGACACGTCACAAATGCTCCCAATACACCGTCCGTTCGCGTTATATCGCCCGACAAAGAAAAAACGATGTTACGTGTCAAATTGCCATCAGTAACGCGTGACGGTGTATGTACGCTGGAGGAATAATTCTTGCTTCGAATAAATGATTCATGACAGTAACTAACATTACAGCGAGGTTTAATTGTAAATATAGCGCGATAGATCTTAGATGACAATATTCGAGCATTCAGTTCACCGACATAAATAATTACATAAACACATACACTCATTATATGCTATACTACTAATAAATGATTGTTTGTGTATTGATACAAAAATTTCGCCAACAATAATTTTCGGTCCCACGAGCGAGCCTATTGCCCCGAAGCGGCCACTTTTCCATAGGCTATATGTTGATTGTCGGATAGAGAACATCCCTATGTCAGACAACGACGAGAAGAGTTGAGGTTTTTTTTTTACGTCCGTGAAATCCCCACTGATATCCCCCCCCCCCCTTCGGAGCCGGACGGGGCGGTTATGTCGGACTCGAACCGACTAAACCGCACGCCGTCTGTGGGTCGATGTGTTAGGCCGAAGGTGAGGTTGTCTCGCGACATATCCCTCGCACCCCGGTTGACCCAGGGCCATGCCTCTCGGTCTGGCCCTCCTCGGGAGGGGGGACCGTGCGGTCCCCGACTCGCCCCCGGTACGGGGGAGGGGGCGCATCGTGCTACAATGCGCGCCGCCGTGGCCTGCTTCTGCTAGGGTGATGAGCTGCTCCACCCTTCACCCTCAAGCCCGCGCTCATGGGGGGCGGAGGTCAGACTACGCCCTCCGACGCCCGAACCGCCTTCGAACGCGGGTAGCGATGTCCGCGAGTCTCTCTAGCTCGCTGCGCCTTCCCCGCTCTGCTGTCTCCTTCACGAGCATGACCTGCTCACAGAAGGAGACGGTGGAAGCGGAGCACTCTCACCCCCAGGGCCGTCACAAGCTCCCGCCTCGGCATTTCGAACGCCGGACACTCGGTGAGCATGTGCAGCTCCGAGTCCACGCTCGCGTCGCAGTGATGGCACTCGGGCGTTTGCTCTATGCCCATCAGATGCAGGTACCGCCCGAAGTTCCCGTGTCCGGTAATGACCTGCGTCTGACGGTACGAGAGGCCACCGTGTGGCCTCTCTAGCCACTCCCCCATGATGGGTCTTACCGCCGCAATTACGGCGTGTGGTTCCTTAAGTCGTAGCTCCCACTCGGTCACCATGGCCCTGTGGAGCCGGAATTTCTCGGCCTGAATTTCTTCAGGCTAGGGATCGACTCCCCGCTCCCGCGCCTCCCTTTGGAACCGATAGAGTGCCGAAAGGGTCCTCGCTTCCAGGATCCACGGTGGCGATCCGGCCAGGAGACTCGCTGCTTCAAAGGATATCGTGCGGTACCCCCTGATAGTCCTGAAGGCCACCGTCCTCTGCCCCGCGAGGAGAGAAGAGATGGGGTAGCTCTACTATTAAAATTAAAATAACGAGATTTGTATCTACACAAACGTAGTGCAGTATTTCAGTCGTGATATTTCAATTTATTTATCCATTTCTAGTTTTTACGAAAACGTTTAATTGAATAGGTAGGTGCCATAATTCATTAACCGCAGGGAACCACCGTAGCATGGAACCACAAAAGTGAACTATTAAAACGTTAATTAAGCTGCATATTGGTCAGTTTCTCCCCATCTCCGTCAGTGGTCAACCTGAACCAAGTATTCGTTTAGATTTATTGAGTTTTCATACAAGATTTATGAGTATCATTTATTATTCACTATCTGTGGCACAATCAGGATTTATGGCACACTTTTCGGTATGGTTTTATATGAATAAATAAACTATTTCATTGTAATATCTTGGCGCTGCGGATGATAAGTGTTTTTGCTGAACCGACGTACCTACCTACATGAATATTTTAAACATTTCTGAGTTGCTTCTACCTGTGCGAGTGTAACGTAAATAATGCCCAGGGTGATATATTCAGGCTTAACAAATTTTATAGAATAATATTATTCTGTCTGTGTTTTTTCAGGTTGAATGATAGCTTACACTGAGCTCGGCGTAATTGGGTAGGTATTATACAAAAACATTAGGAGAAAACTGCTACCTACGTTATGACTACGTAGTAAGATATAAGTAGAGAAACACGTGGAGAGGATGGACGAAAGAAGACTGACGAAACAGATTTAGGAAGTGAGGGTAGCCCGGTAGACGTCCACCTAGACATACGTATGCCAATCAGATCGAAAATCTGTCAAGAGAACCCGAAACCTGCCAGCATATATAAAAACAATTATGAAAGTTGAAAGTAGAAAAAGCGAAATTTGTATTCCAGAATCGTTGCAGGTGGGAACATGTCGTCTCCGTTTATTCCACTGGGAAAGAGGTAAGTCTGTATGTATGTAGAGAAAGTACACTCAAGAGTACAGTCAACAAATTGAGATATTAAATGAAATGCGACAGTAGGTCCCAATGTATTGTGTCACAATGTTCAGAAAATGGCTCAACAACTTAAGTGACCACTTCAACAACTGCCGTCGAGTTCTAAACGGTCAATTCCCACGTGGAACATTATTTAATGTAATTTTATATGTAGGTAATTGTTGTATATTTGGTTGTATTTTTCGGTTAATTGTGGGTTTTTGGATTACTGTGATACGAGGCTATGTACTGCGGGATGTTATTTGTAAAAATAAGGAAAGAGCTAAATCAGTGCTCATGAAATTCAATCACAGAAAGATGTAAATTTGGCAACTTATAGTATTCTATTTGTCTGAGTTTCGTATTTTTTCGTTGAAAGAAACTCCAATATTATACTTTCGTGTAAAAAGAAATCCAATTAATGGAACCAGATAGTATACTGCGTATAAGCCCTGTACGAGAAAATAACTGCCAGACTGTACCTACGCGTATGATGACTTTGCTAACATATTGCAGTTCCAATTTGCTACGGTTGGAAGCATTTTTCATATTTGATAGCATTTTTTACTGCTGCTCTACGTGCCATCTCAATTATTGTAGTCCACTACCGGACATAGGTCTCTACCAATGATATGTGCGCCATAGCACCCGAGCATCCACCTTTCATATCCAGGTTTTCTTAGTCACTTTTTTGGGATCGTAAGTCCATCTTACTGAAGGAGGGGCTGGCGTCCCATCATCTATTTAGATAAATATGTTCAAGTCGGTAAATGCGTCTGTTCTTTGTTTCTATGTAAGCTATACAACAAGCATTGCGTTCGTTTCAAAGATATTAAAGTGTTTATTACAAAATTTTTAAATATCCACTTATGATGTTATGGATAATAATATTTAGAGAAAAGCACGCAGTTATTTACAAAGAAGGTATATGAAAGTAAATTATGATGTTTTTAGCTTATTAGATAGATGATTCTTGTAATATAATCTGCACTTATGTTAAGTGATTATTATAGTTAAGATTATTGTTACGAGTTTTTTTTTTTTAACTTGAGGGAAAATCCTTCATTGATGCTATGCCGGACTCCTACCGACTAAAAAACCCTCACGTACCGCCTAATAGCCTGCGGTTGGTAGCCCCGGGTAAGCCCTCGGAAGGATGTCCCAGGACTACCAACAGACCTACGGCTGCGGCCTCACCTAGGAGGTTCGGGTGTTATCCCGCGTCTATGGGGGGAGTTCGGGTGTCACCCCGCTTCTTGGGGGAGGGGGAGGGGGCGTGCGTGATCTCTCACGTCACGCTGCCGTCATGGGCCTGCTTCTGTAAGGACGGTGAGCAGCCCACTCACCGTCCTCAGGACCCCGGTCATGGAGGCCGATGGTCTTCGGCGAAGACACGTCGGCGGCGCCCAAGCCGCCGACTGCGGAACTCGGGTGGGAGAGTTCTCTCCCGCTCCCGCTCCGCCGCCTCTTTCGCGAGCATGACCTGTTCACAGAAAGAGACGGCGCAGTCCCACTTACTCCCGCTGGAGACCATGGCTCGCACCATGGTCTCGAGCGAGAGAGTGTCCACGTCCAGACCCACCACGAGGACCTGGCGCTGTTCCGCCCACGCTGTGCACTCCACCAGCGTGTGGAGCGATGTGTCGTCGCTGCGGTCCTCGCAGTGCTGACACTCGGCCGTGGTTTCCCGGTGTCTTCGCCACAGATATCTACCGAAGCTACCATGCCCGGTAAGTATCCATTCGTCAGCCACTCGTCCATGACCGGTCTGACGGCCGCGATTGTGGCGAATCCTCCGTTTGGTTGCTCAAGTCGCACCTTCCATGTCTCCACGGTTTCCTGGTGGAGCTGGGACCGCTGGGCCTCGATTTCTCGAGACGCAGGCCTTTGGCCCCGCTCCAGCGCCTCCTTGCGCCATTTAAATAGAGACGCAAGGGCTCTCGCTTCCAGGTCCCATGGAGGGGTCCCGGCTAGGAGACATGCCGTTTCACCTGAGATCGTGCGGTATCCCCTTATCACCCTGATGGCCATCGCCCTCTGCGGGCTCAGCAATCTACGTGTTACGAGTATTATTAAGATTATATATTATGTTAAGATTATTATATGATTATCATTTACCTAGTTGATCATGTCCGTCCTTAGTACAGTCAGCATCAGATCGATCTTGATGAACAAAGTGCTCAAAATGATCTTAATTCCTTAGTTTATCCCCTACCTATTGACTGATTGTTCTGGTATTTATAATTCAATTTCAATCAATAAAACAGGTCGATTTGCTCTTTATACCTTGGTTTTAAGATCATTTTGAGACTTTATAGTCAAGATATTTCTGACGCTAACTGTACATTATAGGGTCAGTTGGGATAAATGTGAGTACAAAAACTAAAGTGAAAAATAAAACTGTATTTTTTAAAGTTTAAAAGCAAAAATGACTGCTTATATGTAGCATTTAGCTACTAAAACTTCAATGTGTTTATGCGGGGGCCGTTGGAAATAAGCCATTTCGTTAGTACTTAAATTTTTTCGCATCTTATTACAGGCTTATAAATAGTAATACTTACTACATACAGTAGAGAAACGCCTTTGATGTCGGACGATGCCGCCGCTCGCGTAAGTACCTACGCTATTCGTCGCAAATGTGCAAGGGTTATCAGAAAAAAAAGGAAATAAATGTAATTATTATGCAATCTTTTATTTGAAATACATTTATATGTGTTGAACTGCAAGATACTTTCGTGACACTTTATTTTTAGACGGTTTTAGATTAATTATTATGTACGATATTATTATAGACGATAAATCTAATAATTGATGGATAGGTACTTATGTAAAGCAGCATTCGTTTACATTCGAAAATGCGACGATTGTTGACGAGAGAAAATAGTTGTAGGTAGGTACTGAACAATTATTGATTGTCACGCGAGCGATACCTATACGCGGCTACGGTAGCCCTCAGCGAACTTTCCCGCAAACGACGCGATTTGGTGAACAGCGCGTCCGCACCCCCCGACGCGTCGCAAGTTCCCCTCCGTTGCTCTGCGTAAGTATATTCGTCGCGCTACTGTATGTAGTAGTAATACTGTGGTAATACTGTGTTATTACTAATGCCCTGTAATAACAATTAATAAAAACAAAGCTAATCACTGACTATATTGATTTTATGAAAAGGGTGTAGGTAATGCATGCTAGACAATACAATGAAGAACATGCACCACTAAACTAGTCAGCCGGTGACGATAGATAATGGAATTGGAATGTCAGGCAATTCACATGATTTTTTTATATGGCTAACGTTTGATCTCAATCTTACCTGATGATTAGTAATGACGTGGTCTAAGATGAAGTTTACATAATTTATTTATATCTAGTAATATTAATTTGGATTGATATCCAATATTTAAAGCGGAACGTTGATACAATTGACTAAAGTTTTACTATTGTTATTAGACGCTTACCACAAAATTGTTGTGTTCTTGCTGTCATTCCAACTTTAGTTCATAGGAACAATAAGTAGTCAACAGCAATTAATAAAGTATCGGTAAAAGTGTTATAGTTAGTATTTCTTTAGGCTTTGTTTCAGTATTTCTGTTTAGTACTGACAACACAGATATCTGTGGCTGACAATAAAAACAATAAAATTTGTGAATGGTTTTTTATTTGTTATGAAGCTCTTCGTGATTTCTGTGACTAGATAATGAAATATTTTGGTATTATAAAGATACGATTAATAGTACTTTTTTTATCTTGACCAAACTAATCGGGCGGCCGTACTCCTATGCCTAGTACGCCCTATCTATGCCCCGAGCACGAATAACACTTGTCTAGAGGGGCAGATACGTAACGCAAACGTATTGAAAGAATGGAGCGTTGCTATTGGCCACCGTTGCGGTTCACAGTAGTCGGGCGGCCAATGGCAATGCTTCGTTCTCTTGATACGTTTACGTTACGAATTCGAAAACCAATCGTGCTCAGGGCTCTGGTGTTGCATACGTCTATAGGCTGTGGTAAACACTTTTCATCAGGTAGGCTGTGTGATTGTCTGCCACCTAAGTGGTATAAAAACAGAGATATTCTATTTTTGAAAACTTAAGAGGTTAAGATACGATGAAACACTACTATATTGTCACTTTCTTCTAACACTTTTTTACCTAGCATACGAATAACTGAACATAATTATTTACTAAACATTTCAGCTCTGCTAAATTGCTTGTGTTTAAATCGACAATGCAACTCTACGGTGAGAATTCGAACCTGGGACTCCTCGATCGTAAGACTGATTACTAGTGTTCTTACTATTTCACTGGCGGTGAAGATCAAAATTTGTATTTTTCTTTGATGCCGGTTTCCTAAAGAATATATTAGCCTGCAAGTAAAAGGTCAAGCAATAATTTAAACATGGCTTTGAAAAGATGAATATAAAATTTTCTTGATTATTTTTAAGATGGAATATTTGCGGATGAAAAATGGAAGAAGCGGTAACTGTAGTAAGTAGCCATGCGGAAATTTGAACCACCAATTCGGGCACTTGGAAACCTACATTGTACCTACATTGTATTACTATGGTTCTCAATCTCAATGTCAAGGACACAGTTGTTCTATCAACAGAATTTCATGTCTTTCCTACGTACCTTTGTGCGTTCAGCGCTTTTAACCATTATTATGTATGTACAATCAATATTTCGGCCGGCATAAACATAAGATAATAGAATAATATAGTAACCTACCACAAGTTTTGTTTAGAATCTTTAGTTAGGTACTGAGTCCTAAAAAAACAAGACTGTTCAATTTATATTAAATATTGTTCAAGATATTATATGAATAATAATATTGTTTTCATAGGGTTGTTCGAAAATGTTCTTCTTTTATTTTTTGTTTAGTAGCGCATCGGTTGGCGGGTCAAAGGCTTTTTACGTAAATATTGTAACGTTATTATTATTTATTTAGAGGGAAATATGGGAAATATAAGTGTTACGAATATAGGTATACGCGAAATTGGTATACGAGAAATTCACATGAATATTATACCCCTTATTGAGATCAATTTGCAACAAGTTCTAAAGGAATAAAATTATCAAAAAAATGTGTTTTTGTCATTAATGCAAACTCCATGAGAATTTTCTCCTAAAAATTAAAATAAGGTTTTTCATTGCAACGTAGAAGAAAACCAAACATAAAACTACCAAGTGCTACACATAAAACTAAGACGTAAAAAGCTAAAAATGAACAATACTATCACACAACCCATTCATAGTCCACACAAAATTCTGTATCACACGC
Source organism: Eilema caniola (assembly GCA_949126895.1). Lineage (NCBI taxonomy): Eukaryota > Metazoa > Arthropoda > Insecta > Lepidoptera > Erebidae > Eilema > Eilema caniola. The sequence continues at coordinate 8,160,563 of OX421473.1, read as the reverse complement.
GCAGGTGATAAAATAAATATTTATAGTAAATAAAAATGTTCGTATCTCGGTAGATCCCTGTGGAGAGGAAGGAAATCAATTGATAAAGTTGGAATACAGGGTATTCCCCGGCAGACGATACGTTTTCATTTGCTTGTCGCATCTAGATTCTTTGATTGGACAGAACCGGGACATAAATTCAAAGGGAACATAAAAGTAGGGAATAGTACACGGCACTCTGTTGAGTATTTCGCTGTTTGTAAGAAGAATGTTATGATCTGCAAAGGAACTATTTTGAAGTGTTTTTATTTTATGTGAGGGTTATATTACTAAGGGTTCATTCCTTATGTTCGTTTATATAGTACTGATTTACTATTATATTTTGTTGTAGTACACCTTAGAAGTTTATAGCCATACTAGCTGTTGCCCGCGGCTACGCCCGCGTAGATGTCGGCTTTGTTGACATTAATGATCACTGCTTCACTCCCTTGAGTAGTAGCGTGATGATATATAGCCTATGTGTTATTCTGATGATACGCTATATTATTGTAAAGTTTCATTAAAATCCATTCGGTAGTTTTTACGCGAAAGAGTAACAAACTTCCATACATACATCCATCCATATTCACAAACTTTCGCATTTATAATATTAGTCGGATTTTATACATTATAAAGAAACTCAGCGTGAATAGTTCTAAAGTCACATCAGATCATAACTAAGTAAGTATTAGGCAAATGGTACACCAACTATGATGTACTATAATTTCTAATTGAGAGTAACAGTATAAATGTACTATATTAATCTGAGATTGAGATTGAGAGGTTTATACCCTCATTTGTTAAGATAACATAGTGTGTCAGATATTTTTTAATACCTCTGAGGTGTTAGACAGGCGCACGGCCCACCTGATGGAAAGTGGCTATTTTTTTTTTAAATGAAAATTTATTTATTACTGCAGCAATACACAATGAAAATACAAAAATGCTCAAACTTATTAACTAGTTGACGTGTGCAACACCAGGGGAGTCAAACTCGTACTGCCGATTCTGTAAACACAGAGAGTTTCTGTGCCGTCATCGTAGAAGAGTCTTCCCACTGACAGCACAAAAACTCTCTAGTGAGCTCTGCCTACCCTACTCACCGCCGGGAACACAACATGAGGTTAAATATGGCCGCGGCATTTCGTACGGCGGAGTTAATTCCCCTTCTGACTGCATATATGTCTATATTGACTAAATAAATATAGGTTACACAGCTAATTCTTATCCCATTAACTCAATTAAAGTTTCCTATTTATGATTCTGAGATATAAAATATAACAGTTTGTTAGATGAAATAATAATATTTGAATGAACAACGGTTGACAGAACCTTTGTTCATTCAAGTATGACCTAAAAAGCTACTGATTGATTAAACGCAAACTGTGAAAATTATTATTTCATCTAACAAATTATTATATTTTAAATCTCAGAATCATAAATACGAAACTTCAATAGAGTTAATGGGGTAAGAATTAGCTGTGCAACCTGTAAGTGATTATTTAGTTAGTATATTTATTATCTAAGGAGGTAGGACACGAAGGTATTTCCGTCCAATTTAAAAATTCCGTCAAACGTCCAAAAAATTAAGAGACTGTTCTCTTAATTGTATTTTTAGGATACACTTTTATGCCTTCATCGTTACAACTGACAGCTATTCTTCTAAAATATTTTATTCGCTTTCTGTTATATATTTGTTGGAATAAATAACGACCTATTGTTTCATAATTATTTACCCAAACAATTAGGTCATGCTGTTGTATTGTGAACTTATTTCATTTTAATGAAGTTAGTTATAAGGTTTTCATACAGGATTTACTGTTAAACTTTGCCTTACAAAAGGCCCAAAAAATAACTGAAATACTGTTTGTATGATTGTTCCTTCAAGTAAGTACGTTCAATAGAGTTACTGATAGTGTAGAATCTATATACCATTATATAATTGTGCAGTAGTTCTGCCTGTACATTGGAGATATTTAAAAAAAAAGACGGGTTGCACTCCGGGAGTGCCGGCAGAAGTGAAAACTTTTCCTTTCTTTCTTTTTTCGTTATGTACAGTGAACAAAGATAAAAAGAACACACCATACCATACCATACCATACCATACCTATAATATAGCAACAATCATAGAACCTATCACTAATTTTCTGTCTGAAGAAATTAATGAATTACTAAAAGAAAAAAAAAAACACAAAAAGTAATAAATTACAAAAAATAATAATCACAAAAAGTAATAAATTACAAAAGAAAAAAAAATCACAAAAAGTAATAACGCGGTACTATCTGAAACCATAAAGACGTAGAGTCGAAGTGCTTACCGCTAAGCCAAGAAGCTTCTTAACGCACCTAACAAAATAAACAATCTGTAGCTGTTGTAATGTTGTATAACGTCGGTCGTCGGTTACGATTCAAAGGTCAAGTAATCCTGACGCGAGTTTAACACTTTTTACCCATCCAACGCCGATAAAGAAGTTTTCACTTCAAAAACTTAAGACTACTTTCCAATAATTGTATTAATACACTAAGGGTCATTTTACGCAAGACCTGACACACAGTTTCTTGTTTCTACAGTATCGATACAATTACTTCCTTAATCTCTATTATCTTTGTTTAAATCGACTTTTTCTATTTCACCCTCAACTCGAACCTAATGTATACTGAATGTAATTATTAGATTCTTTCACACGTACACTTTTTACTGCAAGAGTCGGATCGAACGTGAGATAAATAGCTAATATTTAGGATTTGCGGAGAACGATAGTGGTTCACCTTTACCATAATTATAGGCGAATAAAATTGGATATTTGTTATTCTAGAGAGTTTCAGTATTTTGTATTCGTTTTAAATTTTCGAGGGCCACACATCAAAATCTGTGTTTTCGATACATTTAAAGTTATATAATTTAATATTCAAGTGGATGAACTTTCGTACGTATTTCGATTCACAAAATTGGGCCCCGTGAGTTCTATTGCAATCGGACTTAGTTCTTTTTAATTTTCACAAATGAGTTTCTGGATGGCTGAAATTCACAATCAGACCCTGTAGGTGGCCCGTTACAAGTTTTTATTTTCATTAAATTGGTTTAAATTTGTTAGAAACAGTGATTTGATAGTTTTTTGATGGGTTGGACTAGGACTCATACGTATTACTGATATACGAAGTAAATTCATAAAACACGCGGTATATGAATAAAACTCTACCTAATGCATCATTCAGAATTAAATCAATCTGCTATCACATACATATACGGAACAAATTGTGCTTGAAACACTCATTTTTCATCCACAAACAAATTTACTCAAGCACGGTTATCTAACATGCCATTGGCCAGAGGTCCAAAACGCATAATCACCTAACTTTGTTGAAGAATCTCCCATCTGCAGTGGATTAACCATAGGCCTGGTCATTTGGAATAGTTTGTCGGTCATTTGTTTTGTTTGTTTGTTTACGTTGTCGCCGTAAGAAAGCAACGGATTGACGCATTTTTTCTACTAATACCTATTATAAATGCGAAAGTTTGTGAATATGGATGTTTGTATGACTGTTTGTTCCTCTTTCACGTAAAAACTACTCAATGGATTTTAATGAAACTTGACAATAATATAGCTTATGTATCAGAATAACACATAGGCTATATATCATCACGCTACTGCTCAAGGGAGCGGAGCAGTGATCATTAATGTCAACAAATCCAACATCCATGTGGGCGTAGCCGCGGTTATCAGCTAGTTTTACATAAATAAAATAGAATAAGTATACCTATATACATCTATAATCTGTCAGTGATCCTGACAAAAATAATGATTTTACTGTGAGATACCAAAATCTCGAATTCAAATGATTGATAAAATACTTCTATTGTGAACAACAAAGCTAAGCCAAATACTATTAAAAGCAGCACATTTTTGTAAACATTTTTTCATTAATAAATGACTGAAAGAATTTTGCGATTGATTTAAATGAAATTAGCAACTGAAATCCACCCACATGCTATTTGGTATTCATTTCCTCGAATCACACATTTCGTGTTATATCGAGATTGGTTTTGTTTGTTGTATATATAATTATTCAAATTATTTGTGTACGATTTTAATAAGTAATCTATTGTAATATTAGCCATATGATCTAAATACACAAATATGAATGAGTAAATATCAAATTACTGATCAAAAAAGCTATCAGCCAATGACTCGGACATATTGGCTTCATGAGAGCCAATCTGGCTGACCGGAATAGATAAGATCTCTCATATAATAGACGTATAAGGAACACTGGTTATTAAGAATGTTGATGTTTTTTTATTTATTTGGCATGTGTTGCTTATTTTGCTTTGAAGCTACGAGTTTTTGTTTTCATATGTACCTGTAAGCTGACACAGGATGGAAATTATGTTTGAATTGACCAATTAAAATTTTAATGAAGTTGGAAAAACTAATTCAATTTATAAATAAATAAAATATTGAAACTTTTTAACGAATTCTATTGCGATATATTTGTTATTATTTACTTTTAACCCGACGTTTCGTAACCCTTCTTTTCAGTTGCCATGGACGCGGGTTGACTAAGAGCGTTTTCACACTAATCCGATATCCGATATCGGTGTCGGACGCCGACAGTCGATATCCGATAGCCGACACCTTGTGCTGTTTTCACATTTATCCGATAAAATCGGCCCAATACGGCCATTTGTTCGAAAGCACAGACTAGTTACGGATGCTAGGTATGAAAAAAAAAGAATAAATAGTGCAAGCAATTTTCGACCTTATTGAGATATAAAAAAGAAAATGTCATTAAGGTCGAAAATTGCTTGCAGTCGCTGTTTTAGTCTTTTGTGATCCGATATCGGGGCAACACAGGAGTGTTAGCTCCGATAACCGATATCGGGCCGGAAAATGTGAAACACAGACACATATATCATACATTTGACTTCCTCCGATATCGGATGTCGTATATCGGATATCGTATGAGTGTGAAAACAATCTAAGGATAGTAGTTGTTACATAGTTCTTTTTGTTGTTACCCCTCTAGCTAAGCTAAATTGCTAGGGTTAGGAGTGGGTTCACGTCGGTATTGTAAGTGCAAGTTATCTCAGTACTAAAACAATATCTACATAGTACAGATTTCGTTTCAGTAAAGCCACACAGGTACAGACAGGTACACTCACTGTCAATAAACACACTGAGAAATGCAAATATTGAATCACTTCCACCAATATAATTACCATTTTTCTCATATTGACTGTTAGCTGTTTTTGAAGATAGAAATATTATTTTTATACGCACGCTTAACCACAACGAGAAGGAAATATAACGTTAAAATAATGTAATTGATGTTGCTCAGACGAATCCCTGTGGATATCGTCGATATGTTATATGAACAAACATATATTTCAATGTACAATTAAGCTCGTTATGATGTGCTTACGTGAAGCAAAATAATGCGTTTTTTATTTACCTAAGTGGTTCATATTTTGCGTTCGTTGATGTGTTGTACTGTTTTATTTTTGCGGTCTTGCGTTGGCTGGTACACTAGAACTATTTTGAATTTTACAAGCTTAAGAATCAAGCGAAGAAGGTGGAGCTTTAAACATAAGGGCATATTAGAATATACTTGCTTTTTTTTTTTTTTTACGTGCGGGAAATCCCCACGGATACCCACCCTTCCGGAACCGGAGGGGGAGTTTATGTCGGACTCGAACCGACTAAACCGCACGCCGTCTCTGGGTCGTAGTGCTAGGCCGAAGGTGAGGTTGTCATGCGACATATCCCTCGCACCCCGGCTGACCCAGGGCCATCCCTCTCGGTCTGGCCCTCCTCGGGAAGGGAGGGACCACGCGGTCCCCGACTCAACCCCGGTGTGGGGAGGCGCGCATCGTCCTACGATGCGCGCCGCCGCCGTGGCCTGCTTCTGCTAGGATGACGGGCGGCTCCACCCGTCACCCTCAGGCCCGCGCTCATGGGGGGCGGAGGTCAGTTTGCGCCCTCCGACGCCCGAGCCGCCTTCGGGCGCGTGCAGCGATGTCAGCGAGCCTCTCTCGCTCATCGCGCCGCGCCCGCTCTGCTGTCTCCTTCGCGAGCATGACCTGCTCGCAGAAGGAGGCGCTGGCCGCCCACGCATCCGCGCAGCGGACCATCGCCGCGAGCAGGGTGGAGAGCGTGAGCACTCTCACCCCCAGGGCCGCCACAAGCTCCCGTCTCGGCGTCTCAAACGCCGGGCACTCGGTAAGCGTGTGCAGCCCCGAGTCCACGCTCGCGTCGCAGTGATGGCACTCGGGCGTTGGCTCTATACCCATCAGATGCAGATACCGCCCGAAGCTACCGTGCCCGGTGATAATCTGCGTCTGACGGTACGAGAGGCTACCGTGTTGCCTCTCTAGCCACTCCCCCATGATGGGCCTTACCGCCGCAATGACGGCGTGCCCTGCGCGTGGTTGCCCAAGTCGTCGCTCCCACTCGGCCACCATGACCTGGTGGAGCCGGGATTTCTCGGCCCGAATATCCTCGGGCTCGGGATCGAATCCCCGCTCCCGCGCCTCCTTTCGGAACTTATATAGTGCCGAAAAGGCCCTCGCTTCCAGGATCCACGGTGGCGATCCGGCCAGGAGACTCGCCGCTTCGAAGGATATCGTGCGGTATCCCCTGATGGCCCTGGAGGCCATCGTGCTCTGCGCCGTACGGAGCAGAGGCAGGAATCTGGCCTCCAGGGTGTCCGCCCACACGGGGCACCCGTATAGGGCCATGGACCGCACGACACCCGCGTAGAGTCTCCTGCAGGAGGACTCTGGGCCCTTCAAGTTGGGCAACAACCGGCCCAAGGCATTCGCCGTGAGCACCAACTTGGGGCGCAGACTTCGGAAATGCAGTCGACCATCAAGCACGAGCCCCAGGTATTTCAACCGGGGCTTGATGTCGATGGGAGTACCTCCCACTGTTAGGCTGGCTCCCGGGCCTGGCCTGCGCCGAGGGCCATGAAAGAACATGGCCTCGGACTTGTGCAGAGCCACCTCGAGACCCAGCCGCCGGATCCTGTCGACGACCTGAGCAACCGCGGTCGTGGCCCTCAGGGTCGCCTCGCGGTGCGTAGCCCCGCTCACCGTCACCAGCGTGTCATCTGCGTAACACGTGACGGTGGCCCCGTACGCGAAGTCACCGCGAAGCACCCAGTCGTAACCAATGTTCCACAGGAGCGGCCCCAGGACCGACCCCTGTGGAACACCGCACGACATCTCACGCCTACCGACTCCCGTCGAACTTGGGTAGACGACGGCTCTCTCCGTCAGGTACGCCCCGACTATGCGGCGGAGGTAGAGAGGCACGTCGTGGTACACGAGTGCCTCCCTGATGCAACTCCAGGGCAAGGTGTTGAAGGCGTTGGAGATGTCCAAGGACACCGCCAACATCACCTCGCCCCGGGCAACCGCATCCCCCGCCAGAGTCCTTACACGCATGATGGCATCCACAGTGGAACGCCACCGGCGGAACCCAAACTGGGTGTTCGCCAGGTCCGGCCCCACTCTAGAGAGATGCTCGACGAGGCGCTTGGCAATAACTCTTTCGAAGAGTTTGCCCACCTCGTCGAGCAGCACTATGGGCCGGTACCCGGACGGCTCGTCCGCCGGGCGTCCCTGCTTGCGGATGAGGACCAGTTTCCCCGTCCTCCACATCTTCGGAAACTGGCCCCGCTCCAAACATGCGCTGAGGAACCCTCTCAGTCGGGGTTCGAGGCCGTCTTCCCCTAGAGCTAGGACCCACGCACGGCCTGGAATGCCGTCGGGTCCCGGGGCGGTGCTTTTCTTGGCCCTCAGCCTTCGCACCGCCAGCTCTAGTTCTACCCAAGTGACCTCGGGCACGTCGTCGTCAATCACCACACTGGGCGCCGTAGGCGACCGAGGCGGCGGAGCCATCTGCGGCGGAACATGTTCCGCTCGCGCCGGGAACAGGGATTCCACCACTCCTCCGAGCAGAGCCGGTTCGAGCACCTGGGTCAGCGGAGGGGCCCGGGGGCGCAGCTTTTGTCTTACCATAAGGTAAGGCCGCCCCCATGGGTCCCGCTCCAGCGTCTCCAGGAGCTCCCGGTAACAAGCGGCCTTTGACCGCTTGATCTCCGCTCGGAGGTCATTCCGGGCCTCCCTGTATCCCTCATGAAGCTCCGCCAATCGGGGCTCCGAGTCTGCGGGACGAGTACGCCTCCTACGGAATCGGGCCCACCGGCGGTGCGTAATCACGCAGGCCATACGCAGCCTCGCGATCTCCGCATTCCACCAGTAGACCCGACGCCTCGGATTATAGGCTGGAGCCCTAGGCATACTCGCATCGCAGACCCGTGTTAGAATATACTTGCAATCAAAACACTGTACAGAGAAGAATACGTAAATGTGCAAGTTTAATAAAATTTATTCAATGTTTTTGCGAGATTAAGCAATAAATAAATTAACTTTGCTATTGATATTATTAGTACTTGGAATCCCTTACATACAATACCTATCTTGGGTCCATTGTTGGTATAAAAAAAAAAAAAAAAAAAAAAAAAGCAGCTTATATGGTATTCCAGACTATGATCTGTCTGTGTGCCAAATGTCCTTCAAATCCGTTTTGCTGTATTTTTATGAAAGAGTGATGAAAATCTATCCTTCCATTCATTCTAACAAACTTTCAAATTTATGTCATTACTATAATAACAATAACATCTATTCCACACATATAATCTACATCATAATAAACACAAACAACATCATCATCATCATCATCATTTCAGCCGAAAGACGTCCACTGCTGGACAAAGGCCTCCCCCAAGGATTTCCACAGTGACCGGTCCTGGGCCTCCCACACGGTGGACCGACGACCTGGTGAAGGTCGCGGGAAGGGCATGGATGCGGAAGGCGCAGGACAAACAACATAATCCATTTATATTTCGAGGTGAAGGAATTTGAAATACGAGAAGTGACCGAGATAATACCTAAGCTTAAGCTCAAGGAACGAGACGTCCTCATCAGTAGCGAACAAAGCCTACAAAATATACCCCTAAAGTTGCCTACTAACTCGCATTCTCTCACGAGCACGTGCGAAATATACCAAACATTTTATTTTGCAAAAATAAAAGCTCTGACCCCGATAAGAAATAATTTAATGACTTAATATTTTCTGGTCCTTATATTCGCATATTCCTGTAAAAAATGTACCCAGGTTAGGTACAAAGTATAAAATTTACGCCTAATGTCACCACTTTGCTTGGTAATGTAGGCGTTTACGTACTCGTAGCGACTGCAGTCAGTGTAGCGTTAATGCTTGTGGGTACGGACGTCTCCGCCGTAGCTCATGAGCGCGTGTAGCCGTAGAGCGCGCTACGAAACAGTGATAGAAAATTTATTGTAGAAATAAATAGAAGTATAGTACTTATTGTTAGTGCGTTAATTAGAGAGTGTTGTGTTGATTTTACTTAAGATTATTGAATAAAGGTAAGTATTTATTAAGTAATCTCTAAAGTTTAATATTATTTAGTTAACACTAGTTATTGTTTACTACTTATTTTTGTGTATTTAATACATTGCGTACTTAAAGATTAATTAAATTTAACCACTGCATAATACATGAATAAAATATTTTGATATAAATATGTTTTAAATCAATTAACCATTTAATAAATATTTAAAATTTTGCTGTAGGTAAATAATTAGCCTCAAATAACGTTGGAAAACCTGTTTATAACTTTTTAATTGGATAGCTCACCGGTTTACGAACTTTGGTACTAAAAAGAAACGGTAAACTTTTACTATCAGGTGGGCACTTGCTTGATGATTGCCTATTTGCCACCGTAGTAGTATAAAAAATAAAGATCGCTCATTTGAGTGTACAGTGAATAAGTTTACTACGCACCCTAATGACCCGGCAGGTCATTACCTCAGCACCTGTAGGCTACAGTACCTTGTGAAAGCTATAAACAATATAAAAAGTATTTATTTGTAAGTTACTGATATCATACTAGGTATGGACAGTACCTTCAAAGCATTATGGGGCTACTGTTTGTACCTAGTATGGTATCAGTTATGACTAACGTGATCGTGATGGAGACAGTATGGAAAAGTAGCATCTAGTCTCTCTTCATCCTCGCGTAGATCAGGTGGGGGAAGGTGAGGGGTTTAGTGAGAATATTAATGATTTCAATCTTAGATCAGGTGGGGGTAGGTACGGGGTTAAGTGATAATGTTAATGATTTCAATCTTATATCAGGTGGGGGTAGGTAAGGGGTTAAGTGATAATGTTAATGATTTCAATCTTATATCAGGTGGGGGTAGGTAAGGGGTTAAGTGATAATGTTAATGATTTCAATCTTATATCAGGTGGGGGTAGGTAAGGGGTTAAGTGATAATGTTAATGATTTCAATCTTATATCAGGTGGGGGTAGGTAAGGGGTTAAGTGATAATGTTAATGATTTCAATCTTAGATCAGGTGGGGGTAGGTAAGGGGTTAAGTGATAATGTTAATGATTTCAATCTTATATCAGGTGGGGGTAGGTAAGGGGTTAAGTGATAATGTTAACGATTTCAACCTTAGATCAGGTGGGGGGAGGTGAGGGGTTCAGTGAGAATGTAAATGATTTTAGTTTCTACATCATCATCATTCTAGCGGTTTTTCAGGTGCCATTTAAACTTTGGAGGCCGCGGTCAGTTGTCTCACGCTTTATCTGAACTTTTACGATGACTACTGCCGTTTAACCAAACAAGTTGGAGAAGAAAGCCGGTGCCAGTCTCGTTCGTTAATAAGTAAATGTATTGGTTCGTAGATGGGGTATGAGATTGGCTTGGGCGTCACATGTCTTCGTGCGGCCCCATTCCTGGGGGAATGTTCAGTACAATTTTTTTCAAAATACCTACATCACAGACATGCATTTAGCAAACCATCTCAACAATTTCCGACATAAAAACTGCTCGAATTGAGCCTTATACGATACGACACCCACGGGAGGAGACGGGTTGGCCCTTGTCTAACTTTACTCCACCGAGATCATAATCTATACTTCTTGTGGAGAAATAATCATTAAACTTGTCAAGAAGCAAGGTCTTATGATACAAGTATTTAAAGGATTATATCCGAAAATGCGGGAATATCTGTCGAGCAATACGGGAGCTTGTGTTGCTTAGAGCTTTCGATATAGGTACATCAGTGCAAATATTTGTAGGCATGAATGTCCATTTGCATTGATTTGGGTGTTTCTAAGCATTACAATATTACATATGTATAGATACCATAATTCAGAGCGATGTTTAGTTTACATGTAGATAATTCTGTGTAGAGCGTTCGAGAAAATTTTGCTATTTTAAAATTACGTTACCAAATTAGGGCGTTTTGGGGTTCAACCAAGATCTTCGCAAATTTCACACTCTCACTACACGCCAGTTTAGCCACTAATTGTTAGACTAGGTAAGCTCTAGTCTTCTTACAAAGACTTTTTTCTCGAGGTTCAGGGAGTCTCGGTCTCGGAGGTCAGACGATAATCATTATGTCAACCGTATAAGCCAAAATAAAAGGGAGAACGAGTCCATCTACTCGTTCTCCTCTTTTTCTTTTCTCCGAGCCCCATGGACAAACCCCGAAAATCCCAAGTCTCGACCGTAATCAGACGGTGTCCCGCCTAAGTTCATTGTGCTGAAGCTCAGGTAGTGAAATGAGCTCCCTGCTGTTGTTTTCCCAAGTGATTACGATATCGAGTTCCTAAAGAAGAATAGAATGTTAGAAGATTCTTACAGTAATTGAAATAAAACCACTTTGTAACGGATCCTGTCGTGATTAATTTCTTAGTATTGATTTTTAGACCGACGTTTCGTCTACTTTTCAGGAGCCATGTTTGCGATTTGACTAAGGATAATATCAGGTTTATACAGACTCGGCAGCTCGAATGTGATGTCCTCAATGTTGCACACGTCCACAGGCCATGGTAACCACTTCAGGTGGCATGAAAAAAAATCATGGTGGGCCCTATATGACTGCAATTTTGTATATTAATCCATATGCGGCGAATTTAAGGGACCTATAATACAAAACACGGCTCGTTATGTAATATTTGCGCCCATAAATTGGTCTAATCTGCGATAATTCGTCAGAACAGGAGACGGATTAATAACAATCTATCTATCAACTCTCATAAATAAACGTTGACGCAATTTAGTAACAGAGATGGTGACATTAATAACATTTGACGTCCTTACTGTAATTTTATAGTAGTTACTATATACGTTCGGGAATCGATTGTTAGGTCAGACAATTAAAAAAAAAATAGACTGTAAAAAGTGCCTGGTAAATGAAATAGGCTCTTTTACGTGGGACATTAAAGCAGAAATATGGATGTTAAAAATCTCTGGCTTAGAAAAGATACATGTGTTATTAGGTATATTAAATATATTCACATAGTTCAATTTAGTTCGATGTAGTTCAAATGACTAGTCGACATTAACAGGGAGGATTTTGTGAACGCCTGATTTTTTAACCCCTACTTTTATGTAAATAATTTAGTATACATGTTCAAATTAAAAGACAAGCCATATTATGTTTCTCATTTGAGATCATCGGTGATCGGAGATATTCGGACAGTTCGGAGGGTATTCTGACTGTAATGTATATTACATTACAGTTTACCAGTGTAACTGAAAGCTGTAATTCGTTGCATAACAAAGAACTGACATAAAACTAAACCACCTTAAATGTGTCGGCTAATACGAACTATGAACGTGCGTGATTCAAGCAAACGTAATTGCCAACGTCGTAACATGCTCAAATTTATTCAAAAAATTGTTTTTACTACAAATGAACTTTTTAAGTCTAGGTAATTCAATCTATCAGTAACTAGCCCACCACAGTCGACTGCTGGATATAAGCCTCTCCAAATGTGTGCCATTTCGTTCGATCCTACGCTTTGCTCATTCTGACTGTCCCCCCCTTTTTCAGGTCATTAATCCATCTGGCTAGGGGGTGTCCTACCTTCAGTTTATCTTCTCGCAGTCATTATGCCTTAGTTATTACAAGAGTCCCATTTATTTCTTCTATTACACATTTACTAACATACTTTCATATCTATAATAACAGTATTCGCAATCTGTTCGGGGTTGTGATTAGAACCGTTAATACAAGTTATCTCGATTATTTAGCAAGGGTGTAATGTAGCAGTTGCGCTATATTTGCGATATGAACCTATTGTAATTGTATATGTGATAGTGTATACTAAAATGTTACTTAACTAATCTGAGTATCACATACTCAGATTTGTTTCTAATATTCCCAAAGGGTTAATAACTCATCATCCTTCTAAGAATTTACTAGTTACGTTCAGTTTGCACGTTGGAACCCGAGTTTCACTTATTGCTTTTAAAATGATTGATGATGATGAATTTCATTCAAATTGTATGGGCGGTGTGATCAAAAATAAATGTTTAAAAATGATTGAAAAATCGTTCATTGGTTCTGATAGTTCATAAGAATGTCGGTGAATGCTCCACTGTCGCCTCAAAGACAGATATAGAAGGAGAAATTTGAATTGGTTAGGGCGTGTCTGGTGGCTTAGTGGTCAAAGCATTGCCCTTGTAAGGCAAAGATCGCGGGTCCAAACCCCGCCTAGACTGATTCAATTTCAACCTGCGTTAGTGAGCTTGACTTTGTCCTCAAACTTGTTGGACCAAGTACAATTAAAGGGCTAAGAAAATGTGGGTCTCAAGACCTTATTTAGCACTAGGCCCTATTTTGCGAACTATGTTCTTGGTCCCACATAATACTTAGAGTGCTTTTAATGGGCTGCCTTGCTCCAAAATAGTTCACATCAATACGGCATTAATCTCACTTTACCTGAACTAGCTAAAGTTTCCAAATTAATTATAGTCTTGACAATCTTAGGCCCATATTTTAGAATGTCCCTCAGCTGATCTTCGATTTATCTGAGGAATGATTGTATAAACATATTGACAAATTTGACAGGTTGTCTGACAGATTATACAATCTTTCCTCAATTAAATCGAGATTCAGCTGAGTGACATTCTAGAAGTATGGGCCTAAATTTCTTGTGTTTCTGATAGCATCGATATTGTATCGATTTTTACTAATAGGACACAAACATTACCTACATACATGCAAAAATAATCATTTATTTCTGCCTCCAGGATACGCAGAGAAAACAGGTAAAACTTTAGTTAATAGTGATGTTGCTTGCAGCTAGGAAATTGATGATATACTTGTTTATAGATGTATGAATTAATTTGAAAATAAGAAAAAACAAATTAAAATTAGTTGAAGCAGACATGTTATGACTTATTTCATGTTATTTGACAGGGTAAATAATGAAAGAACACAAAAAAAATCGTGGTAAAATAAACTAAAAGTTGTATACCATTGTGACATTATTACGTAATCTTTCTACAATATTACAAAGAGATAAATATAATTATCTATTTTTTACTATTCTTCTATTTTAGTTTTATATTTTATTTCTTTTTCTTTTCTTTAGATACACCTTATATGTATAATTTGAACACTGATTTTACAGTACAATTGAAAGTAAACGCAATAAAAATATTAGTATCATTATTCGGAAACTATATTTTTGAGAGCAACTAAATTACTTGACTACATAAACAAACTACATAATGTATTTTTTGAAGCTGGTTATAAATATTTAAACAGGAAGTAACAATTTATAAATTAAATTGCCTCGTTTTGCGTAAAATAACATCTTACTTCCGACTTAATTAATTGTAATAATAAATTCTCAACCGAATTTAAAAAGAAAACCTTTTTAATGTCTACATGGGTAAATTTAATTAAATAATTAAATACAATCCTAAGACCAGGAAAGTTTATTACTGAAATGTAACTGTTCTCAGAAGTTGGTGAACCAGCGCTAACTAACGATCTTTCATTAAATCACACCTTTAAATACTTTAAGAGGTAGGCAGAGGTGCTGTAACAAATAACCTTCACATTACAATACCTAAATCAACAAAAATTTATATATATTTCTTTAATCCCAAGGAGATAAATACGTATTACATTAGTCTCAATTATTTTCTTTCATTTTAGTAGAAGTTTTTTTAAAAGGTGGTTGATGACTTTGAATGTGTTAAACCAACATGGTGACTGTACATTCAAGCACATAAATGGATCAATAAATTGAACTTAATCACCAGCCCTAAACTCCATGGCCTCTACTTTCGTGGCCTATCCAGGGTAAATGAAGTGCTTCCCAACTATTTATGATGTTTGAGCCACTTTATCTATGTTCACCGAACCCGAGGTGGTTTACACAAGAAAAGGACCTTCGCCTTGTAGTGAAACGCTTTAATTAAAAAAGTAAAAGCTTATTGGCATCTACCGAGCTGGTACTCGTATATTACATTGTGAAGAAAGTTATTAACTCTTTAGTAGAAAAATATTGATGCAACCTTATTTTGGGATTCATGATTAAAAAGTATATTTAATTCTTCAATTACTATCAGTTTATATCTTTTACAAAGCTCTATTAGTCCCCGAGCCGCGTTTAAATTTGGACAATGACTTCCTGCCGGGCGCTACTTCGTACAATAGTTAAGTAAGTTGAATTATGAATTATGTTTATGTTTGTCAGCGGCGACTTTGATGGTGGGTTAAGCAGCAATGACTGCTGGGATTCCATCTTTTGTCATAATAGTTTTTGTCCTAATTTAAATTGCCATAACAAATTAGGCATAATTTTCTTTGTCATAATAATAGTGTGCCATAATTGGTTTTTAGCATACTGTGTTATTAAGCATAAATATTGTATATCCTAATGTTTTTATTCATAACATTGATACGCATAAAGTTGTAAAGCATATTGTTTATTTGTCTAGTAGTTATTTGGTATAATGATAATCGCCTGCTAACATGGTGCTAGCAAGCTGGCAAGGATCTGGATGCAATCTGGACTTTAGGGCACCCCGACTCGGATAGGTTAGGTTAAAAGGCTAATGCGGGGGCGGAGCGTAGCGAAGCTCCCGCATTAGGCCTTCGTGGTTATTTTTTTATAAACCGCCCAGAAGTAGTCGACCAATTAGGTCAAAAGAACATTAGGTTAAATGAACTTTGATGCGCCTACAAGTTTGACGAGAGCAATGTATAAAATAGTGTAATATTGTTAATTAAAATTTTGTAGTGATTTTTCGGAATAGTTATGGTTATGCGTCGTTATGCTTAAGTAAACTTATGCTTTGGGATATTATGCTTATTAAATATTATGCTTATAGTTAATAGGAGTAAAAAAATTATGCTTAAAAAGTTATGGCAAATGAGTATTATGCGTAAATAATGTTATGACAAGTAACATTATGCAATATTAAATTATGACATAAAATTTTAGGAATAAAAATAGAGAACCATGACTGCTCAAATATGTAAAATAATAAAAAAAAGACGGATTGCACTCCGGGAGTGCCGGCAGAAGAGAAGTGAAAACTTTAAATTAATAAATCGTGTCCATGTAGAATTTGTTATCGACGCATTATATAATTGTAAATATTTTATTTATTATTTCAGTTTGCTTCGAATATGTTTATGTTCTATAGCTTTGAATAAAAAATTAAATTATTATAGATTTTTATGCAAAATACAGCTTTTGGTACGTATCTAAAAGCAGTAAGTAAAAGTATACGAATCAATTATATATCCATGGAGTATTTTGAAACTTACTAATACTAATGAATTTGTTTTCAATAATTTACCTAATTATGTGATAACACTGGTAACCCTGATAATAAGTAGGCCGGCTTTGTTGAAATGGCTTCACTTCGTTCGCGCGTATTGCGTTTCTATGCGTTTATATTCTAAGTCTAGAATAATCTTTAATAAGGCAAATAATTTTGAAAAATAAGGCCATCTTTCGGATTATAGCAAAATCATTTAGGCCTCCTAAATGATTTGGCCTAATACCGACAGATGGATTTTTTATTATTTTAATTTTCAATTTCAGCTAAATATACCATTTAAATAATAAACTAACATTTTTAAAATTGATATTGAACTCGGGCGAGATTATTGTGATGAAATTTTTATAAAATGGATTGAGTTATTATCACAACTATTATACATGTAAGACGAGGTTACTTATTTATTCTCAACGCTAGATGATTCTATATAGTTATTAAAAAACAATAAGTATAGTGGACTTACTTACTTACACTTTGTACATCCTTTGTACATCCTTGTCCTTATGTTATTTATTATTATTAAAATTAAAACAACCAAAATATGATCTGTATATTTTTATTTTTTCTCTTCTCTTTATCTGATGATCTTTTAACTCGTTCGCGCGCGGTAATTTTACCAAACATTATACAGATAATCACCAAATATCTCCATACATGACGAAAAATCTTTTTATTTCTTTCTTTCTTCGTTATATACAGAGAAAAAGATAAAAAGAACTTACCATACCGTACCTATAATATAACGCCAATCATAGAACCTATCACTAATTTTCAGCTAATTTTCTGTCAGAAGAAATTAATAAATTACAAAAAGAAAAAATAGTCACAAAAAGTAATTAATTACAAAAAGAAAAGATAATCACAAAAAGTGTCAGAAGCCCAGGTTCAAACCCGATTCTATCTGACACCATAAGGACTTACAGTTGAAGCGCTTACCGCTAAGCTACGAAGCATCTTATCGTATCTTGCAAAATAAACAGTCTGTAGCTAATGTTGTATGACGTCACTCGTCGGTCACGGTTCAAAGGTCAAGTGATCTTGACGCGACAAAGGTCACGTGATCCTGACGCGAGTTTAACAGCTTTTACCCATCCAACGTCGCTAAAGAAGTTTTCTCTTTAAAAATCAGTCATTTCCTCCTGGCAGAAAAAAACATTGTCAGCTGCCTATACCGCGGTGGAAAATTTGTTAGCTGGTGACCTAAAGTTGTTAATAAATTGAAATTCGTCAGTCATTTCCTCCCGAATAAAAAATTGGCTAAAATACAGTTAAACCAATACTTTGAAAATGCGTCAGCTGGTGACTTAACCAAATTCAGTCATTTTCTCCTGCTTAAAATTAGCCAAAATATAGTTCACACATAATCCACTGTGGTATTGGCAGCTGACAATTATTTTCCTTCAAGGTATTGTCTCAACTATATCAATCAATTCTCAGCTGGGAGGAAATGACTGAATTTGGTCATGGGAACCTGTCGTTGGTTTGCGGACCATATTTAGTTGCACTGTCTAAAGACAGACAAGCAGCTGATTATGCTGGTCACATATAGAAGAATATTCTATAGGAACGAAACTCACTACTTCATTTGCATAGTAAAAATATATTTAAATATTATATTTAAAATAAAATTATCAATACTCCATATGTGATGTATGATGTTTAATATGACACCTAACAGTATACTATACAATTAAATCAGGGATCGTTAACACCGAGAACCCTTTTCATTTCGTGAGGAACTAAGCTAATCTTGTTCATGATTTCTCAACACGAACACCCTTTTTTTTTTTTTTTTTACGTGCGAGAAATCCCCACGGATACTCACCCCTCTGGAGCCGGAGGGGGAGGTTATGTCGGACTCGAACCGACTAAACCGCACGCCGTCTCTGTCTCTGGGTCGAAGTGCTAGGCCGAAGGTGAGGTTGTCATGCGACATATCCCTCGCACCCTGGCTGACCCAGGGCCATCCCTCTCGGTCTGGCCCTCCTCGGGAAGGGGGGGACCACGCGGTCCCCGACTCAACCCCGGTGTGGGGAGGCGCGCATCGTCCTACGATGCGCGCCGCCGCCGTGGCCTGCTTCTGCTAGGATGACGGGCGGCTCCACCCGTCACCCTCAGGCCCGCGCTCATGGGGGGCGGAGGTCAGTTTGCGCCCTCCGACGCCCGAGCCGCCTTCGGGCGCGTGCAGCGATGTCAGCGAGCCTCTCTCGCTCATCGCGCCGCGCCCGCTCTGCTGTCTCCTTCGCGAGCATGACCTGCTCGCAGAAGGAGGCGCTGGCCGCCCACGCATCCGCGCAGCGGACCATCGCCGCGAGCAGGGTGGAGAGCGTGAGCACTCTCACCCCCACACGAACACCCTAGGCAATGTCATCAATTTAATACCGTTGGAGTACATTGCCTCATCGTCTAACTCGAATGGTAATTCCAAATTAATTTAATTTGACTTTTGGAAGAGAAAACGTCGATCTGATATGATTACGTTAATGGAATGAAGAAATGTCGAACGGAACCAAGATTATGAAAATATATCGAGTTTAAGATCTGATAAAAGCAAAGGTCGAATGAAATTACATTTTCTTTTTTTATATCAAAGAGACACTGTCTTTTTTATAATTGTACGAGTTTAGGTATCAGAATTGAATTGTTCTGTCCTTTTTAAAAGGCTTGTCACTTTTTATGGAGCTGTTTGAAAATAAGATCTTCTTGTAGCGTGGTGTTCACTATCTCCTTTCATTTCCTTTTGATGTGGTTTAAATGATTTTTGTGATATTTTGTATTATTGTCAGAACCAAAGGTGTGTACCAAATATAAGAACAATCAGTCAGCAGGAGGAAGGGAAACCAAGACATTAAAACCATTTTGAGAACTTTGTTCGTCAAGAACAATCTAGTGCTGTACAAATTGTCTAGAAGTTCATAAAATACCTTATCAAAAATGTGTACCTATTCAAAATCAACACAAATAAAATAAAATTACTTTTCCATTAAAATCTCTACATATCATTTACTAGTCAAGCGTAATATTAGTTTGTTATTTCAGATGCACTGCGTTGCAAACCACTTTTAATTCAATATCAACTTTCCAAACTGTATTCATTTTTTTTTGACTGTGAGAGTTTATGTCTGACGTTATTGTTTAGCTTTCGTTTTCCATTGTGTGTAGTCTATGAGTTATTCAATAGATATTTTGTACAGTCAGATGCAATAAATCATTTAATCTATGAAAGTTTTAGGTAAATAAAAATGTTATGTGTTCATTTTTCCAGTGGTTTTGATAGGGTGGATTTATTTAGGATATGAAGTGAAAATTTCTTTTAGTGCATTCGATATTTTTGAGATGAAAATAAAACCAGCTGAACTCGCGACACTGTTACCGTTACCAACACCTTTGTATTTATATATTGTATTGTATACATAAACAACTCACACTTGTAAATCCCCGAAGTGGTCGGCAGAGGTGTATTATCAACCACATTACGCCATTATAATTTTCGATCCCACGTAATTAGGCCAGCATATTGCCGTCAAAGGGGTTAGTAGTCATGGGCTGTATAATTACTTTCAGATGGAAAACAAGGTTAACTGTTTACTTTTAACAGCGCTCCCGCAGTGCCTCTTTTCTTTTTGTTTCCACTTGACTAAATAATTACAATTTTAAAACTAGACACTAAGTATTACCTCAGTTACAGTTAGAGAATTTAATTTAGAATTTATGAGCCTCCACTTCAGCTCTTTATTGCGCTTTAGGTACTACTCCGCAAGGGTTCAGGAACTTATGCCTTTATAGTCTGTGCAATAACCGCACAAGTCCTTCTTGTGCTTCCGCTCCTGACTAACTTAATTCAAACTTAAACTAGAAAATATTCGTCTTCATCTTTAGAATACTTTTAGAATAATATCAGGTCTGTCAACATCTTAACTTTTACCAGAGAAGGAAATAATTCGTGCAAATCGACGTCTTTTGTACCGGTTTGTTTGCATATTATCAATATCAACAAAATGGACTAAAACACAACCATATTCTATCAAATATAACACAGCAATAGGATACACCTTAATCAAATATAATGTTTAATAAAAATAATTACGTCAACGAACCGATAGACAGATCCTATTTCCTGTGTGTGAGCGTCATCAGGAATACACCGCCATGGAAAGGGACATACTTATCCAATTTGCAATTTTCGCTGGATATATTTTTCATTTACTGGAATACCAGTAAATGAAAAAATGATCTCAGTTTAGATCTTATAAATTTTCTCGTGGGAACCATGCCACTATCTCCTTAAAGTAACCTTCAGACATATTTATGAAGTCTAATCAAGATATGCCATTATATGTAACAAAGCCTACCCTTCTAGATGATAGGTTATTTAGATTGATGAGATACCAGTGATTCACTGTCATGTTGTGAGTGTAAATGGTCAGCTTCATGCTTTCTTCTCAAGCCATATTATTCTTCTTATTTTTTCGTCAATTTTCAACAATTTATTCATGTAATACGACACTAATAAATTTTAGACAGGCAGTGAGTTTGTTTGTGCTATAATACTCAACAGATATTGAGTTGGTACTCTCATAAGGTTGCAAGATCCTTTGTTCTCGCTTACCAAATCATCAAATACAACTTACAGTAGCATTGAGTGAGTTACTGTGGCTTTCTGTTAGGCTTGTATGGTGCCACAGTTTAGAACTACTTAGTTTATGGAAAACAAGTGATTCAGTGAAGTGAAGTCAGTGAAATTACGTTTACCCTTTACACAATTATACCTCTTAAGGGGTAGCTACTTTAACATGAATATTTCACGTTTACTTTAAAAAAAGCATTTCAATTTGTAGAAATTCTAAAAGTTATGAATATGATACAAAGGTCTTATCTTTAACTAAAGGATAACAAAACAAAAATTCTTTTAAACTTTCCTCAAAAGACTTCATACTGTTGAATTCGAATGATGCGAACACAAAAGAAAATACCGAATACTTCATGAAAGTATACTTCTTAGAGATCAATGATAAAACACGTTAGTTATTAAACGAAGTTACTTTCCAACTTCGCTAGAAGCAGCTAACTAGGTTGCGAAGCTCGATTGAAAAGTTTTGACGAGTTTTAGTATCAAAGTTAAAAAATGTAAACAAAGATATAAAAATGTTTACAGCGACAAAATGATATGAAACAAAATGATTATTGCAAGAAGACTAATTAATGACCTATTGTACTAATGTGTAGTGAAATGTAAAGAATGACGAGGCCTATTGCAGTATCAACAAACTTCTCAAAACAGCCATATTTGAGAGTATACAAATATACTCTCAAATATGGCTGTATACTTGTTTGTGCTAGTCGGTAAGAGTGGTTACCTCTACTACAAATTACGATTCTGTTACCGAAATCATACATCGAAGACAGCCCTAAATACTGGATGGGACTTGGTTCGTCATGACTATGCTAACATATAATTTTGAGTCCGTTCTAGTGATGTCTTAAACTATCAGTACGATGGCTTCCGGGTATGATTACCGGGCTGTTTTTGATCAAAGGAGATTCAAAATTATGAAGAAAATCGGATAGTTCTCCTAGCTCAGTGCCTCTAGCACGGAAAACTATAAAAATCATAATGTAAACGTATCGAGAGAACAGAGTATTGCGATCGGACGCCTGCCTACTTTGAACCTGTGCGTGTGTGCGTGCGTGCGCGCGCGTGCGCGCGCGTGTGTGTGAGTGTGTGTGTGCGTGTGTGTGTGCGCATGTGCGTGTGCGTGCGTTCGTGTGTGTGTGTGTGTGTGTGTGTGTGTGTGTGTGTGTGTGTGTGTGTGTGTGTGTGTGCGTGTGCGAAGCCTGCCAATCGCAATACTTCACTTGATACGTTTACGGTACAATTACGATAGTTTTACGTGCTAGGAGTACAGCTTTCATTCGGTCTTTCCGGAAGGGTAATCAAGATAAGAAAATTCAACGTATATAGTACGCCCATACATTATAATATTAGGGGTTAAAGTATGATATTGCCGATTTGTACTGACAAATTGAAATTCGTTTTTTTTTAATTTAACGTATTTATTTAATCAAAATAATTACCATTATTATCTATACATTGCTGCCATCTAGTAGGAAGGTCATTTATGCCTTTGCGATAGCACTCTGGTGATCTAAATTCGACAAACTGTGTGAAAGCATTTTGTACTGCCTCCTGAGAAGAAAACTTTTTATCACATAGAAAATTGTCCAAATCACGAAAAAAATGGTAGTCTGTTGGAGCAAGGTCTGGCGAATACGGAGGGTGACGGATAGTTTCTAATTGCAGTTCCTGTAGAGTTAAAACGGTTTCTCGTGCTGTATGAGGTCTCGCGTTATCATGAAGCAATAATGGTGAAGATCGATTCATGAGTCGGGGCTGTTTCACTGCTAGTTTTGCTATCATTGTTCGGAGTTTGGCACAGTAGACATCTGCCGTTATTGCTTGACCAGATCGTAGAAAGCTATAGTGAATAACATCATGCTGAGACCACCAAACAGTTACCATTACCTTTTTATTGGTAAGCTTTGCTTTGCTTTAGGACACTGTTGTGGCGTTTCACCTGGGATTAGCCATTGCATTTTTCGCTTACGGTTATCGTAAAGAATCCACTTTTCATCACATGTCACAATTCGATCCAATATTCCTTCATTTCTGTATCGATTCAACAAGGCAACACAAGTTTCAACACGCATTTCTTTCTGCAGATCAGTCAAGTCATTTTTCACATTTTTTTATTTTACTGATTTGACTTGTTGGTAAGGTAACGTTAAACCATGCAGCTAATTCCTGGGTAGTTTGGCTCGGATCGGCTTCCACCATGTCTTTCAATTCATTGTTATTCACCTGTGTGGACGGCCTTCCTCGTGGTTCGTTCTTCAAATCAAAGTTTCCATCACGAAAGCGTTTAAACCAAAATCGCACGGTGTGTTCATTAGCAGTCCCCTCTCCAAACGCAACATTGATATTGCGAGCTGTTTCTGCCGCGTTAGTTCCGCGTCGGAACTCGTATTCAAAAATCACTCGAATTTTCGAAGTATCCATCTTTCTTGTCTAAGCTGAATAAAAAAAACAACTGAAAGTCGATAATCGAATGTTGCACATTTTTAAATGAAGAACTACATAGGTACCATGTGGAAAAAGTTTCACTCAAAAATCTCAAACCATGAAGGTTCTATGTCAATTCGAAGTACCTATTACAATGAAACGGTAATTTCATACTTTAACCCCTATTACATGCATGAACGCGTGTGCTATAATTGTACTAAATAATGCAAATTACATTGAGTGGCGTTATAAATATTTTGTGTTCACCTCTCTGCGAATACGCGAACCAATCTGCGAATTATAAAGTCATATCATTTGCGATCAACGAGGTCTCTGAATTTTCTTTCCTTTTGGGATTGTAGAATCCGCAAAAAATCCATCTAAGTAAATATGCCCTAGTCACGGTGAAATTAGGCGCACCCTGTAACATTATTAATGACTTTCCGATATTGCCTTCACTGTGCCTCCGATTTAATAACTTACCCGGCATTTTAGAAATCACCGTGTTCTTTTTATTATCATATTCGGACACGGACGGTGACTTAATTTTAAACTTGGTTTAGCTTTTAACAACAATTTATGTGAATGTACTGAGCATAAACGAAACTAAAGTTCAATCGTTTCTTTTATGTTTCTTGATGTTCTTATTTTTATTCTGGTTTTTCATTTTTATTCTTCGTATTCATCAATTAATTAACACCCACATTTCACCAATCTGTATTCGGTCCCACGT
This sequence comes from Eilema caniola, assembly GCA_949126895.1. Classification (NCBI taxonomy): domain Eukaryota; kingdom Metazoa; phylum Arthropoda; class Insecta; order Lepidoptera; family Erebidae; genus Eilema; species Eilema caniola. Next base: position 8,136,055 of record OX421473.1, on the reverse strand, counting down.
AATAGGGGTGAGCCTATTGCCGTATTCCGGGCACTATTGTTGACTCGAGCTGAGTCTGGGCTGTACAGGCTGATGCTCTAATGTTAAAGTTAATCAGCCCTATCCCTTAGTCACCATGTACGATACCACATGGGAAGAAAAGGGGTGGCTCAAATTCTACTCTGCCGGGAACCACGCGGCTTTGCAATTGATACATAATAAATATTAGACTTGCAGTGAGTATGCTACTATATAATACCCAATAGATATTGGAGTTGGTATACCAAAAAGGTAGCAATATCCTTTGTTCTCCCTTTCCAAGTCATCAAATACAACTAACAGCAGTATTGAGTGAGTTCCTGTAGCTATCTATTAGACTTGTATGGTACCAAAGTTTTGGAACTACTTAGTTTATGTAAAGCATTTACATCATCTATTTCACTAGGGAATAACTTTATAACTGTAAATCGAACTATATTTAATTTAAAATTAATGTCTAATGTTTTATCATTGAAGGTATTTTAATATTTATATTATAAATAAACATTAATTACGATACCTGTTCGTATTCTAAGAGACTGGAGGAGGTATATAGCTTATTAATAGCTGTTATCCAACTTTCATCTGATGACTACTTTATGGTTTTAAATCGAATACAATCTACAGGCATACAATAATAATTGCTATAGGATCAATGCCCGCTGAAAGAGCTTCGGCTGGCAGCAGCCAGAGCTTTGAACTAGAAACGAATGCGAGAAGGCACGCGAACCACATGACTACCGACGACGACGACTTCGCCTTCTTCGCTTTCATTTGAACCATGATCTTCTCTCCCGTCCGTAAGACGTTCAACAATGTTTGTATTATTGTGTGAGTGACGATTAACCCTTAAAAGAGTAAAAAAACACAGATAAAGGTTACTTCGAAATATTTAGACTTCAGCACAAGATTATCATAAAGATCGACTTGAAGAAATTCCTACCAATTTTTTGCGATTAGATCAAAAAAAGGCCTAGAATTGTTTGACAGTATCTAAAACTATAACGACCATTTGAAAATATGATATTAAAAACAGGAATGTAACTTCGTCAAAAGTTAAATTGTTTGATCTTCTTGAATAAGATAAGAAGTGTTCTTAAAATGAAAAATTGGATAGACAGCTTCCAAATTTAATCCTCTAAAAGTAGCTCAATTTGAAACTAAATATCCTGTTAGCGTCAATGACTTTTGAACAACTTTTTATACCTCTACCTACTACCTCTGGCAGACAAGCACACGCTCCACCTGATGGAAAGTGGTTACCGTGGCCTATGGACTTATGCAACACCAGAGGCGTCACACTTGTGCTGTCGAGTGTCGACCCTGAGGCAAATCGCTATATTCTTGAAACACGCCACATTGATAGTCGCTTGGGATGACCACATCAGCGAGTTAATTCCTTACCTTAGGGTAGGGAAAGATAGGCATGCTGTCCGGGGATTCGGATCGGCGGCGGGAGGTGCGCCGTTCGCGATCTCCTTGTTCTGTCTCTGTGAGCATGTTTTTTGCGATTGCTCTGGTTTTGGGGCGGGAGATATGTGATGGATGATGCTGCAGATGCCGAGTAGGACGTGTACTAGTCTTTATATAAGTCAATATAATTGTGCTGGCTTGACTGAATGACTGCGCGGGAGTCCGGTTTGTGTCGGCCGAAGCGTCGCAAATGGCGTCCGGTTCGGTGTTCGGTAACATGATTACATAATGGGTAGGTACTTGTAAGACTTTGTCATTGTTATTGAATGCTGCGTGGAATTCTGAAAAAGTTCGCGTTGTCTGGCGTAATGCAATTTTATCTAATTTTTGTTGTTTGGTTGGTATATGTATGGGAGGTACTTATGTACCGATTGACAAAATATATTCCAAAACCGTCATGTTCTACCAACGATTCACCGCCGGGTGGCGCAATTGCGTGATGCGTCACTTCACAAAATGGCCGTGGACGAAAATCAGCGCTTGGTGTAGATTTGGTCCTCACCGAACACTACATCACAGCACCAAGCTGAGAAGCGACCAGTTTTGGCAGCTGCAGCGCATAACATATTTTACATTGTATCACAACACAAGAAATATATAACCATCTTTCAACACAAAGCACGTAGGCCACTGTACTAGATTTGTTTTGTTGTTGTTATCAATTTCACATCACATCATGAGTCATAGTCATAGATAAGTAATAGGTAAGGTATGGTGTCATAGATCGATATCATAGATTACGTAATGGCCGAAGAGGAATGATGGTCAATGTTGCCAATTGCAAATGCAAATAATTAATGTAGGGATGGTTTTTTTTGTAATGACTGTACTTAGCTACTTGAGTAATTATTTGTTGGTAGTTCAAACATCATTTTATATTTAAAAAAAATGTATTACAAGTAACACTATTTAATATGTTTTTTTGTCATCAATAGGTATTTTGTTATGTGATTTGTTTTGTGTGCTGCAGTTAGCTTGAATAAACGCATTTTTCTTTCTTTCTTTCTTCTTAATTCCACAGTTTGAGCGTGCGTGGGATGAAATTCCTTTCATACCGCATGGTTCGCACCATTTCTGGTCGTTATGAGTGAGAATAAATCCCCTGTCTGTGGCGAGTGGTGCGATGATAGAATGTAGCGTGGGCATTATGTCAACATTCATCAACTTGAAGATTAATATAAGACGTTAGATAGTGTCTGACCCCTATCCAAACTTACTTCGCTGGTCAAAGGCCTCCGATTAATGAGAAGCTTTATAGTCCTAACGGCTTAACACTTGAGGGCTTTTTATACACCAAAAAACAATTTGCTGTGGCAACACACTGGTGACGTGTACTTTGATGAAAATTTTTTTTTATGAAAATAAAGTTTTGGCAGTACATATTTACTTACAGCTTGCACATACCTACAGGTCATCAGAGAAATCGAACTAGCTTTTTAGTTGTCAGTTTTATGATGGGTTATTCTAGTAACGAGACCCCTCCATGGCAGTCATTACAGGTAGTTGGGGCTGCAGAACTGCAATATCGTCAATAGGTTGTGAAAATCAGGTGTCAGTCGTTTTACGAACAAAAAGTTGACCTCAACATAGTAGAAAAATGCTCGAAGGATGCTAAGGATCAGCAAATTGGTTTTCTTTATTAAAATATTTGTCCACTATGTTCGAATAAGCTTAATAATGAATTTTTTTTTCCTTGTTTCAGAATCAAAATGATGAAAAATGTGGGATACAAAAATATGAAGGTAAGTTTAATTTGATATTTTTAGTTATTTAATTTTAAAATGTTTGCAAAATTTTCTTTATAATTTAATATATAAAAAAACAATATCAAAGACGTGCTGAACTAACAAAAGACTTATTTCAGCGATTTACGTTAAATTGAACTGCCTGCAGACACTTGTCCTACATAGCTATAAGTGTAGCACATTTTGCTACGCACGCACGATTTACAACTGTAGAAAGTAACGAAATTGATTCAAATGATGAAAGTACATAACAAAAGAAATGGTAATTGGTAACATTACCTTGGTAATAAATTGGAATCATATATCGTAAAACATATACGTATCACATTAAAAACCTAAAACCTTAAATAACGAAATGAAGGAAAATATACTTAAAGAAGCTTTTATTCATTTTGCTAAAAGAACTAAATACATAATGGGAAATTTTAAGCCATGTAGCCAATAACCTTCTGTTCTATTTAAAAAAGGTATTAAAATCTACAGTATAATTAAATTAATAACTACTTTCATTATTAATAACGAAGGTTGACCAAGCTTTTACTCAAAAGACAGTAGTAATTAAGTCTAGTGCACTTTAAAGTGCTGACTATAAAGTAGTTAAATCGGCTTCGCTGCCACGATAAATAACCTTCCAACTTTGATTTTAGCTACTTCATAGTGATATTGAAGTGATCGATATCATTTACATAATCAAGACAAAGGACTATTCGTAACTCATTTAGAGATTTGCCTTACTCATTTAGAGAGTTACTGAATACACAAAGAAAGTAACGAAAGTTTATTTTAACTTAGATAACTTATAACACATGCACTTAGAAAGCAAGTACAGCAAGATTGGCATACTGGCATTTTTGTATGAATTAATAATATTAGTACGCAAAAAGTTTTTTTTTTGCATACATAATAGGAATGTTATCTTAAACAGTCATATTGATAAAATATAAGCATTCCACAGTTTAGATGTAATAAATAGTTGACGCACTTTTCATCAGGTGAGCCGTTTGCTTGTATGCTACCTAAGTGATATAAAAAATCTTTTTCTTTACTATTAATAACCTTATTTAAATCAGGTTACGTAATGAGTACTGACTCGCAATAATTTTTAAATTTTACACGCAGTAAAACAGTGCTCGAGAATAAATTACAGCTTATTATATTTCTGTTCGTGTACTACTAATTGAAAAGTTGGTTATTACCAATTTTCATACTTTATAATTTTTACTCAGTGATTTCTGTTGAAAATTCCAATTATCCGTTTCAAAAATGTGTTATTCATTTTTATGCATGCATTTTCAATCATTGAAAAGTAAAAGAATAATTCCCATCTGCACCGACCAGTCCTTGACGTCAGTGCGAGGGATGACCGGTTGTTTTCCGAGAACAGATAATATTAGTGAAGTACTTGGAAAAATACTCACAAAGCAATTTATTTTCACTTGCACCACTTTCTATGGCATAATCGAGTACTGAACAAAATTATGTGATAGAATATAACACAGTTACAACTCTCTCTGGTCCGTTTTATGGAGCCCAATACCGTAAACTTTGGTGTCTACTTTCAATTCACACCATAATTTGTTGAATGACTTGTTCAATTCACTGAGGTATTTGATACAAGTTCTTGAGTGTTACCTGTAAGAGTATTAAGATGAATTTACAAAGTTGTAATATTTTTTGGTGGTACACGAATTTTGCATTGTTACAAAAGTAACTTTATTGACTAGATACATCAACGACGGTGTACAGTAGGAGCAGTTATACTGAGTGCTGCATGAGCTTTTAGCTCCTGCAGATTGGATAGGTGTAAATGATAGGTCGAGTGACTCCACACTTTTTACTCTGTTGCCTCTCCGCATTCATATTATGTGACTCGCTTCCCATGGCGTGTGATGGTTTACAATCGATTTGTGCAATGTTTCTTGATATTTTATTTCACAATTAATAAATTCCAAAAAGTGCAAATTCAGTGTGATCCGATCGCAGGCCTCAAGATTCGTAGGTGGACACCTTACACGATATGCCACTAGGAACTATGATAGATGACACTTCCTTCCGCATCACGACGTGCCTCCGCTTAGGTGCGCCGTGTGTTTCTCCGCATCGATGCCGTTGTGAAGAAGCAGTTAATTGACTTGGGCACCATGGCCTGTCGTGCTGCAGGAGCACTAGGCGAATTCCACGGCACGCCAGCCTCAACTACATAATCTGCCGTGCTCTTGTCACCGCCGGTGTACCAGCTTTGCTTGAAACAAACGGTTAGGCGCGCGACGATGGCAAGAGACCAAATTGTATGTCATTAATACCTTGGAAAATGGGTAGGACTCTCGACACCATTGCCCCTACCCATGTGCCTGGCACGGCTGGCTGTGCTGGTGCTGCTGCAGCTTCTGCAGAGGCTCTTAAGCGGCGCAAATACTCCAATCTCATTGGAGATTATGAATTTGTGTCGTTTGGAGTCGAAACGTTTGGGCCTTGGGGTCCGAGCGCCCGCAATCTCTTCAGGGAGATTGCGAAGCGTATAGTCAACGCTTCTCGTGACCAGAAGGCTGGCCTCTTTTTAGGTCAGAGATTAAGCATTGCCATACAACGTGGCAATGCTGCCAGTCTTCTAGGAACACTTCCACAAGAGGCATGCGATGCGGATGAATTCTACGACGATTTTAACTTCTAGTTTACTTTTTTAGTAATGTGTAATTATTTAGAAATGTAGTTTGATGTTTATTACACAAGATAAACAAACTGCTAGCACCGAGTCCAAAAGCCTTCTTTAATTCTCACATAGTTATACACCGTAGACGGCTTTAGGAAAGTCTAATCATAATAATTGGGTATTTTCCTGTTGTTAAAAAACTAATATTTAGCTGAACTTATTAAGTTAAGACTGGTAAAATAGTAAAAACAGTTGCGTCGGTTCTTATTTTATCGTTTTTATTTAAATGTTGTTGTTAATGTCACTTAAGTACTTACAAATGTCATTGAAATTGGTGAACAGTATCGGCAGATTGTAGTCTTTGAACATATAAAATAGTTAATTATGAATCATCCTTTTGGAATTTTTTTCTCACATTCTGCACACTCGTATATTTAAAAATACTTGTTTTACGCGAAGTTTTTGCGAAAATTTCGAGGTAATAAATTTATTGACTTTCACTAGACAGCGCCATCTAGGGATCTTCTTCTTGCTTTTAATATTTATTATTATTTGCTGCAAAACAAACCATAACCATATTCATTGCCATATTAAATGTGTAGAAGTACTTACAAATCGCTACTTAAAGTCCAAAAACAAAAATAAGTGTGATATATACGCAATACGCAGAAGATACCTTTAAGTAATAAACCGTCAAGTTATGACGCAGGACAAGCACTAACTACTATTTTAAATTATTTATACCCTTAAGGCGGTCTTAATCCTTGTTTTATCTATCTCGGGTCACAGATAGTCCCGTCTCCCGCCATTTCTTTGACCTTAGTGAAACTGAATGACATTCTTAAATAAAAGTGAGGGTTGTCATCACAAATTCGGTGTGCTAGTTTTCTATTCTACCCTATTCTACTTAAGTTTAGAATAACACATCGATTACCTTATTTTTTATTCCTAGAATGGGTAAAAACTAGTAGGTATAAGAAAAGAACTCGTTTTGGCTTAGCCATCATAATGACCGATACACAAAATACCATTTCGGCTTTCGATAGTGACTTATAATCCAGCCCACCCTTTTATATTCCCGTGGAATTAGCGGAATGTGGAATTAAACTTTCAACGGATTACGGAACTATTTTTTAGGATTTTTACGGGCTTGACACGGAAAAGTCAGCCTGTCGGATTGTAAACGGATTATTTATCTATTAAGATACAGTGAATATATTTGTCAATGTTTTGAAATCAAATAACGTTCATAACGTTCAAATATCGGTTGAGTAGAAACGGAGATGAGAGATCCATGCGGGCGGAGCCGCCGGCGGAAGGCTAGTGTATTATAAAATCGTATCGTTAAATCATTTTGACTTACATGTCATGTCATAAAGACCGATACATAAAATACCACTTCGGCTTTCGATAGTGACTAATAATCCAGCCCACCCTTTTAAATTCTGTCGTGGGATTAGAGACGTGACAGCTATATACTTTCAACGGATTACGGAACTAGTTTTTAGGATTTTTACAGGCCCGACACGGCAACGTCAGCCCGTCGTATTATAAACAGATTATTTTTATCTATAAAAATACAGTGTTTTAGTTTAGAAAGCAAATAACATTCATGACTGAAAAAGGTAAATGCGAAATTATAGAGACTTTTATTTCACTAATAGGTACACTTAATATTAACTGATTTAAATACTGTTATAAAATTGAAAATAGTCCATTATGTGTAGGTGTATTCACCTGTAAGTGGTTATGGGTACCTGCTGAAAGGTGACCAAGGCTCTGGCTTTCCTTTTAGAATTGGGAGATGCGGCAGTAGCTCGCAGAAAAGCCAAAATAAACCGGATAATGGAAAGGATTAGAGTGAATCCCGGGCTCTAAAGTGTAAGCTTTGGAAGCAACCCGATTTCACGCTTGGATGACGAGAAAACTAAAATTTTAGATTTTGCCAGAGTTCGTATCATTAACAAAAGTAAATAGTAGGTTATTTTTATGAAAATGTGTTCGTAGGTTCCTAAGTAGGTACCTAAAAATATTTGATACTCGTGATACTCGCAAAACATAACATAAACTTACTATTTTTCTGAAGCTCCAACGCGTGATAAAGTAACAAATATTTGCCAAGTGTAAAAACTTTCTCTTTGTTGTCAATAGCAACAAGGAGAATATTTAGACCTGGAACTTATTAATAGCCATTACAAACGATGTTTTGATGGGAAAGTGCAGCCACTTGAAAAATATATCCATGAGAATCATTGAAATCACCAGGGTTTGCGTTAATGGTCAGTTCAAAAGATTTGGTGGTTTGTGAGTCATCTGACTGGGTGACCTTAGGACTTTTTTATTTTACACCGCAGTACACAAAAGTATAATAAGGCGAAGCTCAATTTTCTGGTTTATTTTAAGGTACCCACTGACCTACGTATTGTGGTATCTACAATTCTAGATGAGGCAGCTGGGATTCACATATTTTATTTTAATAATCGTTTTATAGTTATTGGTGTTATTATAAAAAAAATGTAGCATATTATCGATTAATGTGGTGTCAGTACAAAAAGATTAAGTTATAACCATAATAGGCTATTAGACAAGATCGTCATGATAGCTTTTTCTGAAAAAATATGCCTTTATTCTTATTGCTTGCTGAACTAAACTGAAACTATGACTTTTCATTATTTTTAATACTCAAAATTAGTCAAAATATAAACAATCAAATTCCGTTCAAATCGATAACATTTTAGATTCGTCATAAAGTTTCAAATTACTTTTAATAAAAGCTATAAATGTGTAAACGCAACGTAGACCGAGATAAATGCGAGATTCTCTTGCAATACATTTGTCTCACACTCGTGCTAGTGGCGTCACACGCGCAAGTTATATGACGTCACTAGCACGTACGATTTTGTATGGAGCGTTCTCGGGCGGTGCGAGAAATAGAATTTTCAACATCAAATATATTTCAAAGTATTTCAGTTCAGTTCAGTATAAAGTGTTCATTTATTGAAAGTTAAAAAAATGTCAAATAGCCTATTGTGTAATTGCAATATATTACATTGTATAATTAATACTGCTATCGTATACTGTTTGCTTCACACCCCGTCGTGTAGACACAATGTATGTCTGAATAGTCTTATGAAGATAAAACTATTTAGACATACATTGTGTCTTCACGACTGAATGTAAACGCGTTGATATTTACACAGAAAATACCAATTCCCTGTATGTCAAAAGAGACATAATAGTCGGTTCAACACATGTTTTTGCGTTGCTTGATTTACGAGTTATGCTCAAACTTGAACTAAACTTCTAACTCAATTCAACCACTAAATATTCAGACTGTTTTACATAAACTAACCACTTATGTCTACCGATGTACTTTAACATCGTTAGTACTCTCATACTATCTAAACTTAGGGTATTTATTCTTTTTTTTAAGTCACTTAGGTGGCTGACAAGCACACGGCCCACCTGGTGGAAAGTGGTTACTGTGGCCTATTGACCCTTTAAGCATAAAGAACTTCTGTGCCTTCAGCGTAGCGTGAGCTCTGCCCCTCCAGACAAGTGGGATTTGACGTTAATGACAGTCGTTTACGCATGTCAAATACGTCAAATCCTATACATTCGTCATTCTATTCCATCAAATGCCTGCTAGCGAATTGCCACTTGTCTAGAGGGGCTGGTTACCCTACTCACCGCCGGGAACACAACCCGGGGTTTTTATGTGTATTCTGTAGGGCGGAGGTACTTCCCCAGTCGGACTGATCAATTAGACGGAAATACCGTCATGACCTACCTCCTTATTCACTAGAACGTTAGTTTTGCAAACTTTTAAAGTACTTCTGTACTGTTCGCTTCGTGTAACAAAGGTAGTTGGACGGGTTTAGTCCAACAAATGGGCATCGGACGGAATTAAACGGCGGGGAAACTGATGGGCTCGGATCTTTTGTTATGCTAATATTTGCCCTCCGGAGATGACAAATTGCGATGCATTCTGTGAAAAAGCCGATGAAAGTATGACAACAAACCGTAATGGATGTAGATGGGCCGAAATAAAACTTCCTATCTTAGAAACTAGTCCTTCGGGACTTGGTTCATTTTAGGGATATATTTATTCTATTTTATATGTTTAAGATTCTCTTAGTGATACAATATAATATTGAATTTTATATATCAGTTACTCAGTTCTGAAAAATATGTGACGTTTTTTTTATTTGATTGAAAACTGTATAGACTAAGGGATAGGGCTGATTAACTTTAACATCAGGCAGATATGTACAGCCTAGACTCAGCCTCAGTTGCGTGGCTCGAGTCAACAATAGTGCCCGGAATACGGCAATAGGCTCACCCCCTATTACGTGGGACCTATTACAGATTGGTGAAATGTGGGTGTTGATTCACATCTGCCTAACCCTCCGGGGATAAAGGCGTGATTATATGTATGTATGTAAATGTCTTTCTAATAATAGTAAATGTTCTACATCTTTTTGGAAGTCGATTAAAAATAAGTTTACACTCTTGATTGAAGACACTTTGTGGAACATGCTACACCATATTGAATAAAGACACTTGCACTTATCCACAGTATTTTATTTTTCACTGTGGAAATGTACAAGTATCTTATTCAATATAAGTTGATATAATATTGTACATCAGTTACGTGCTCATAACAGATTTAACATCGGATTGACACTGACTCGTACTAAACGAGAAAGTTCCTTTGTTTATGTTTACCGACTGCCTCAAGCCATACAGGGTAAGATGGTTTAAGGGATATGTAACATAGAATAATAGTAATGATGTAAAGAGCTTATGAGCCTTGCAATATATATTATTCATAGAAAAAAAATAAAGACTGGAAGATAACATAAAGCGTGTTTGGGTGGATTTCAATAGAATGACTTTTTTATATAGGACACGTCAATTTGGCTTCACCTCACCTGATGGTAACTTAAGGTAGAGTCTCAGGAAAGAGGGCCACCATTATATACACGTGCCATGTTAACAATGGTGGCACTTAGCTTGACGGCCTCATCAGATGCTTTTTCACGCCCCGCTTAAAGGACCCGGGACTGTAGGAAGAGGGAAACAAGTGATGATAGCACATAATGGATGGAGGATACAATATTGGAACAATCTCTTAGGCCCGTATTCCAAAAGGACACTCAGACCTGAATCTCGTTTTATAACTAGATCTGAGGACAGAGTGGACAGTTCTAACGTCATTATGATAGTCGATTTACAACTAAGCGTTGTTCTAGAAAACGGCTTAAATATTTAATACAAATAGATGACAGATTCTGTCAAACATTTATCTAAAATTCTCTATCCAAACAAGGTTGAACCTCAGATTAGGTAGGTGCGGTTACTTCAGAAACCTTTAAGTAGTATATCGTGGTACTAAGTTGTGTGAAATAAGGTCTCGTAGTAAATGCCAACGAGGTAACTGATGAAACAGATATTTAAAAAAAAGGATACCAAATCCTGATTGTGACAAAAGAACTAATCCTTGTATTTTCAAGATAAGAAAGGAGACACAAACTCATTTTGATATTATTAGTAACTTATTATATTGTAAAATCTAAAAGAAAAGATGCTGAAACTCCTCAAAATCTTGTATAAGAGTCAGGCGTCGCCACCATTTATATAAAGAAAACTCTTTAAAATACCCCTCAGTTCCCCTAAAACAAAGAGCCATTTGTATTAGTTTATAACAAGAAAATTTACGATCTAGCAATCCAGGCATGTCGAGAGTATCATTTTGAGCCATTTTGCTTAACGATTTTCTAAAACTTTGGGTGAAGTGGAGTCTGTTATACAAATATTGTGGTGAAATTTTAGACGTACTTAGTATCTTTTTGGTTATAATACAAAAATATGAATGCTTTATCACAATGGCGTGCTACATATATTATGTATTACTTGGAAAAAACATAAATCAACTGCAATAAAGAAATAGGTAATACAGTCGATTTGCCATAGCAAAAAAAAAACGATATTTTTATAAGTTGAGCTTATAAATGCGGATTTTTGTGAAATAAATTGTCGTTGTAAATTAAGTCTTGAAATCGCTTCCAGTATCGAATAAATTAATGAGAACGTATCTGAAGAATAAATCTGAATTAGAATGTAGTGTCGTAAGGTCCACGAAGTAAGTCTACTGATTAATTTTCAGAGGAAAATACCTCTTCAAACTAAAGTTTGACATTATTACAATGGGGTGATATTGTGATTGAATTTGGTACACATTTAATCCCATATAATGCGATACAAAACTCTGCATATATTAGGTATATTAGTTAAAGATCGCGGCTAGCCAACTGTCGTGTGAGTTTATAACTTCATTCGAATAGTCACATACAGTATGATAATTCCGTGTCGCTGCCTCTGCTGTTCTATGCGGCTGCAAACTCACACCTTCAAACACGTTTTTGATCACACGAATAGACTAACCGAATAACCTACTGATTGAAGAATTTAACCGAAATTAACGTCATTTCCAAGCGACGTACTGTAAAATTAAAAAGAGCACATGAGTTTCTAATCTCAAAAGCACTCACATGTACCTACATAATATATAATGTCACGCTATGATCATGAGTGGTGATGTCTAAATTCTTTTAAGCCCTCTGAGACGTGTCAGCGTTAATATAAAAAGAATATCTTCTGAAAGAGGCCTGAATCATGCCGCTCGTAGGAAACGCAACTCGACACCAAAAGTAATCCTCTTATCCTAATATGAGGATGGTGGAAACCTTTTTATATACCTAAGCATATAATATGATGTATCATACTAAAAGAAAATGCAGTGTATGTCCTACATTATGAATGTAATACTGTATGCTGTATTACATGCTTCAATGTTAAGTTACGTTTTCTACTGAGGGGGAGAAAACATGCTCAGTCCTCCGTGGGCGGAGATGAGTGAAGAAGAGCGAACCGAAGGTGTAAAAAGGATTTGGTATTTTAGTTGAATTTTTTCATGTAATTTACCAGGCGGCTAACACGCCTATATTTATCAACGTACCCAATCTTCAAGAAGAAGTGTTGCTGAATTCAAGCTCGATTTTTGATCGGGTTCATCATCATTCAGTTTCTCATTTTTCACTCAGTTGGAATTAGCTTTCCAGTCTACCTGTGATAGTTACCTTTCCAGTCTATCTGACCTTCAATACTATCCCTGAAGCGACTGCCATCCTCTTGACCACCTCAACACTTTTTTTTCGGGCCATCCTATTTTTCGAGCTTTAACTACCTATAACGACTGCCATTATTCTTCGTGTGGACTGATGCGGCAGAACGTGCTCTCTGAAGCACTGTCCCGATTTTCAGTAACAAAGTTCAATAAACAGCAATGCATTAGACTGTATGCATACTTAACATGCAATCTAATGCACTGCTGTTCGGTTTGTTCATTTGCTGATAGAGCAGACGAATATTTAACATCAATAAATTTGCCGGTGAACTACCCCGGGCAATATACACATCCGAGGTTACAATAATTTGCACCCAGTTGAAAATTGTTATATTTGTTCCGAATACTATCATAAATGAAATATAAAAAATCCACATCGATTCTAAGCCTGGTTTCTTTTTAATTCGGGAGCAAAGGTCATTAAAACGGAATTTTCGTGATTTTCAGCAAGACGGTAAATTTTATCACAATAATGTCTGAGACGAAATTAAAGATCATGCAATTTTCTAATAAAATCGGTCAAGTGCGAATCGGGCTCGCGCGTTAAGGGTTACACGTACGAAACTGAATTTCGGCGCGTACTTGTGCTACTAAACAGCAATATACTTAGATTGCATTGAATAAGAAGTTTGATTTTGAGTTTGATTATGACTTAATAGGCGCGGACTTGCGCTACGTAAACGTTGCGTTAAATTATAGCTTTGAATTTACGGTATTTCCCGTTAAACTAGAATTACGAAATTTAGGAAGAAGCAAGGTATTACAGCATAAATAAAGGGTAAAGTTTGAAATATACCATAATCTACCTATCTACAGTAGCAGTGGCACGGGTAGCTACAAATTTACGGTTTTCGAACTCTTCTCTTTAACTGTGCTGTAAGACCTTGCTTCTTCCCAAATTTCATAATTTCAGCACAACGGGAAGTACCGTAAACTCAAAGATATAATTTAATGCAATCAGAGTATATTGCCGTTTACGTAGCGTAAGTCCGCGCCTATTAAGTTTCGTATGGAACCCTTAGTGCGCGAGCCCGACTCACACTTACTCGAGTTTTATACATAATTACATGGTCTTTAACTTTACCTCAGACATTGTTATGATAAAAATTACCGTTTTGCTGAAAATCATGAAAGATCCATTTTTTTGACACCGAATAAAAAATATCCAGGTATGTTGAGAACGATGAGGACTTTTTATATTTCATTTATGATAGTGTATTGAACAACCCTACCAAATTTCAGTTGGGTGCGAAATATTGTAGGCTCGTGCCTATAATTCAGTTTAGATAGACTGAACGCTACGCGCGGTCGACATAGATTGTAATTAGATGTTTGAATTTAGAACGATCATAAATTACTAGTTATTTGCTGAAGTTTTAGGGGATTAATTTTATTTTGGGTGGTTAAAATGATTTTAAAAAAGTAGATAGATAAATAGACAACTCTTGATTGTACACCAACATTAGATTACAAGAAAAAATATATATCAAGACATAGTATATACGTACCTAATTTATCTTTTTAACACGTGTTTTTACTCACTTGAAATAAAAGTTTGAAGAGATACATTTATATTATAATTATTAATTACGTTTAAGGACACACATTTTGGACCTACGTACCGAGACAAACGCGAAACGCGCACAGATTGTTTTGTAATTTAATCTATGCTTGGTGAATTTGAGTTCGTCCTCCGCCGTAACAAACCGTGATATCCTTGAATGACAACAAAGAACCGTATAAGCGTACTGTGCATATAGTGCTCTACTCATTTTAAGCACAGTTTTGTCCAAGATATAGATCCCGAGACTAATATATGTTTATAATCTGTTATATGAGTACATAAGTCCTTTTTCTTTTACATTACCTACGCCAATAAATTACCCAATATTACATTTGGCCTATCTAATATTCATGTTCATCCAAGGCTTGGATGTAAGAAATTACTTTCAACGATAACGCCACCATTTGTACAGTGGCGGTCAAATAATGTTTACCAGTTTTCAAATAAGATTCAATATCGCACTTTTTTCACTAAAGTCATAAATGCCATATCAATTTACTTATTATCTTTCAAACGTCATTATGCAAAATTACGCATCGAGAGAATTATTAAAAACTTTTTGATAGTGAAACTTATTTCTTAAATTTTTTGAATGACATTTATCAAAATTGATTGTTTGAACGTCATATGGACAAGAGCAATTTTTTTTCTTAGAAAAATATAAATATTTAGCTTTTGCCTGCGGCTCTTTTTTATGATATATGAGGCAAACGAGCAGAAGGATCGCCTGATGGTAAGCGATCACCGCTGCCCATGTAAACCTGAAACACCAGAAGGATTCTAGGTGCTTTGCCGGCCTTTAAGGTGGGAGGACGCCCTCTTCTTGAAGGTCGTATCGGTCCGGAAATACCGCAGGCGACAGTTCATTCCACAGGTTAGCTGTGCGAGGCAGGAAGTTTCTGGAGAAACGCACAGTTAAAGACTGCCAACCTGTGAAAATTTTGTCGCGTAGGGCGATGGCGGAAAATGCGGCAGGGATTAATCCGAACAATTCTCTCTCTTGTCTCCATGCGATAGAAAATGCAGAGCGAAGCTACATCCCTACGCAGCGCCAAGGGGTCAAGTCGATCCGAAATACGGCAGTCGACAATTTGAGTCGCTCGTCGTTGGATACGGTCCAGAGAGGCAAGCTGGTACTGAGGTGCCAGCCAGATGGGAGGTCAACAGAAGGTCAATCAGGGAAGATTCCTGGCCTTCAATATCTGGGATTCGCGTAGTCGCAGTAACCAGCTGTGTCAGGTCATGAGCCAGAGCGAAGTTGTAGACAGACCTACCCGCGTGATCAGTCTTGTTTGAGCCAAGTCATTCGGCGTTGTGGGCATTAAAAATCACCAAGAATAATGATCTCGGTGGATGGTAAGAAGTGTCAGGTGGAGACGATATCTGCGTCTCGGTCAAAAAGAGCAAGGCCAGCTTTGCTGTCTCGAGGTGTTGGTTTACAGCATTAAGGTTAGATAGACGTGGACCCCGGATGTTGCAGAAGTCCACGGTTAACGTAGCAGGTGGTTGCGAAGCTGCTCTGCTCTTGCCTCGGGCAGATGGCAGATGATTGAGCCCCCTCCTCAGAGTACGACGTGGGCGGCCTTGGCGTCCACGGCCAGGCACAATGTTACCTGAGCATGGAAGCCCAGGGAGGGATTCTCCAGCGCAGCCGGTACCCTCCTGCGGTAGTCGGTTAAACTGCACAATCATCATTACTGCGAGGGGGTTGGGGGGTTTGAGCTCTGGAAACCTTACTCACCGACAGGAACACAACAAAACACACTTTCAAAGTAGGCACTGTTATTACGGCTGTGATCTTTTGTAAGGCGGAGGTACTTCCTCAGTCGGGCTGCTCCATATTCGAGCGAGATGACACTTCACTGTGCCCTACCTCTCTCAGTGCCCGCGTGGATGTCGGTAACCCCACAAAATCGGTTATCGTTATAAATTGTAGCCTATGTGTTATTCTGATGTATAAACTTTATTATTGTAAGGTTTCATTAAAATCCATTCAGTAGCTTTTACGCGAAAGAGCAACAAACATCCATTCATAATTACAAACTTTCGCGTTTATAATATTAGGGGTTAAAGTATGAAATTGCCGATTTGTACTGACAAATTGAAATTCGTTTTTTTTTTAATTTAACGTATTTATTTAATCAAAATAATTACCATTATTATCTATACACTGCTGCCATCTAGTAGGAAGGTCATTTATGCTTTTGCGATAGAACTCTGGTGATCTAGATTCGACAAACTGTGTGAAAGCATTTTGTACTGCCTCCTGAGAAGAAAACTTTTTAACACATAGAAAATTGTCCAAATCACGAAAAAAATGGTAGTCTGTTGGAGCAAGGTCTGGTGAATACGGAGGGTGACGGATAGTTTCTAATTGCAGTTCCTGTAGAGTTAAAACGGTTTCTCGTGCTGTATGAGGTCTCGCGTTATCATGGAGCAATAATGTTGAAGATCGATTCATGAGTCGGGGCTGTTTCACTGCTAGTTTTGCTATCATTGTTCGGAGTTCGGCACAGTAGATATCTGCCGTTATTGCTTGACCAGATCGTAGAAAGCTATAGTGAATAACACCATGCTGAGACCACCAAACAGTTACCATTACCTTTTTATTGGTAAGCTTTGCTTTAGGAGACTGTTGTGGCGTTTCACCTGGGGTCAGCCATTGCATTTTTCGCTTACGGTTATCGTAAAGAATCCACTTTTCATCACATGTCACAATTCGATCCAATATTCCTTCATTTCTGTATCGATTCAACAAGGCAACACAAGTTTCAACGCGCATTTCTTTCTGCAGATCAGTCAAATCATGAGGTACCCATTTTTCACATTTTTTTATTTTATTGATTTGACGCAAATGAGTCAATATTGTTGGTAAGGTAACGTTAAACCATGCAGCTAATTCCTGGGTAGTTTGGCTCGGATCGGCTTCCACCATGTCTTTCAATTCATTGTTATTCACCTGTGTGGACGGCCTTCCTCGTGGTTCGTTCTTCAAATCAAAGTTTCCATCACGAAAGCGTTTAAACCAAAATCGCACGGTGCGTTCATTAGCAGTCCCCTCTCCAAACGCAACATTGATATTGCGAGCTGTTTCTGCCGCGTTAGTTCCGCGTCGGAACTCGTATTCAAAAATCACTCGAATTTTCGAAGTATCCATCTTTCTTGTCTAAGCTGAATAAAAAAAAACAACTGAAAGTCGATAATCGAATGTTGCACATTTTTAAATGAAGAACTACATAGGTACCATGTGGAAAAAGTTTCACTCAAAAATCTCAAACCATGAAGGTTCTATGTCAATTCGAAGTACCTATTACAATGAAACGGCAATTTCATACTTTAACCCCTATTATTAATAGAATTCTGCTGCAGAAGAATCTTAGTTTGTTAAATCGCAAAAAAATATTCTTAGTTAAAAAACTAGTATATTAGTTTTTTACAAAGGTTTTCTATATTTATTGAACCTTGATAATAGTCAGTCCATTTTGTCATATCATTGGAAAAAAGATAATCTATGTGTCAATCAAATTATAAAATCTTCAAAAATGCTTGAAATATATATATACATTTAGAAATTGTGACCCAAATGTGTGGATGGAATAATGTGATTGTGTATTCCATTTTTGATTGTTGAATAAAAAGTTTATGTTTTTATGGCCTTCAATTTTCTATTTTGATAACAAAGTATAGATAGTAACTATACCTTCGTCATGTCAGAATAAACCTCTGGGAATTGCCCCAGTTTAAGTTCCGTAAGGAATTGAAACCACCGAATTTGCAAAAGATATTGAGACTCTATTGTCTTCAGACTAAAATAATTATAATATTCATGTCGTTCTCGAAATTAGAATAAAGTAAAAGTATCAGATATTAGGTTTATTTCAGAAACATAAAAATTAAGGATTACTATGTAAGTTTTTTAAAGATAGAAAAATATATAGAACGTAATAAGTGGAAACTTTTGGTCTCTGCCTACTCTAATGGGAAAAAAGCTTGACCGTATGTTTGTAAGTAGGTATACATTTGACCTCCGCTCAGTGCAAATATTTGTATGCATGAATGTGTATATTTGCATTGGTCTATATAATACTTATGTATGTATTTACAAAAAAAAATCTAAGCATGTTTATTCGCATTCTAGATTTCATAACACAAGCTAGTTAAGCTATGCTTACCACGGGTCTAAATAGTGTTGTGTGAAATGTTGCAGAATATTTATTATTTATTTAATTTAGAATAGTTAAAAGGCCTCATTCATTGAAATGTTTTAGGAACTAGCTTATGCTCACTGCTTCAGCCAAGTAAATTGTTGATCCCGTCCCAGCTACGTATGAGAACGGAACGAATTTCCGGGATAAAAATATTGGTTATTCTAGAATATAATCTATCCCTGTACTTTATAATTTACAGTCAGATCAGTTAAGCCCTTAGAGCGTGATTGAATATTAAACATCAAAACATATTCACAAGCGTCCAAATATTTAATAATAGCTTTCGCCCGCGGCTCCGCCCGCGTGGATGTCGGTCATCGTGACCAAACATAGCCTATGTCCTTTCTCAAGGTCTAATCTACACCTATACCAAATTTCATCAAAATCGGTTCAGTGGTTTAGGCGTGAAAGCGTAACATACAGACAGACAGACAGACAGACAGAGTTACTTTCGCATTTATAATATTAGTATGGATTGTAGGAAGTAGGATAAGAAGTATTATTCCAAATTATAATCTATCTCTGTACCTACTAAACTCCATTGAACTGTTAGAGCACAAATTAATAATAAACATAGAAACATTCAAACATCTTCACAAACTTTCAAATTCTACTAATATTATAAACGCGAACGTTTGTAAGTATCACGTAAAAACTATCTACTCAATGGATTTTAATGAAACATTATAATAATATAGCTATAACCGACATCTACGCGGGCGGAGCCGCGGGCGGAGCCGCGGCAAAAGCTAATTTAAAATATAAGAAGTATTATTGGAATAGGATAAGTTAAAGGTAATATCACAATACTGTGAAAACAGGTAGAAGACATAAGTAGTAAATGTGAATTGAAAACTAAAAAATTCAGCAGTATTTCACATGTTTCGTTCCTCAGGCATTAAAATCGTGTTTCATTACTCTTGCCTCTAGGTTTTCTCAGTAGGGTTGGCGTTTAAATAAACTGCCTGTCAATTTCTCTGGCATGGCTCACTTTTACTAAACATTGGTGTGAGTATTGAACGAGATTAAGTCATTATTGAACAGGAAAAATATGTCAAACAAAGTAGTTCATTTGATGAATACAATAACCAGAGACTTTATTAAATCTACTCATGGAAAGTTTTTTTATATATAAAGGACACGCCAATTCGACTTCACCTTGCCTAATGGAGAGCTGAAGGCAAATTCTCAGGAAAGAGTGTCACCACTACATACACGTACCATGTTAACAATGGTGGCATTCAGTTTGACGGCCTCATCATTAGATCGCAGCACCACGTAACACCAACCGGTCCCAATAGTGCTGCGACCACAATCCCCCCTGCACACCTATGCACTTGCTGATTCCTGAACGCAATCCAACCGAGATTGGATTACTATGGAGGGTTTTTTGCAATCGTGCACGGTGATACCCAGTGGTACCCATCCGGCCGAAATTTGTGGCAAATTCGTGCCATCAAATTCAAACCAGTTCATGACGGGATATTTAAGTTAGGTACCTAAGGAAGATTTTAATAATCTTTGTACATTATATTATTATTAAAATAGAAGAATATTTCTATGTATTCCTACTAATGCAACAAAAATATGAAGAGGTATCACTATTATCTTTCTCTATTTGCCCACATGGCTGGGGTTGGCTATCCAGCCTGAATGTGATGCGGCTGAACTTCAATATTTTCCGTAAAATGACTGCCACCTGACCTCCACAAACAATCAGCGATTTCTAAGTTCTATTGTTAGACTAGTCGAAACTTGTAGGTCTCCAACTACCCGTTACGACTGCCATAGATATTTTATGCTAACCGGGGCGGACGGCTTATCGTACTCTCCGAGGCACGGAAATGAAGAGATATATTGATCAGTACTAATTATCCCAATCCCCTAGATAGATACGTGCTTACAGTGTTAAAGTAAATCAGTCCTAATTTACTCCGAGATTTGTTTCCCACTATGTCCCAGTATTCGCCATACATCACGGTTAAGCACATTTAAATTCAACATTCGGAACCGTTTTGGAATTTCATCCCCGAAATTCTAATGGCAATTAAATGATTTCGTATTTTGAGTGGTGCATTTTCTATTGCTTTTATCAATTAATTGTCCCAGTGACCAAAGGTCTAATTTGTCGATATAATTATTTGAAATTGTTCATTGTGATTTGAATAATAATAGCGCAAGAAGTACATAACTTTCGCTTTGACATTTTGTTAGCAGGAATTTCGGGGAATTTTAAAAATAAATCTGTTAAGCTTTTAATACCATTATGTAAGTTAAGTAAAATGACTTACATAATGGTATTAATTCTCGGAAAAAATGACACAAATTTGCTTAGACTGCTTAGAGTGTCTGGGGCCCAAGTCAAACTAACTTTTAAGTCGGCACACCTCCTGTCTAGGACTTAGGAAGTCTGGCGGCAGTCAAAGTAAACCAAGTCATGAAAAAGAGTGTAACTTAAAAATACTACATTTCACCATGATACAAGAAAAAGTTCGGGATACCTAAATATAATAAGCCAAAAATCTCTTTCACACATTCTATGGCAAGGAACAATTTTTCATTATTATCACATAAAGGCCTGTGATGAAATCCGAGTCCCTCGCAGGTCGAAGGGTCTAACTAGTACATTGTCGGTTTGCGACTGTTATATGACATGAATAGTAATGCTACGGAGCGCGGTTCCATTTTTATTATTATATACCTATCACATACCATAGTACGTAGTTTGATATATTTATAAGATTAGTTATAACAATAATATTTTTACAAGAATATTTTCAAAAAAGAATACGAATACATACATTATGCAGATTTATTTTAATTTTTGTACCTTTAAGATATGAAACCTTAAAAAAGATTTTTATTTTTGTTTTTATCGTTGCTTTCCTAGTACTCGTTCACATGATATTGTCTTAAATGAGAATATTATTTTGAGAAGAATTTATACAAAGCACTGTTAGGTACTAATGTGACCTTTTATATGTCACCTTAGAAATGAACGAAAGTTAACAGAAAATAAGATCAAAATAAGCCATTTATAATATGTAAAAGTAGGTACATAAAAAGTATCTTAATCACTTTATTACTTTTTCTTTCTAAAAACATTTTCTCAATCACCTTATTACTTTTTCTTTGTAATGAAACTGCTGATGCCAGCGGTATTGCCTGCGAGAAATTTCGATCTCGTCCTCACAACCTATGGGAACCTATTCCCAGAATGAAAAATTACCTATGTGTTATTCAAGACTATAATCTGTCCTTGTATCAAATGTCAGCCAGCTTCGTTCATCCGTTAGAGTGTGATTGAGTACAAACATCCAAATATTCAAACCTCCACAAACTTTCATGATTTATAATATTTATAATACTAGGAGGTAGGACACGACGGTATTATCGTCCAATTGAACAGTCCAACTGGAGAAGTACCTCCGCTCTATAGAATACCGCGGCCATAATAACCTCGTGTTGCGTTCCAGGCGGCGAATAGGGTACTCAAAGTTCACTGGAGAGTTTTTGTGCTGTCAGTGGGAAGGCCAAGGGCTATTCCTGTCTTCTACACTGACGGCACAATAACTCTCGGTGTTTACAGGGTCGGCACCACGAGTATGACTTCCCTGGTGTTGCACACGTCCATAGGACACAGTAACCACTTTCCATCAGATGGACCGTGTGATTGTCTGCCAACTCAGTGGTATAAAAAAAAGTAGAATCCAATAGATTTTTTACGATGTTTATTATTTATTATCGGTTAAACGGGTTTACGGACTTAGCTGAAAATCGCTCTGATAGACTAATATTATTATGGTTATTCATTACTTTGAAATTTCATAAAAAAGTAACCTAGAAAAAGTACAGATTTAACGTTGATTTGTAAGACCAAGCTGTGTAATCTAATATTTACAGTACAAACCACGGGAGGTCTGTAATTATTGCGTACCTACGAAGGTTTCGTTATTTGCCAAAGCTATGTTGGTACAACGTATTTATTCGTATGGAAATTTGAGGGAGGTGGTCGTATATTTATTTTGTGGGTTGAGTGTTCAAAAGGTATTCTAATATGTTGGGTAATTATTGTGCCAAGTTCGGAAGTTATTTCATTAGGCCCTATTGTTGTTTTTGATTATGTAAACCACAATGTAAACCGTCTCCACTGCCTTAGAATAAAGTAAGAATCTTTATTCAAACTGTTTCTTGTGAGGTTCTACTTTAAATTCGAATATTATATTCAAATGGAATCAAATTAAGTAATAAAAGCATTATTAAGTTTTCAATTTAGAATGACATGTTTTTTGTTATGAAGTATTTTTGTCGTACGTTGAAACTGCAACTTCATTTAATCCGGGGAGTATTATGTTACTGTGGGTCGCGTCCGACGGAATCAATATTCCATGTCGGCACAGCCCCGGGCATTGACTAATATTTATAATACATCTGACCTCACAAATGAGTAGCAACAACCTGTGAACACTGCCACACACAATAATATAGACAATAAATTACATACGGCCAATAATATTGTGTGTGCGGTTCGTATTATTGAGTGATAACATTCTGCGTAAATAGTAACACCAAAATATCGGTATTTAAACTATCATGGTTGTTTATACTATTATTAAAGTTTTCGGGATATTTACCATGTAATGATTTATTTCACAAAAGAGTGCGTAAGAGGGTAGACCGATATATCTGCGCTTAAAACTTTTCTCCGTCAACCGCCAGTACTTCAGTTCTTCCGTGATCATGGCGCTTGCAACGGTGCCGAAATATCGGAAACTCAATAAATCATTACATGGTAAATATCCCGAAAACTTTAATAATAGTAACACCAAAAATTCTCATTTTTATATACCACTTAGATGGCAGACAGGCACACGGCCGACCTGATGGAAAATGATTACCGTGGCCTATGGATGTGTGTGTGACACCAGGGAAGTCACACTTGTGCTGCTGACCCTGTAAGAACAGAGAGTTGATGAGCCGTCAGTTATCATCATCATTTTCTTCATTTAGACGCTATCCTGTTTGCATCCGAGGCCAAGGTGCCCCCGGAGCTTAGGCTGTGCCTGTGCCGTAAATGTGGAAAGCAAAGCAGGACAAGCCTTTGGTCTTAGCACTGACAGCACAAAAATTCTCCAGTGAGTTCTGGCTACCTCCATCAATAATCATCATCGAGCACTTTAAGATAACATACACTTCAAACTATGGGACAATTACTATCAAAAGTAACCGAAACGTCGGGCTAAATGTTAGTACTACCAAATGAATCGCTATAGAATAATTTAAAAAGTATTTTATTTCAATGAGCGATTTTTGCATAAACTGCCAACAGTACCATTACTGTTGATATTATTTAGTGTTTGTTGTTAGCTTATGGATCAAGTATCGTGATCTAATAATTTAGTCATAAATCGCATTTGCACATCAAAATTGTGTTAATATTTATCAACCATCATTAGAATTATTAATAATGTCGACATCGACATTTTTTAATAAAATTCTAACAGTTGTTACATAAGGGTTATAAAGGGTATTTCCAACCTGAACAGGTTGATTAGGACATGGAAGACACGCCGTGTCCTGGTGAACAATCCCACTGTATCTTGTACCACTATCAATTTAGTACCATTAAATGATGCATGTTGTAATTTTTAACTCATTTCGGTAACCGTTTCTGTTTTTTGTATACACGGTTCTGAGTTACAATTCAGTTCAAAATGATTACCAGTAAACATTTTGAACTGGATTATGTATCGTTAATAATATGATTGATTGTAATTTGTTGTGTAATTTGGTGAGTGTATCTAAATACATAAATAAAAAATAATTCTCTAGGTCTTTTCCCAACTGACTTGTGTTCGGTTTTCCAGTCTAACTGTAATGCGGCTGAGCTTAGATATATTTCGTGAGATGACTTCCATCTGACCTCTACAATTAATTGACGATATCAAAGATCTGTAGTTAAGCTAGTCGGACTTATGTGGCCTTCAACTACCCGTAACGGCTGCCGTAGATATTCGTATGACAACCGGGACCGATGACAACTTAACGTTTTCGCCTAGACACGGAAACCTTTTTATCCATTATTATATCACCAATCAATGTAGGTATAGACAGGATCGCTATGGTAATATACGCGCCCTAATAATTTGTTACAATAAACCTATAGACGTGTACGTATGACGTATGATATGCAAATTACTTAATGCCTTGCATTTATATCTCCACATAATACGCTAATACACGTTGTCGGTTTCACGCTACCGTGAACGGATTTATATAATAATAGAGGATTAAAGCTTTGTCTTTAATATGACGAAATTAATCCTTAAGCATTACCTATTCACGTTTATGTGTTACCAATTCACTATTATAATTAACTATTGTTTCAATTTGCAGAGCAGTAACTGTTAATGGCTTGTTGAGTTGTGTTTGTTTCATAAAACATTATTGAGGGTATTATTTAACTTTGGAAAGCGAATAGCTTAGTTTTATTTATTGTTTGATAACAATATCTAAACACCGCTTCCAGTGTAATCATAGTAATTAACCAAAGGGAGAAAACTCAGCAGTTCTATAAATTTTGATTGACTTCAGCTTTAAGCATAAAACATGTTGTATATTATGCATATATGTATAATAATCAACTACAATGTTTAATACCTTTTTCTGACTTATGAGTTATTTTTACACTTATTGTGAATCCTACCCTGTTTAATGTCATCATCGTCTATATTAAGATTTCCCAGTTGCGGTTTGTTTTTTATTGGTCTATCGGCTTTTTCGGGATCGACTCCATGTCTAACTTTCCGAACCCATAAGTCACGTCAACACTAGAGCCACGTGTGTTATTTAGTAGGTGAACCGACTGGTCCCAAATGTGTTGGTAGGGCTTACTATAGGCATTTTATTTTAGTTTCAACAAGGTATCATATACAGACGACCTTACTTGTCAGTTCAAATTCTGATAAATAATAATCTTATTATACTAAGTACTTATAGGTACAAGTACAAACAGCGAATGTACTTATAAGGTTTCGTAGACGTAATGCATTAGTCGTGTTACAGTGCTGTTATCGGGCCATTCATATACTTAGGTTAAAGCGACCTGAATGTTGCATTGCCATTTCTAAACGTTGCTTAACAAATGGCGTTGATTTTTTTTAATACCAACTCATTGTAGTTAATAACTTCCTAGTAATTAAATGAAACGACATAATAATATAATTCAATCCTATCTAATATTAACTCATGTATTGTTAAGTAATATATATGCATCAAGTTCATTAATCTTTTTTATTTAAGACAATTGCGCCTGTTTCCAAAATTCCTCCAGAGTTACGAAAATGTCATCCTAAGTGCCTAGTGCGCGTTTTTCTCACATTTACCGGTGACGAGTAAACATTGAGTTATATGACTTTGAATAAGAGCCACCTGGCGGCAAACTTGTGAACTTTTTCGCACTCAAATCACCGTTTGCTCTTCACTGGTGAATGTGAGCAAAACCTCGCACTAGGTACTCAGGTCTGACTTGGTCGCGTATCAGTCTTTGTTTTTGTTTAAATGTAAGTCGTTAATTCACAAGCGAAGAGTAACTAACCCTACACTTGCATAGCCTGATCTGGTCTTCATCGTTACAAAAATTTAGTCTAGTAAAGTCGAAGGTAACGCAATACCAACCATCGTATGAGTTGCCATCAGACTGAAGGTTAATGGAATTGCGACATTCTCCGTTCAAAGATACGTTCTATTACAGTTTCATGGGTGTCATTCCCGGCGCGCCTGAAATATTTAAAATAATTTCCTGCGATGAGAACCTCATCGGCGGCATTCCAACACCAGTTCAACCTTAGGAAAATCGATGAAAGACACTTAGTTTAGCGATTAGAGTGGATGTCTTATGTGTGTTTAATAAAACTGGCTGGCTTAGTATGGCATATTTTAATATACCTAAGTCATTTGAAACTATTTAATGAGGTTTTTAAATTTTAGCAACATAAAATAAAACCACAATAAATTCATTCCATTTATAAATAGATTGTAATAACTGTATAAATACAGTTATAATGTTTAGTAATATAAAAGGATATAATTCTAGGATAAATGTTACCTCAAGTGTTATATTATAGGCATGCATAATAAAATAACAAAAATAAAAAATCTTAACTTGGTTACTAAATTATTCTATAAAAAATGACGATATAGCACCTTACTGAAAACGTGTGCAGCGATAAAAATGTCTAGACCCTACTCAGTTCGAATCTCAAAAAAAAGTCTCCAAACATGTCAAATTGTCCACAGTTTTCTCAATTACCATTATTCTACTTCTAGGGAAAAGCGATAGGTTCCTACCAATAGCACACATTTTCATAACTCTGTAGTTCATTACATTAAGACCTTTGACACGAACTCGATATGGGATAGCTAAGCCAATATGCCAAAGTAGTTGTGTTTAAAAAACAGTCGTTTGAATGCAGAAAGCTAGCGATAAACTAGATAAGTCAGCGCATTGGATTTCAAATGAAGCAGTTCGTATTCTCTCCGATGCGTTTGCATTCATTGGGAGCTCACAGGTTCACAGTGTGGACAAAAATTGTGAATTCTTGCGGAAGAATTCCGTTTGACATTTTTTACGATTCAAAAGAGTCCCTTTTGTTTCGGAGTACCGTCGTTGGACGCTTGAGTGCATGTGTCAACTTGTTTAGAAGGATTTCCGCGTTTAAATTTGTACAAATTCTATTTCAGCTGAATCTTTTATATGGGCTATCATAAATTTATAAGTGACAATTTTTTTATTATATATCTAATTTTTAATTTACTGTAAGTTTAGGTCTTCTAGTTCTGATAATAGAGGTTTATTACAAACATCTCTTCATATTGACATACATATGTTTTAATTAAAAGAGCTAGAAAAGAAAGTAGTCATGCGAATCATCAAAACAAACATAACCAAAAAAATCTAGTAACTAAAGTAAGTCATAGTACGCCTAATTCTTCCCAAAGTATTCGTTTAGAGGAATCACACCTTAACTCCACAAAACAATACAGTCGCGCACAAAATGTTTATCACCTGTCCACAAAAAGGATAACACGTAAACTCTTACCCACGGCCTAATAAATTTACTGTTTATAAACCCATTTAATTTTATATTTCAGACGTCAACCATGCTTATCCTGCTCCTCCACTTATCTCTTCACACAGTTGACGAAGGCCACGCAGTAAATCCAAGTGAGTATAAAAGTACTTTCATTTTGTTAGCTTAATATCATTTTGTTTACTGCGACCGTAATTTGTAACTTTTGTAGCGTAATAAAAGGGATTTTCGCTTCTTTGAATGTTTGTACCTAATCTTCAGAGCCCTTTAGAGGCCGACGACGTTGCCATCGGCAATTAGCTGAAGTTTTTCTTTGGTAATATAATTAGTTTGAAACAAAGGAATCGTAGCATCACTTACTCGTACCTACGTACAATACAATGGACGTTCAAAGTAAAACAATAGTAATTTAATTGAAGAATTGAATATAAAAGACAGAAGACATTCCAGAAATATTTTTGACGACTTGCAAATTAAAGAAAAACCATTTTAATTTTATGGAACTTTTATCGTAATAAACCAAGTACAATCACCCACAGAAGTTGCTGAACACTAACAATTTTACATTGAAGTAAACAAAAAAGTTACATTGACGTACGTAATCCGTATAACCCAAACCAAAATGACGAGGAGTATTCATACCACGGTATCAAACGCCCCTATTCAAACAGTTTATTAAGCGATTCATACCATGATGTAAAACGCCTAACGCAAAAAATATCTTGGGGCGATTCGAACCGTAGGATAAAATTCACCAAAACACCCCTAGTTTCCATGATAACAATGTTTGAGGATACTTCTTCTTGATTTTATATTCATTGAAACATGACTTTATCAAATTAATCAATCGATAATATGCTAAACTACATTATTTTCTACCTGTGCCTTTGTTAATAGCGAAATAATAGGTACAGTAATTTCGTTTTGAATTATTGTTTACGTCCCTACCTTATACACTATCGCATTAAAGTGGGTGAATATACCTAAAAGCACTCTCCTTGTACTTCCTTATACTTTTTGTATTATTATTGTACTAGTATTCTCAAATCCTGCCGCACCAACACTTTTCATTTTCAATATACTCCTAATCCTCCTGTAAAAGGGCACGCCGTGATTGCGGCGGTAAGACCCATCATGGGGGAGTGGCTAGAGAGGCCACACGGGAGCCTCTCGTACCGTCAGACGCAGATGATAGCCGGGCACGGTTACTTCGGGCGGTATCTGCATCTGATGGGTATTGAGCCAACGCCCGAGTGCCATCACTGCGACGCGAGCGTGGACTCGGGGCTGCACACGCTCACCGAGTGTCCGGTGTTTGAGGCGCCGAGGCGGGAGCTTGTGCAGGCCCTGGGGGTGAGAGTGCTCACGCTCTCCACCCTGCTCGCGGCGATGGTCCGCTGCGCGGATGCGTGGGCGGCCAGCGCCTCTTTCTGCGAGCAGGTCATGCTCGCGAAGGAGACAGCAGAGCGGGCGCGGCGCGGTGAGCGAGAAAGACTCGCTGACATCGCTGCTCGCGCCCGAAGGCGGCTCGGGCGTCGGAGGGCGCTTACAGACCTCCGCCCCCCATGAGCGCGGGCCTGAGGGTGACGGGTGGAGCCACCCGTCACCCTAGCAGAAGCAGGCCACGGCGGCGGCGCGCATCGTAGGACGATGCGCGCCTCCCCACACCGGGGTTGAGTCGGGGACGGCGTGGTCCCCACCTCCCGAGGAGGGCCAGACCGAAAGGGATGGCCCTGGGTCAGCCGGGGTGCGAGGGATATGTCGCAAGACAACCTCACCTTCGGCCTAGCACCACGACCCACAGACGGCGTGCGGTTTAGTCGGTTCGAGTCCGACATAACCCACCCCTCCGGCTCCGGAGGGGCGGGTATCCGTGGGGATTTCCCGCAGGTAAAAAAAAAAAAAAAAAATCTCCTGTAAACTCCTCTCAGTAGTCATTGGCAAGTCTCTGTGAAGTCAACAATATGGTTAGTAATATCTGGGCATATGATACGCCTTTGCTTACCCCTTATGACCATAGTGAGTTAGTATTTATGCAGCTAAAAAAAAAGTAAAACATTAGAGCTGAAATTCTCTTTGATTCGCCAGTCAAAGCAGGTCCTAATTAATTGATATAGGTATGTTAGCAAACTACTCCTGTAGAAATGCTAGGTTAGTATATTCATCAAAGCTTACCACAGGAACACCGTCTTAGATTTGCGGGTGACACATAGACATCAATTATGGAGTTAGTCTCAGTAAAACTTCGAATGTTAGACCGCCTACTGAACTCATTACAACTGTAATCTTACATATTTAGTTTCATTAGGCCAGTGATCGTTCCATTCAGATTATCAATTTTCAGTCTACGTAGACAAAATATTATGATGAACAGCTATTGTTGATTTAATTACTTTTTTAAGGCAATTTATATGCCAACTATTCGTCGCCGTCGTCCCTAGGTTGTATACGAGAATTTGGAATGTTCTAGATGTGATTCGGAAGCTCTGTGATAAGCGCACTCCCCCTTCAACGAACTGGTTGCGGGCTTAGGTCCAGTCTGAGCATTTCACTTTTTCCAACCTTAATCGACTATCGTTTATTGTATTAATAGCGCAAATCACATTAAGAAAACTAATTCAACTTTGAGTAAACAAGATGGCGTTAGTTAATAATTTTCTGACATCAGGGCTCAAGACGATCTTGGTAAGGTAAAGAAAGCTTATCCTTTGAGCGCATGCTTATTAAAACATGTTAATATCTCACATTTTATGAACAAGCGCATAATTATATTCTACACCACAATGTTCGTTATA
This sequence comes from Eilema caniola, assembly GCA_949126895.1. Taxonomy (NCBI): domain Eukaryota; kingdom Metazoa; phylum Arthropoda; class Insecta; order Lepidoptera; family Erebidae; genus Eilema; species Eilema caniola. The sequence goes on along the minus strand of OX421473.1, from coordinate 8,105,321 downwards.
AATGTATATGAACTTACTAATACACCATTTATTTTATGAAAAGTGTGTGCTAACATTAGTTAAATTAAAATTAACAAAGTTCCAAGGTTCCAAGTAACATGTGTTGCTAAAATATGTTTTAATTTTTGCACACAAAACGTAAGTGTAATTTAATAGGAGACCGTAATAAAATTTATTACATTTTATTTGTATTTCCCTAAATTCGCTTAGTTATTTTTAGGGAATACTAAATTTGACGCAATAACCGCAGACTTCATAGTGTGACTAGGTCACGAATACGGTTGCATAATTTAGGTTAGTATTATAAATTCATGGAGCCTAATTTTTTTGTCAAGGTTGCAGATGCTCGTTTTGACCCAGATTTCCAAGTTTATTTAATTAATTGTATCACGTATAATCGTCTTTAGCAGTAGCTTAACACATTCTAAGTTGGTCCTTAGATTTAACCTTTCATAAAATAAAATATAAACTATATTAAAATTCTCTTTTAAAGATTACAATACTTTTGAGAGCTATAATTTTAAAACTTTATAATAATCATTGTTGTGAAATACATTGAAAATAGAAGAAAATACCGCGTAAAACAGAACATCTACATAGGTAAATCCTTTAAGTCTGGCTTAGGTTGATGGGTAGGTAATAGGAAGGTCACTGGTCCTATGCGCTCGGGTTTGGACGTTCATTGTATCCAGAGTCTTGTAAGGCGCATTATTTATACGAAGTAAGTGAACACAAAAGTAATAGAAATTTTGAAGTAATTAGTAAATATGTTACCTTTTTTAAACTGGACAAAATCGAATTCTCGGGAAAAGGAATGTACCTCCAAAAAGGGATGAGTTCAAGGAACTACCGTACTAGAAATTAATATATCTGATTTTTTTTTCTTATAAAATTGGTGGTGTATTGAATAACGTTGTGAATAATAGTTAGAAATTAAAACTTTGATGCTTTTTAACTTAAACTTAAACAGCGCAGGACCAATACATCCCACGTTCATAATTTAATCGTAATTCTCATTAGAAATGAAGCGACCGTATTTGAGGACTGTTATAATAATATGGCTCTAATACCATTCAGCAATGTTGACATGTAATAAATCCATTCTTTATGGCGAAGTAGTATAACTTAATTTATTACTGTACAGTTAAAATACTTATTAACACTTCATGTCAGTTCAAACTATGTGGTTTTGGCGTTTCTCTCATAAACATAATAAACGTGCAATTACTACCAGGTAATGTCTCCTTAAGTACATCATAATAAACATACCTGTCTACCTATACATAGCAGAATAGATGTCGTAAGCAGTCTGACAGACATAACGCCATAATTAATACCCTGAAAACAAATTTATAGCTGGTACAAAATCATTAACATAAACTGTAAACTTCCGTTCTAAACAGACGTATCAGATAGACTGTTGTTTGCTATATTCATACGCACAGCTATTTATGCAACGCTATACCTATTTGTGACACTAGATACTATATTTCGGAGTAATATGATATTAGAAAGACATCAAAGAATCATTATTTCAAACTGCTTCTTCAATATATTTTGTGATGTGACACAAGATTTTACGACTCCATTTTGTTTGGATTATACTCGCGTCAATGTGAACTCTTTTATTGTTGACATAAACTTCTTTTGAAAGCTTTCAATATGATACTATACATGATGTATTACATTTCCTTATAACTATATAAAGTTCTAGTAAGTATTGCCAAACCTATAAAAAATAACAATTACGAGTTATTATATTACACAAAGCAACATAGTTTCGGTGAAAAGGTATTTAATTAAAGAATTTGAATTGAGACTCTACTCTACTCTACTCAACTGAACAGAAGACAGAATAACTATTTATTTATAAATTTTCGAAAAATATTCTGAATAATTACCGTCTATTCATTGAAAGCAAATTTTGTAAAGTATACCTACTCATAAAAACAACGACTAACCTAGATAAAATATCTATCAGAGATTAAAAATAAACTTATACTTTGAAACAAGTATAAATAAACTTCGTCTGTAAAATAGTATTGCTTTTCGATATGAAATTCGAATAGATTTTATATTCATATTTTTTGTTAAAAGATGTATTCGAATTGGTCGGGTTATGAATCATATCAATCACATCTAAAAGAATATTCTTAGCAATGAACCATATACATTGAATTTTAGATTAAATTTAGTTTTCTGCAATCGGTCATCATCACTTTCGAACCTTTTCCAAATTCAGTTGTGCCGCAGTTTAGTGTTGGGTAGTACGCGTCCGATGTACTATTAGGTAACGTAACTTAGCACTGTACTAAAAGCAACGTTACTCAACCACAGTTCTTAATCGGACATTTAGTACTATTCGGACAGTCGGACGTCTATTGGTTAGTTTGTTATATGGTAGTGCGATAGCGATACGAGCGGCGCGCGGCGAGTACGAGCGAGTAAATACGATAGAATGCGACAGCGATAGCCCCTTTAGTGAAGTGCTACATGTGAAGAATAACCACAGCCTATAGAAAATCGTTTTTGTAATAAGATAATATTCTACAAAAAATATCTATTTAATTAGTTACGTTAATTTCTTTTTTTATTAATTTTAGAGATGTAAGTATTAGGTATATCTTCACGCAATTATTCTATTAAAAAACTAAGGATGAGTGTTTGATAAATTAATATTGTGAATTTACGATATTTGAATTGACCAAAACTAAGTTTATTATTTTATTTTATATAAATTCATAACGCATTTCTAGAGTGACAGTCCTAAGCCTGTGTAAAGTATGAAGGAAAATCAAATTGGTATGCTTATGATTAGGTGTACTAAAGTACTAACAGTACTAATAAGGTGTACTAGTACACTGTACGAAAAGTACTAGTATACGGTGCGTACCGACAGATGTCCGATTAGGCACAAGACTACCGCAGTTGGGTTGGTTTTTCAACCTAAACGAGATCAAGTGGAATCGGCTGTACTTTAATATTTTACCTTTTAATTTGACCTTCAAACTCACGCGATATTGAAGTTTTGTAGTTAGATTTTTTAGAGACTCTATTCGTATGGCAACCCGGATAGGTGGTTTAAGTTACTACCCGAGGCACAGAGGGACTTAACCAACTCAGTTACCACTTAGTCACGAGCCTCTCTGCAATTTTCTTTTCCGCAATCGGACACTTCTGTTAAAATCATCTTGATTTACGAGTTGTTTTGATTTCCTTCTTCATGGAGCAATGTAACAGATTTTTGTAGCTGACTATAAAATGTACAATAAACGTTATGAGATTACTTCCAGCTTTAGAATTTGAAATGTCATGCCTTATGAAAATAATACATAACTTGGCTGTCAAATTTGTTTCATCCAACAAGCTTGAAGAAGGCACCTCAAAACGCAAGCAGAACCAAAATTCTTTTACATTAAGTTTTTCCCTTATTCAAGAGTTATTGATGAAAAGAAAATAATGAAAAATACTCCATTTATGTATAGTTTAATAAATAATTCTTGAACGAAAACATTACAACAAAAGAAATATTATGATGAATACAACCATATCAAATTATCATTTGATCCTAGAAGATTAAGTTGTTGATGGGGTGTCAAAACATCAGTGGGATATTTTTCCGAAAAATTATACCGCAAATTAAATTTGGTGTAACGCAAGTTTATCTACAATTTCATTCAAAATAACGTCTTGAATATCTCATTTGACGCCGTTGAAGATTACGGTGAACTCCAAGTCGACGCCTGAGGATTTTTACATAAAATATTCATCATTGGCAAAGCCCCGAATAGCGTGCCATGTTCGTCACCTCTTTTTTTGAAGCTTTATTTGTTCCCTCTGTTTCATTAAGCATCGTCGTTATACCTTTTATTATATCGTTGAAAGGTAATTACGGTGCACAATGAGGACCTTTGTGTTTTTTTGTTATTTTATTGTGTTGGAAGGCAAATGTCATATATTTAGGACAAAGGATTCATATTTTTTGGGTTTTCTTTGTAATTTTGGTAATCTCCATTGAATATGATTTGAATGAATGAATGAATGATTGTTCAAAAGTGTTGAGTTGCACTAACAGTAATTTATTATTCTTATGAATAAATGAATTCAATGGCAGATCCAATGGCATAACCACAACAAAAAAAAACGCTATCTTGACTTCTAACCACGAAGGTAATATACGTGTATCTAGGTCTTAAAAAATATAAACCGACCCATCCCTATATAGTTGTCATTAATGAAGTGAATTGACACTTCACAAGTCAAAGCGTAAAGGCATATTGAAAACGTTTGAAAATTCTGTATAAGGCTTAGGCCGCATTACGGTTTTTTCCCGCAACCGTAAAAACCGCGATTTGCACAGTTTGTACCGAATAATGACACTAATGACAGAACCACTCGCGGTTATCGTGTCAAACGTGCGCGCGCCAGATTACAAATTTTGGCGCCATTTTTTCCCGCTCGCGGGTCTAATATCAGTCGCGGTAAAAAACCGGCAGTGTGGCCGCTTCCATATGTTTCCTTTGGTCACAAAATCAGGCGGTTTAAAACCGCAGCGGTTTAGCTGCAGTGCGGCCTAAGCCTTAATATGTTTTTATAGATTCACTTGATAATATTATGCAGATATTACTATCTACTGAGCCGAAGGTTTTGCACCCAGCAATGAAATCTCTGATAATAAATACTTTATCAACTTTTGGGAAAAGTCATTTATTATAAAAACTTTCTGACTGAATCTAGAAAATAATACTTTTTCCAAACGACCTAGCTCGCGGTGGCTGTGTTTTTTTTCGCCTGGTCATGGCATGGCGCTTTTCGCGCATGGTGCGGTATTGAATTCAGTGGTGAAAATGTTACAGTATAATTTCTATTTTATGCTGTGAATTTTAATCAGTTTTAGTTTTCAAAATAAACCTTCATGTTTTCATCATTGTTTATTAGATGTCATTTACAATTTTTCACCTAAAATATTTATATAATTGATATGCTAAAAGCCTCCTAGAAGCTCTAGCCACTATTCTCATGATATTATCACTAATGGAAGTAAATGCGATCAAGTCAAACTAACCTGCGTTAGCAAGTATTCCTTCACCTTCTCTTTTAAATTGATTCAATGATTTTTGGTAGTGACTCCTATCTGAATTTGTCAGAGCCTCGTCCATCAGTAAGCAGGTGTGACTTCTAGGTGAAGTTAACTTGAATACATAATCTAGTCTAAACTGATTCACTAACAGTATATTTTAAAACGTGTGAGCCCAGGTGGGACTCGATCCCACGATCTTTCCCTTACAGGGGGAATGCTCTGACCACTGAGCCACCGGGCCACACCTGAAGCTATCCAAATTCTCCTATACTACCGTCCTATCTTAATCGATTTGAAAAGTTAGCATAGTAAATGCTTCAAAATTTCATTCAATTAAAACGTGTACTAATACAATCACTGAATAAAAAGCCCAAATACTTATTTAATTTATTTCAATCACCAGGTTGTACGTGTCTCCGTTTCACGTCGACGTACGGCAAGGAGCGTGGCACGTTCAGCAGCCCCGACTACCCTCGCCCCTACCCACCGAGCGTCGACTGCCTCCTCTACACGTTTGTTGCGGCGCCGCACGAAATTGTCGAAGTTGTGTTCACAGACTTCGATATCTATAAAGGACACCTCGAGTAAGTGACTTGAATTGTAATTGGAGATTTAAATTTTGAGTACCTACATAAAACAGCCCCATATAACATAATATGTTTCTATGAAAATCACTAATAGGCAAGTTTGGTTGAAGTGCACTGAAATAACTATAGATTACATGTTACGATTTATTATTACTTGAATACTTATTTTAGTATGGAATTGGTACCTGTTATGAAGCAGCTACCGGTTTATCCGGAGCCGGTACTTTAGTGGTTATGGAGGTGGCCATACAACCGAGTGTTCCCTGCTTAGAATCCTGGACAGTACACCACTTATTTTGATCCACTGCTGACACAAGCTATTTAGCTTAGCTGGAGGAGTTAACAGAATCACTAGGTAGGTAGTAATTGCGGTTTGGAGAGGGCTATGTCCAGCAGTGGACTGCAGGGGGCTGATTGATAGTAATTGATAATTACTCTACTCGTTCTATTAGTCTACTATATAAAAATAAGTCGGGTTTTCCTTCCTGACGCTATAACTCCAGAACGCACGAACCGATTTCCACGGTTTTGCATTCGTTGGAAAGGTCTCGGGCTCCGTGAGGTTTATAGCAAAGAAAATTCAGTAAAACCGACATCCACGCGGGCGCAGCCGCAGACTATATAAAAAACCAATCAGCGACCTGGGCATTTGGTCTGTGGTATTCTATACAAGAATTAATAAAATCACATATCTTACCTGAAATCTATTTCCACATTTACATACTAACTTTCTTGTCCGTATAAGATAAATATAATTAACGATATATCACACAATTATACAACTTTTGTAACAAATTGAATTTGTCTCATCTATCTGTAATAAATGACGCTGTCGGTATTCAAACCTCCCTTTAAATAATAAGAGTTCCCATTCCAAATGGAATGCTTACAATATAGAATATTACTAACAATAAACAGTTTAGGAGTTCAAGAAATGGATGAAAGGACGCATTTACATTTTCGTCACATTTGTAGCAATAAAGTTGCCGATGTAAACGTTGGAAGACAACAGTTTGGGAACGTAATAATGTTCATTTAAGTGTAAGGAATCCCCGAATGCGCAACTTTAAAATTTATTCAGCTAAATTCATTGTTGTTGCTGTTTTCGCATCGTTCAGTGACCAAAACAAATAAAAAATGGAAATGAGAAAAAGAACATAAGGGAAGAACGCGAACTTGTTTCGGTTTTGTATTATCTTCTTTCCATCGCACACAAGACTGCCAGTTTGATACTTTTCGAAAGAAGTATAAACTACTTTAAATATACCTATCTAATAGATAACAGATCCCTATCTAGTAGAACGTAGGAGCATGCTTTACTAAACTAAAGAATGTCTATATTAACCGATAGCTCAATTATAACCAGACGAAACAGTTCTTGAGCAGTTTTTAATTAGTAATTGAATATGAACCTTAGATAAGTACTCCATTAAGACGAGAGGACAGCTCAAAATAGTAAGCAACACCGCGCTACTATCTTATCGAATAAGAATCAGTGCTGCATACTATTTTCAGCCTTATAGGAATGGGATAAGGTTGATATTTAATTAACACTTCAAAAGTGCAGTTTTTCCCCCTGATTTGAATTGACCCATAGACAGTACTCAGACTTTATTTTCCAAGCAAGACAAACGTTTTATATATAAACATTGTAGTTTAGTGTTGGTGCGGTCTCTGTATTTATTCACAGCTCACAGGTTTATAGACACCACTTAAACTCAACGGTTATGTTCACATCTATTTTAGGAAACGTTTTCCCTCCTTAGTCTTACCTATGCAAAAAGCGGTCGAAATCGGATCTCGAATATCTTAATCCCGACATTTTATCTGCATCTTGATCGAGAGATTTTGAAGATTAAATGTTCCTGATCCCGGGATCTTTGGGAAAGGCATAATTTTTAAAATATGTAAAATATATGCTGCTAGACGTAAAACGCTGAGTGTCTCCTAAGAAGATTTGTTTTAAGTAAATAGCATAAATTAACTCAGAGAGTTTGCTTGTTTTGGTATAAACAACCTCGTGATTTGCAGCAGGACTTATAAAATGATATTTTTCTGATATGTTAAAATAACAGCTTTTAATTAAACGCATATGGTTGATTTCTAAGAAAACACATTTTTTTTAGTTTACATCAGTCTCTGTTTCTGTCGGTTGGTTCTGATTCATCTCAAAAGTGGCTGGACAGATTTTGACAGAATTTTTCTTGAAAAGTAGCTGATACTGTAAGGCAGACGAAAAAGTTTTGGCAGCAAAAAGTTGGCAGCAAAGCAGGTCCAAAAAGTGGTATAAAAAAGGACTTCAAGTCCACGATGAAGTGACAGGCACGGCTAGTCAGTCATAAAATCAAAATCGAGTACAAAATACACAAATGACCCGGGAAAATTAATGTTCTAGAGTTTTAAGAAGAGATTCCTTTTACTTCCGATGTATTTATTATGTGATGGCTGAGCTCAAAATAATACCAGCAAAAGTATTTAACTGTGTGGTTTTTTTGCTCCTTCCAATTCTTCGCTTCCAATCTCGCTGATTACCTCGCTTTTGGATATTGGTTCATTATTGGAATTAGGAGATAGATTCTGAATTCCTTTTGGGCAAGGAAATTTGTTGGTATTTTTATTTGCATCCCCAAGTTGTGTTATTTTGGCACACAATACTGGTTTTCTGCCAGAGTATTGATAATCGAGTTAGTCTTTGAGACGTAATTTAACGAACCTACATTAAATTAAATGAATTAAATTAAAATTGTTTACAATTTATGTCGTTGCTCATTTAGTAAGTTCTCAAAATATTTAAAATTTGTATGGGAACAGGGATCGCCCTGATGTGTGCAATTCAGGATAATTCTTAATTAATTTGTGCAATAATTCTTAATTATTATATCATTATCTCTATTCCTAACTTTTCATTAATTTTCAAATTATACAAAGCATTGAAAGTGAAAGCAGACGCCGGGTTACAAGTGTTAGGTTGAATACAACTGAAACTGCCCCTCTAGACAAGTGGCAATTCGCTAGCAGGCGTTTGATAGAATAGAATGACGAATGTATAGGATTTGACGTATTTGACATGCGTTAACGACTGTCATTTACGTCAAATCCTATACATTCGTCATTCTATTCCACCAAACGCCGGCTAGCGAATTGCCACTTGTCTAGAGGGGCTGGCACTGTCAAGATGATTTTTGTTTTTAATTTCATTAAAAAAAACAAAAAGTATAAAACTGGAGCACTGTATTATTAGTACTTCGTATGAATTTCTTGCAGCTTACCTTTTGTTCGGGCGTCGTTTGTCTCTGTCGCACACTTCGTTATTGTTCGCCATAAATATGACGTCCACGTGGAAGTGAGCGGAAATTGTTCAGGACAAGAAGATTGTGTTGAGGACAGGAAGGTGTTCTCAGTCTTTGTTAAAAGAGCTTCAAATTCATTGGTCCATTGTGTGAGGTAGCAACAAGACGTTCTGGAATAATTAGAACAATAAGTACAGTAAATTTGGCTAGTTAGAATTAAATGAAAATAAAAATGAATTGAATTAATTGAAATGTTTAAATTATCTACGCTAGCTACCTTTTAACATTTTGTTATTGCTTTTCAATTCTCGAGGTAACGATTGCCAGTGCTATATATGAGGTACGGGATCTTATTCCCGAGTCGGGCATGTATTGTAAATTTTATTCAGCAAGAAAGCACTTCACTTAACTAATATGGAATGAACTTCGCGGTAAAAATATAGAATCAGCAAAAGCTTAAAATTTTTATTTTAGAAATTAATGCATCGAAAGCTTGCACGAAGGACCTCGAGGTCCGCTCTCTTACGCCCAATTCGTTCAATCTCGTCAAAAAAATGTTTAGTATAGGTTGTTATTTATTTCATTTATTTAAAGTTACTTAAAGCGGTACATGACCAATTACAATAATGTAAGGATACGATAGGAATGATAGAATGGGCCTATCACTTAGTTACCCTGCACTATCGATGTATATGTCACCGTCAACTAGCTTAATCAGCCGTCCAATTAACTGCCTACGCGGTTAACTGAACGGCGCCATTCAATTAATGGCCTGTATGATATTCAGCCGTCTCGTTTATTGCATCATTTAAGTTTGATTTGAACGTTTATTGTATTCACAGTAAATTAGTGATAGGTTTATTGTGATAGCTGCACAATCCGACTTGGTTAGGTTGGGTTAGAAGGTTAAGCCTTCATGGTTTTTTTTTTATCTCTCTCTCATCTTAAATAAGAAAGGAGATTTTTTTAAGTAATTGTTTGAACATATTTCCCAAATAAAACTTTCTGAAATGCATGCTTTCATACAACGGTATTGACAGTCGTTTACAACGTGATTTAAATTATATCTTAAATTTAAATGTGAATGGAGTAACTTTAATAAATAAAAATCCATTCAACACTCCTCTAATGTAGTAAATTTAAATTACTTTATAAATCGGCTGCAATCATGAATCGAACATAATTACTATAAAACCAACTTTCATTTCAATAAAACTTCACAGTGAAACGGTATTTGAATTGACTATTTGCACTTGTACCTATATTTTATCGGATTAGAGTCCTAAAAAGCACGGCTTATTTGGGACGCTACTGAGTTCTTCTGGATCTAATCTAAACTATATAACTTGCTGATAGTCCGACGAAGCTGGAGAGCTTATAAAGAGTCTCAGAGTTGGCATTTCAGACGGCAGTCGCTTACGTAAAGGTCAAGATCAGCCAAATGATGTATACGAGAAACAGATTCTGGACTTCAAGGTGCCTATTTTGAATGCAAAGGGGATTAGTTCTCGAATAAACGAGATGGTCGTAAAAAGCATTATAATATGTACAGGACTAAACTATTCTATACAAAAAAAATGGAAAAATAGGAATAAACGCGATCATAGGATAGGTACTTACATACTGCCTGACGTTTCACCCAGGTTGCAACGGCCGTAGTCACAGGCTGACTGGCTCAGCTGTGCACGACCGCCGTCTTCAAGTCCATGGGGTAGTAGGTTCTTCATCTACCCACACATTTTCGATATTTTATTTTTGCCATGTACAGTCACATAACTTGCATATCACACTCACAGTGTCCCTATTCTGTAAGCAAACTATCCGGTGTCCATCCGACTACGCAGAAAAGTGCAAAACTATTCATTCCTTATTCTTTAGACAAAATTCTAATACTGGCAAATAACGGAAAACAAAACATTCTTATAGCAATTTGGAACGATCTAAATCTATGATTTAAATAGTACCTAATACCTTTACTCTAAATAGTCACTGAAATAATGTAAGTAGGTGATATATATATATATATATATATATATATATATATATATATATATATATATATATATACATTTGTGCTTTGTTCTTCATCCTAAAAAGCTATTATAATACTTTGAATTGCTTATTGAGTGATCTACATACAGTATGGCTTCTGTCACGGCTGCTTGACTAGTCTCATTATCTGGTTCACATAGCAAGAAATGCACACTATGATGAATCAACACAAACAGTCAGGTTTAGTGTAGAGTAGGTACCTAAAGGTATTCGAAGGTCTAGGCTTACATTGTATTATTATTCGTTCAAGTAACGTCGAAATAATTTATTATTATGCATTATTAAAAAGTACAAGTAAAAGTACTCTGAAGAAAATGTGCGCTGTCAGAACTTTTCGAAATAAAATACAATCATATAGCGCGCCAGAAATGTATCGTGTTCTTATAAACTGTTCAGTATTTTTTCTGAAACTTTTTACTTTAATAAACTATCGGTATCTCTGTCCTGCGTAGTTTTTGCTACAAAAAAGTATTTCTGTAACTTTGTCTGTCATCAGTTGAAAGATTTATTATCGTTTTGTTTTACTCGTTTGAAATAAAAAAAGTGTCGCCAGACGAATAGTGACGAAGTAACAATTTTTCTCTTCGGAGTTATGGGAAGTATTACTTTTCTTAGGTGTTGTATTAATTTCAATTATACTAGTATTTTGCAATGTTAAATTTTACAAATAGATAATAGACGTCACGTATTTTATCGTGTTTATGTAATTGTAACAAAATTATGATTAAAAGCTTAAACCCTACTGCTCAAAATTATGTTTTTAAAAGTATTAAACAAAAAATACCAAGGATAACCGTGGTTGTCTACTAGAGTAATTGACTCAAACAATCAAAGGTAAATAATATTGAGATTGACATGCAAATTTCGGAAATCGCAAAATGAACGTCGGTACAGTCCAATGCGAGCCTTGCTTGCCGTTACAGTTGTCTTTTTTGTATAATTTTTTGTTATAATATTAATAATTGTTGCAATTACTTTTAGCTATTCCACATTTGAACATTTACCGACCTTTTATTTCAATGTCCTTATTAACATGGTTCCTAGTTCATCAGTTTTAACGTCACTTCGCTATTAAACAGTTTATTTTGGCTTCTGCAGGCTCATGATATGGATTGGCAATATTTTCCTTGGTTGTATTAACTGGTATAGTACACTTCAAGGGCAGAAAGGCTCATAATTACAAATTGGATTACTTAAGAACGCCAGTATACAGCCGTGATTACCGTAAATACACTTTCTTGCGCAGAAAACTGTAAGCTACTTTCATTTCCCCAAATATAAAGTAAAAATAGTAACAAAAATATTATGCATTTCTATTTGGTGCCTCGTTTAATTTGTGAATATGGAGGCCTTTATCTTATTTTCTTTAATTCCCTAAAAGCTATTAGATTTGGAAAAAGTATCTTTTCTTCATCTGTTTTTTGTTGATATAGGTATCTGAATGACAATGTTACGTTTCACAGCATGTTTCATCATCGAAACTATTAAAATATTATCATATGTCTCTTTTTATCTATTACTATTACTAATAGCACCTAACACGCTACTGAATATTATATATATATATATATCGTGACATATTGATATGTCCATAAACATTCACACTGATACGCACAAAAGGTAACACCTATGACATCAAAGGCTATTGTGTTCAATATACATCACGTAACAAACATGCCACAATATTCCCACAATAAATTGTCAAATTAAAGTGTCCCTTCATAGATCACATGACGGGTTGTGGTGACGTGTCTGTCGTTTGCGTCATTGCGACTAATCGTGCGTAACTAACAAACGACGTTTTGCAGGATTCTCTGGATGCTTTTGTACACATAAAACCATCAAGCGCCTTTACGCATATGAAATATTAAGCCTGTTTAGAACATTTACGTAAATTCATAGAAAAATGCTTTGTGGTTTATTTATCTTCACCTAATTTCATTCAAATTTGAACGAGTTCATTTAAAGTTTGAGTTGTTCGAACCTAACTTCAAAGTTTCTAATATTCATGAATTGGCCTTTCAAATCTTAGATTTGAAGTATATTAATTTTTAGAACATCCATCCATTAGTATAATAGATAATCTTCTAATTGATATTGCATCAAAAGCTTGTATTCCAAAGCCAGGGTTGGCTCTGTTTTTTGTATTTTCCATATTTTGGCTTTTATAAGACCCCTTAAACCCTGAAAGGAAAGCCTGTGCTACTGCTTCATCAAGTCGTTCATTCATCAGCAAGAGTGCCGGTTGACAAGTAAGATTGGCTTGATGAGCCCTTATACCAATTTTTTACCACATATAGGTACAAGTACATAATGTAGTCTTTATAAAAAGGTTGATATTGATCGCTTTAATCTGATAATATTGATAGTCATGATCATCCATCCTTAAAATACACAGGCGCTATTAAACAAATTACTGAACGATTACCGGTGATTGATGAGTCCCCTCTGGTATCTTTATACCCATAGATATACTTTATTAGTATGAAAACATGTAATATAAGTGGTTGAGTTAAATAACGATGTTCAGTTTCAGTTCAATATCACACACATATCAGAATCAGAAGTCCTTAAAGCAATATCGCGACTAGTTCCAAAAACTACTCAGGGTCCAGATGGCATACCGCAATTCATAGTAAAAGATGGCTGCAGAATATTTGCGGGGCCCCTTCAACATATCTTTAATCTTTCTATCCTGACAAACGTATATCCGACAGTATGGAAAATATCCAAAGTACTCCCAGTTCATAAAAATGGCCATAAATCAGATTTTAAAAATTATAGACCTATAGCCATCCTATCCATATTTGGTAAAATTTTAGAGTCCGTTTTATATAAAAAAAATTACAATGATTTACCTGGGTGGTTTGCAGACGAACAGCATGGTTTCCTACCTAACCGTTCTACGACATCGAACGTTCTTAATGTATCAACCTTTATTGCAGAGAACATAGCTAAAAAATATCAGGTAGGTATAGCCTATTTTGATTTCCAAAAAGCTTTTGACAGGGTGGACAGTGATGTGCTTCTCTGTAAGATGGGGATGGCCGGTTTTTCTAGATCTTTATTACAATACTTCGCCAACTATCTAACGGACCGTGAGCAATATGTTGTGTACAAAGGCGCGCGTTTCAGATCCTTATCGTGTCACTTCAGGAATAAGACAAGGTAGCAGCCTGGGACCTCTGCTGTTCTTAATATTTATAAACGACCTTCTAACATATATAAAACACTCCACTGTCCTAATGTACGCCGACGATGTTAAGATCGCCATTCCAATTCAGGTACCAAGTGACACTTATAGACTCCAGGAGGACATTAACAATATTTATACCTGGAGCACTGTCAATTCCCTAAATCTCAATGTTAATAAATGTGCGGTCATGTCATATTCCAGAGCAACGCGACTGATACACAATACTTATACATTGAACTCAGTGGCCCTAAACCGTGTCTCTGCAATGCGAGACCTGGGAACGCATTTCGATCCACATCTTACTTTTAATCAAAATATAATTCAAACCTGTAACAGATCCCGAAAAAATTTGGGGTATGTTATGAGACAGGCAAAAATTTTTAACAACCCCCAAGCAATAAACATGCTCTATAACTCATATGTTCGAAGTATACTAGAAACAAACTGTGCAATATGGAATCCGCATGAGAAACTTTATACACTGCTGGTGGAAAGAGTGCAGAAATCATTTATACGCTACCTATATTTGAAGCTGTACGGGTATCCCTTCATGTACCCCACACCATTTGTGCTGGGAATGGTCTCCTTTAATAAGTGTTCCGCCACCGGTTAGACGTCCCTGGCGCCCTCGACACCGCCCGCTTGTTTTAGTACCTAATACTACTGTATCTCTTGCGACTAGTCAGTTATACCTTGCACTAACCCACATTAACAACATTCTACTGAGCAATGAGACCATAGATATATTTCGTATTTTGAGCACACGGAACCGGGATTTCTGGCCGCAGCTGGTCTTTATCTGGAGAGTGTTGCCACTTCCAGTACTATTGTCTAGTCAATTCCGCAGTTACCCAAACAGATGATGAGTATTTAAGTATTTTAATGTAACCTGTTATTTATTTTAGATTATTTTTTGACATCCAAAGTGTTAATTAGAATTATGTAGTGACATGCATGCTGTCATTTTTCATTTACTTCTGACATCACAGAAGCCATCAAACATGAATTGAAATGAATTGACATCCATATTGTTATTTTAAATGTTTTTTTTGACAACTGTATATAATATTGGAACATTTTTTTTTTCTGACGTACATATTATTGTTTTAGACTTAATTTTATTATTATTTTATTCTGACATCCGAATTGTTACCTAATGAAAGATTTAATTATTTTATTGACATCTATATTTTAATGGAATATTCATACTGTTGTAACCGATAAACTCGATAAAGAATAATGTACCTATGTGACCTATAACTTATATGACTAGCTAGCTGTAAGTATAAGTTGGTTAAATAAATAAATAAATAAACAAATTTTTTCTTCGTATAGATATCTCTACGGTAATCCACACTAGCTGATGGTTATGTCAAACTTGAACCGATTAAAACGTATATCGTCTCGGGTCTCATTGTCTCGGGTATAAAGTGGCCCATAAGGCACATCCCTAGCACCCCGACTGACTCAAGGCCATCTTCTACTTCTAGAAAACTATTTAAATTTTCAGTATATAACTAGATGGTATAGACTTTTTTGCGTACATCTAACCCCCCGAGCCTCACCTCAGTGAAGCTAAGAGCGTTTTCACAAACATCCGATATAAGATATCGGTTTTGGACGCCGATAGCCAACTTCCGATAGCCGACACCATAGTTAGGGATGAAATGGATGAAAAAATCGACTTCATTGACATGACATTTTTTTCTTATATTCGTGATCAGCGTTATCTATTAAAGCGAAAAGCAAGTAACTAAGAAAATGTCATTGAGGTCGAAAATTGCTTGTCTCTTTGTGATTCGATATCAGGCCAACACAGCGGTGTCGGCTTCGATAGCCCATATCGGGCCGGACAATGTGGAAGACAGATACATATGCCATATATTTGACTTCCTCCGATATCGGGTATCGGATAGTGTAAGAACACTATAACGATGAGGTGGGGATGTCGGATTTGAATCGAATAAAATCACACGTTGTTTCATCATATCGTCAGTCTAGTGGCCGGTAAATCAGTTGTGCGTGTGAAGTATGTTGAAAGGATATGCCAGAAACCTCGACCGGTCTTTGTTAACATATTTGTAGCAGGGCATAATACAACATTCCAGACTAATTGAATGGCAGAAATGCTTGAGATTAAGTCGCTCTAAGTCAACACAAGAAAATTATTGTAACTACATCACGATGTTTTTTATTATTATATTAAATAAGGATTCCTACTGACTTTTCTGGCAGTGTTTCTCAATAGTTGCCATAGGGGAAAAATAATGACAATTCCAAAGAGATTTATAATTGTTTTTGGAATAAATGGTTTTTTGAATTTGAATTTGAATAAGTCACCTCTATGTGTTTTAGGTGACCCGGAGTTTTATATAGGATGAATTTAGAGCTCCTAGAATAGTATTTTTTTGAGACCTTTTATTGTGCTTCCCTGGTATAGCTCCCAAGGCACACGGATACCGTGACTCGCACTTTAACTGACTCCAAGATTTTGACGGTCTGTGATTTTTGACTAGCACTTACTTACCCTTTGTTTTTTATAGAAACTTTGATCATTAACCAGAAGAAAGTTTAGCTATAAATTATAGAGATTTATGCTTCCCTTCAACCTAGCAATCCAACATAACCTTCGTTCCACATTTTTAAGGTGTAAAATTTGTCAATAATAACTTTTAAAAGATATGCAATAATTTTAAATGGAATTAACGCGATTATGGTATAGGTACTGTAACGGACTAAAGTTGGTGAGTGGAAGTAGTTCGCAATTAGATGGGTAGATGGAGCTAAAATTAAAAATTCAAAAAAATGTGTATTGTACTTAAAAGGGATGTTAGATGGCGCAGCGGTTGAGCCATTTCCCTTATTGTAAATAAATTAAATTCCATGTTTATGTTTTATTGGTAGCGAAATAACGTAAGATTATCCGTTAAAAAATTGAAATAGGATTTAACATCAACTGCTACTAATTCTGAGGTTGATGTAACCAGGAATCTCTATTGGCTGCATGTTCTGTGTTATTGCAGTAGTCGCGGATTCTAAATATTAGTATACGAATAATTAACTGGAAAATTAGTTAGACATTATCTTGGATTATTCTTATTCCAATCATATGAATTAAGGAGCTTTTATATAAAAGGAGCAAATTCCCTGAGGCGGCTTGCCGGAACTAGCACACGATTGGACGAAGGATGATGTGTAGTTCTAGAAACGGCAAGGTTAGTTAAGAGAAGGGAGACCTCAGCTTTAAAAAATGGGTTTTCTGGAGGCGGACTTCACTTTTTGTTCGTTATTCATTCGATTCAGATAGTTAACAAGGGGTACGGCTCGGCGGACTGTCTTTGTAAGTTATATGTATATTTCTATCGTTGTAAAGAAATAGTGTTAAATTGATTTTTGTGATTTATATGAAATTGTTGCCTGTGTTGTGTAATGAACAAGTTATTAGCTATCTTTGCTTGACGCGAACAGTTTAGAGTTTTTCCAATGTACCGCCGAGAATTTATAATTCTGTAAAAATTATAAATTGTTGAAATTAATTATAAATCTTGATTTTGTGTGTGTTTGGGGCGTGTTACGTACAAGGGTGCGCGATTAAGATTTAATTATTCTCTGACTGTTTCTATCTTATTTGTTACGACTAGGGCGTGGGGTAGGCCAGTTCTCGCGTCGAATATTGGGTTGGGTCGCGTTCGGAGCAGGACCTAGGGCCTTTACGAAAATGAAGACACCTTACATTGGGCAGGGGTAGTACGCGTGAATGCATGCGTATTATTACTGTCTTGTGCTGTTGAGTCTGGCAGTGCATTCGTAAAGTTATTGCTGTCGTTTTATCATCTTTTATTATGTTAGAAGTTGAGGTTAGCACTGCGGTGATTTTAGCTAGTTTTCCCGTAGGAAACCCATGGCGATGTGCCTGGTTATGGAGGGATACCTAACGGTGGCAACGACTCCATATTCATCTGAACTAGCTAGGGGCCGATAACCTTTGAAGCGGGCGGCATTCCGATTTTACCTGTGGAAACGGGATCGGATAAGCTTCCTGAATATGGGTGACTGTTTGTTCTGTGATGGGTAGGTACCGTCGAAGTGGAACCGTCCAATTGGGCCTGGATCAGAACTTACGGAGCTCGCAGTTCAGTCTTATATATCTATTTATATATACACTAACTATTATCTCGTTAGGGTTTCAGTTCACATCCCTGAGCTTCGGCTCGTGGACTGGAGCAAGCACACAGTTATGAGGATAGGCCAAGTCAAGCCTAACTAGCTTGCACCCATAGCAGAGCAGGAGTGTTGATGGAATACCATCAATGCATGGTAGGCTCACGACACACCACACGTTTAAATGTAAATGAGGTGACGTTACGCCTAGTTTTGGTTGAACAGAAGTTCTAAGTCGGGGGTAGAGTAGGTACTCACACAATGGGAATAGGTTAGGAAGTGTATTAGTAAGGACTAGTATTGTAACGGTTCTGAGCTAATCGGACCTTTGCTTGGTGATGTAACATATCATTCCTTGGTGATGCTTGTGATTGATTTAGTTAAGGTTTTTCGTGCGTTAATGCCGTGGTGAAATCGTGATTTGAGTAAATTGTATACGAGCTATCGCGTTGTATAGCTTAGTAGGCGTTCGATGTATTCGGATTAGACCTATAAGCGAGCCGTCGTTGGACCGCGTTGCTAATGTTGTTGGTAGAGGGTATATTAACGTTCCACTTGCCTAGCAATTGACTTAGTATGGTCTCAATGAAACTTGGATTGGTGACATAACATATTTTAAATTCACCCACATCATAATTAATCAAATTCGTAATGGAAATTATTCCGAAATGAGAAGTTTGTTTGACTGATCTACCAATTGACTTTGAATAAAGTACTATGCTATTAATAATACTTATTACTCGGAGCGTCGTAGCCGAGGAATCATTTTGGCGAGGTACATCTAGCTCACGTTAGCAGAGCGCTTTCCTAATTTGGAACTTGTATCGAACCTTAATTGATTTGGGCAATTGACCCTAGATATGGCTGTCTTCTACACCAGGGACACTATATCGATCTCGATTATGCACGTGACAAGTATGAGTCAGTTCTGACATGTTAAAGATCCTATTTTGGACACAGAATCTCATTTGATGGATTGGTCATCAGACCGCGCTACGACATGAAACTATTCATTGAATCTGTACTAGTTATATTATGTTTTGGCAATATTGAGAAAGAAATAATCTTATCTTGAATTAGAATTAATTGGCAATGCCCTTTCTAATTCAAGTCTAATTAGACGTATACATTTGTCTGGATTCAGATATTGGGGAGGGAAAATACGAGTCAGCTATCCCACTCTCTAAAGGCGCGGAAGTTCCATTTGGAACTACGTGCTTACAAAAGGATAGAGGGGGGATATTTAAAGTTGGAAGTATCCCACTGCACACGGCGATTGGCGGAGCCTGTGTCAACGGGGAAACAAAAACTAACAAATTCAAAGTATATGCCTATGGGAAACAGTGAATTTGGAATAAGCGGCTTGCAACACTAAGTCGACAATGTAAAAGTTAGGTCATTAAAGTTATACGAGTTGTTTGCCACAGTAGTAGTAATTAGGGCAGTGCTAGGATCTAGTACGGTTGAAAGTTGTTCGTGAAAAATTAATTGTGAGAGATTTATTCGTCGAGAAATTATTATACCTTTTCATAAAGCAGTTAGAGTAAGTGGGGGGGTAGAATTAAGTAATTGTATAGTAATGGTTATTATATAAATACCAGCATTCCTAGAACCCTATAGGATCCGGGATATACGGGCTCATCTAGGGTCTCCTCTGACCATTATACGATCATTGGCCAAAGTAGAATTAACAATATAGACGATTTAATTAGTGTGGTGGAATACTACGGGTATGACCTCCGCTTTATTACATTTTGGTCCCGCGTGACCAGGATATTACAGTACAAACATATCTTTGGCTGATATTTCGAACAGGTTATACCGGCCGTCCTCATAGGCTAGCATTATTGTTTAAAATAATTCAGTCTCCTTGTAAGAAAAGATCTCCCGAATATAAACCTCTTTAAAAGAAGATTGCAAAAATTCCTGGTTCATAAATGCTATTACTCATTGCACGAATACTTAGAGGATAAATCTTGCGAAACATAATAATTTTGACATTGTTGACCTCATATTTGACATTATTAAATATTACTATGACATTATTAATTATTACTACGATATTATGAATTATAACTATGACATTCATAATTATGTGATACTAACCTAACCTAACCTTCTCTTTTTTTTTAGACATTCCAATTTTGCGTGTTAATGTATTTATAAATTTGCACACCTATCAAAGGTAATAAGCAGAGCACTTGCCCTCTATTACGTATTGCCCAACTCTTTGTATATCTGTTTTATGCAAATAAAAATAATTTGAATTTGAAAAAAAAAATGAATTTGAAAGATTTGAAGAATAGATTAAGAAAACTACCACTAAATTTATTCTCTCATAAAATTTTAATTGACTAAAGCACAAATGGACTTCAAAAAATACAAAAAAATGCTTTATAATAAATGTGAAAATATTTGTAGGCTAACACAAACAACGTTAAAATATTTTAGTTTAAAACAGAATTCGTTATTAAATCATTGACTGGCTTTTAACTTTATGAAATAAAAGCTGCCTTTCAGAAGCGTCGTTACAATGCACTCGCTGTCAAAAGCTCCACACACAACAAAAGTCAAAATCCATTCTGCTGTCAATCGCCAGTCCAGTGCCACTCTGCACAGTTTACTTTTTTTACCGAACAGAGTGGATACTCACCATTCAGTAAACTATTATGCAATGGAAAATGAAGCCCGTTTTATATAAAAAATGTATATTTTATGATGCAAGTTACTTACACAGTTCAGTTATATGAAACATTATCTTACCACAATTATAAATCGGAAAGTTTGGATGGAAGGATGAATATTTTTTTTATACCAGAATGGCAGAACGGATCTGATTAAAAATGTCTTATAAATTTATACTTTTTCGACATGCGATCCCCTATTTGGGGTTAAGTGTTTTGCTATAACAGAGGAAACTAAAACGCTTGAGACAATTTCTTCCCAGAAAATATTTAAAATTTAAAGAAAAAACCTAATGCAGCAACATTGCGAGTGACCGTGTTCTCTCTACAGCGTACAAAGAAAAGAAAAGCACTGGTTGCGGTTGAGAGAACCGGTAAAACTGTGGTCAAAGTCCGTATTCCGAACATTATACTGTAGTTTTTAAACGGTATACAAAGCATTACAACTCTTTTTATTTTTCCTTTTCACTCCTTTCGTTCAATTTTGTATGCCTATTTATCAAACAAATAAAAATGAATATTAGAAGCTCTTCAAGATAGTTTTGTTATAATATCATAAATACTGGTTTCTTTTATTCAACTGTATAGTGTAATGGGGGTACTAAAATTGTTTAAAACGTGGCTTTTAAGTCATTTTTATTCCGTACAAATACATAGCAATTTTCAAAAATTCCTATCTATTCCTTTATCACGAAATATAGTTGTTGTATTGTAATCAGTAAGTCAAAATGAATCGAAATATATAATATTAATAAAACATCAACATTATATCGACCTAAACGGTCGATATAACAAGAAGATATTGCGTGAATTACGTCACTGCAAATTGCTCAACAGAAAGATAAGGATTTATATTTTTTAAAATGTATTTTCAATCCGTATAAGGTAATTAAATTCAAATCATCAAATAACACACTTCCACCTTCGATGAAAACGATTACACATTCATTCAATTAAAATATTTTTTTCACAGCATACGGGAAGGGATGTGCAGGAATAATTTGTAAGCGATACCAACTCGTACGTCATATTCGTCATCAATCATCGTCACACACAGTATACACCTGCGGCTGTAATATAATATGCCATCATACCGAAACTTAATCGTATGATGGATTCAAGTTACCTATTGTATCAGTTTAGAAGCAGATATTTCAGTCGATTTACGCGGAGTTAGATAGATTGTTATGGAAGATAGGAAACAATAGACTAACGAGCTCGAATATGATTGTTAAATTACTCGAATGAAACAACATGATATTGTGATTTACTGAATCATAGGTAAACTGATAGCAGTTGGCACGTAAATAGCTCAATAAACACACAAATACTTGTACTATTATACTATGAATGTGAAGATGTTTGTTATTCAATCAAGCTTTAACGGCTGAGCGGATGTGGCTGAAAGCTAGTACAGGAATAGATTACAATCAGGAATAGCACTAAACTAGACTACTATTCAGCCATGAGATGGGGAAATTAGGAGCATTGATTTTAGGGGAAGTGAGTGAAATGGTACCCGCAAAAGGGCAGATCACCCGTCCGGTCTGCAGCGTCCCCCGCTGGAATTAAGTAAGTAGCCATGAATTAAGTTCTCATGGGTTATAGAACGGGACCAGAACTCCACGCGGGTGAAGCCGCGGGCATTCGCTCAGCCGACACATCACGTCTTTATCCCCCAAGGGGTAGACAGAGGTGTCTATAACGAACAACACCCATGTCTCACCAGTTACTTCGTTACTTGTGCGTGTGCTAAATAAATGTTTTTTCTTTCTTTCTAAACCTCACGTTATCGGAGGCGAGCCTATTGCCGTTTTATGATGTGACCTCCCCTAGTCATTTCTATATCGTGGTTTGCTCAATTTATTCATCTTGACATACCTTTCTTATACTTCTTACTTACTAATTTAAACTAATAAACTTAATGGACGAAAATATTTTATTTTTAGCATGAATAATTGTTTTAGCATTCAAATTTCCCATTGACTTTTATTATGTTGGTTAACAGCATTTCAATTGGTATTAAGAACCCAGGCAGTCGTTTCACCTCATTGATGTTAATTCTGTATTTCGTTTTTTTCATTGTCTTTTGTAATTTTTTCCTTTTTTACCCGACTGCCAAGAAAGGTTATGTTTTTCGCGCGTATCTTGTATGTATGTTTGTAATATTCTATATTACCTCATATCTTCTGAACCACCGTACGGATTTCAATGATTCATATCTCAAAGTAAAGGTTTTATTGTCCAAGTGTTCTTAGGTTTATAAAATATGGATAAAAGCTATACGTTGGTATTTTGGCGTCAAAATGTATTTGGTACAAAAAAAATCACTCAAATTTATCTAATAGGGTATAAAAATGCAGGCAATTAGAAGACGACAAATATATACATATGTCATAACTAAAAAGTATAAAATAAAATAAATTATTAACCATAAAAAACCCGACTGATACTGAAAAGATCGAAATTAGCTTTATAGCAGGCGGTACCCATTTGCAAATCTCCAACCAGATATAATTTAATGGGTACCGCCTGTTATAAAACTTATTTCGATCTTTTCAGTAACAGTCGGGTTTTTTATTTTTTATTTATAACATAACAGAACATACTTAACACAACATAAACTCACGCCTTTATCCCCGAAGGGGTAGGCAGAGGTGCTAGCACCTACATTTCGCCGGTTTATGATTAGGTCCCAATGTAATAGGTGGCGAGCCTATTGCCATTAACTGGGCACTTATAAACCTGCAATAAATACACACAACTTCGAAAAGCATCGAAAAGTCATTGGTGTGTGCCATGGAAAACCTGGGATCGAACCCGAGACCTCGTCTCAGCAGTCCATTACCCATACCACTAGGCTACAAGGTATTTTTTATTTATTTTTTACTAAAGTACCTAGCTAATTGAAACATTGCTTTGCATTTTCACTCAAAATTAGGTTGAAATTCTTTTTAAGTAGTTGATATCATAATTATAAAACACAAACGATATACCTATTCCAAACGGAGTTTACAGAATCTGTTTAAAACAATTATTGTGAATGATTTTAATAACCATAATAACCAAGCATGTAAAATAATAGTCTTTACATTAGAAAATACATTTATAAGTATTGTAAAATCAAGTGGAACTTATCGTCAATCCTCTAACAGTTTCCATTAACAGATACATCCTTACAAGGCCTTAACGCGCTAACAAACTCTTATCACAATCCCAGTTAAAGCTTGCTGGCGTTATTGTACTACAACACCGGCGTATTTCTCTCTCGATTTTCTGGTTACCCAAATAGGTGTCCGATGTATCGCAAGCCCTCGTTGTTACAAATTACAGCAAAACAAGAGCATGTGGTGTACTTTGTTCGAAATCCAACCATTTTTATTGTATCGCGCTACTCGAAATGTTTTCTGCTATTGTTTCAAAAAGTGACTCTTTATCTTTTTAATGTTTTAAATGTTAAACAGCCCGGTACTGTGCTTGTAAAAAGGTTTAGTTTTAATGAAATTACTACGATTAACTTTTTTTTTACAAGTACTTATGCAGATTAATTAATGTCATTTACTTCACAACTCTTTGTTTTTACAAGCTTTTATTTAACTTGCAATGTATGTTTGTTCGGGTGGAATCTTACAACTCAATTTTAAGGCACTTGCCCTCAACCGATTGAGCTGAAATTTGGTATGCACGTTCAGTTCGGATGACAATGCAAGAAAAAAAAAAAAAAAGATTGTTTTTAAAAAGGTTTTTCTTTCAAATATTCTTGTTCAGAGTATTCTTTAGATTGAAATATTATTACTACAAGGAACGGAGTGGTAAATATTATAAATATCTATATACTTGAATGAAATTTTTGAAGCATTTACTATGCTAACTTTTCAAATCGATTAAGATAGGAAAACCACTGAGCCACCGGGCCAAAAAAGCCCGGTGGCTCAGTGGTGAGAGCATTCCCCCTGTAAGGGAAAGATCATGGGTTCGAGTCCCACCTGGGCATTCACTTTTTCCTATCTTAATCTATATACTTTTCCGTATTTTATAGTAGCCCTTATGTTTGTGTATCGAAATTCTACGGGCAACAACTCTATGAGTCATTTAGTATTTAAGCGGGGTGTGAAAAAGCACCGGTCTGTCAGGGTAAGGAACCTCATTCTGGAAATGCGGTCCCTTCTTACCATCTAATAGAGTGTTAGTGGTCAATTCCTTCTTCTTCGTGTAGCGTTGACTCCAGTCGCATCTAAAACTTTGAACTTGGAGTCTGGGGTCAGCTTTACCAGTCCAACTTATCCGTGAAGCGACTGCCATCTGACCTTCACAACCGAAAGGCGATATCGAAGTTTACTAGTTTTTTCATAAAGAGAGCTATATATCACAAAATAATATCGTTTTCCTAAGACTGGAGTTCTGTAGAGATTTCGTCAGCATGCAAAAATCACTTTCAAATAGTCTTTTGGGAAAATTTTGGTATTATTAGAATTTTAGATAGCTCTCATGATACCTCTTGACAATTAAAACCACGATCTGATAATTGTGAACGTAAAAAAAAACAAACAGCTTTATCTTCTGATTTTATTCTTCAGATTCTCGGAATTCCAATTCCGGGAATCGGAAATTGCTGTGTCGATCCAATTTTTGCTGTATCTAGCTGTAATAGTACATTATGGTACAAGTGTGTAAAGTTGGTGATTACCACTGAGGCACCATTAAGACCTGAGCCGTTAGGGTTTTAAGAGAGCCGAGGACGGTAATCATCAATGCACTGTACCATACTATGTTTTTCAACACTCTTATGAATAAAATAATACTAAAATAGATATTTATCCTTGCAGTTTTCAGGTACTAAACTTTCCATAACGTTAAGGGATTCACATAAATCACATCAAATATCGGACATTGTACAACATAATTCATTTTCTTCATAACTAGTACTTGTAGATATTTTAATAAATAAATAAATATGATTTCAATAGTGAAAACGTGTTGTGATTTTTTTTCGCAATAGCAGGAAAGATTAATTTGTTTTCCTATGCGCGCACATCTCGACCGGCCATAGACTAAAAGAGGTTTCTTTTTTTTTTCAATTTATCGCAAAAATAAAAGTTATTAAGGTTAATTGATTTAAAACTTTTGCTTATTAAAAAAGTACATGTTAAAATTAGTGCCTAATTGCACTGTTGAAAAAATATTTATTCAAAATCAGGGAATAGCATTTGGTATTTCGATTATGAAAAAAGATTAAGTGTATATTAGTATTAATGAGATTCGCAAGCCCGTATTATAATAATTTGAAGAACAAATAAGATTACACAATGAGTTCGTAAAAATTTCAAATTATTAGCAAAATACAAATCAGAGAAAAACTGTAAGGTTTATATTTTACTTAGAGCGCGAGTGGCGGTTCATAAATCTGCGCTAAAGTACTAAAATCTATCATCATTGTCTAAGCATTAGTCCTTGTTATATAGTTCATGCCTATCTAGTCTTTGATGAAATAGTTTAGTGAAAGAACCTATAATAATAGTTACAGAAAATTGATGTTGCCAAAACGATATTATGATAAAGGGAAACTCTTAAATAATGTAATGAAATTATGTTATCCTTTATAGATTTACAAAAGCAAGCTTGCAAATCTTGCCAAAATATTTTATGTGTAATCTCAACAATTGTTTCAAAGTTCACCGAAACCTTATCCTAGTCACCCATCACATAAAAGAAATCAATTATGTTAGAAGCTATATTAAGAAACTTTCGTAGTTTCCTACTCACAAAGTTTTAAGAACACACGATTCAGCATTTAACTTCGGAGTTTTTTTTACGTGCGGGAAGTCCCCACGGATACCCCCCCTCGCCCCGGAGGAGCCGGAGGGGAAGGTTATATCGGACTCGAACCGACTAAACGAACATGGGTAGGGACCGTCTCTAGTATTGGGGAGGCGCGCAACGCGCACAGTCGCCGTGACCTGCTTCTGCTAGGGTGACAGATGGCTCCACCCGTCACCCCCAGGCCCCTGCTCATCTCATGGGGGACGGAGACCTCCGACGCTCGAGTTGGCGGCCATTTATTTTCGAAGTGACTGAATTAGATATTGACGACTTTTATGAAATAAGTATGTAGATGGATAATCTTTAAACTAGGTATATACGTGTCGTTTCAATCAGTCATTTTAGACAAGTGGCAATACATTTGTAGAATAGCATAGAATAGATTGTTCAATGTTTGGAATTGACATACGTTTGATTATAAACGTCAAATTACGTGTCAATACAAACATTCTAATATTCATTCTTACATTCTACAATACACCAGCCACCCCTCCGGCTCCGGGGTTACCCGTGGGTATTATGTGCACGTAAGAAAGGGGGGGATAATATAATTTCCTAACTAGTAACATTTTTATACCTATGCTAAACATATAATCGGTATTATATGTTTAACAAAGGTAGTCCAGAAGCGGACGGGCTGTTGTCTTAGCCTAACTGTAGGGCAGTCATTATTATGTACCTAATTATGAATTTAATTTAATCAACTGAAACATATTTCATCGATACCGTGTATCAGGAAATGATGTAACTGCAACTATACGAAATTTCGAACAGGTATTTCACATCGGCTATTGGTATGACATACAGCCACATAAATTTGCACGAAAACTGCATCTAAACAAGATGTGTGTTGGAGTTTACGTTCATAAAACGTACTTTAGTCTAACTCGTAAATTCTTTGATATTAAAAACTCCTGAAAAATATCCTGATGATAGCGTTGCTACCGGTTTCATTTGAGGATTTAACTTCAAAAAGTGGGATGTGCTAACTCCTTTTTCTCTTTTTTATTTGGCTTGTACGGTTTTTATTAGAGTAATACTGCCGTCTGACCTCCTAGCCCGAGAGGGAAACCTACCCCAAAGGTTCGTCGGTCAATCGGTAGGTGTACCGGCTTGGAGTTGAGATTAATTTAGCTCAAAGTGGTTTAGGGGCCCCATATATCGAACGATGGGCAATGAATTTGCTAAAACCTCCACTTATGAAATAAGCAATACACAATAGAAAAAAACAATCCATGAAACTACTGTCACAAAATTTTATTTTCTATCTTGAATCCCCTAGTTACAATATTTTATTCCTCAGCTTAGAATTATAAAGAGCAGGCGTTCTAAAATATGCACAAAGAGAAACTCGAACAATGAGCCCTGGATCTTTTCATTGTGGAGTGACATGATATAATAGGAATAATGAATAACATGCTGAATGGAACAGTTCATTATGTATGTGAATAGCCACACAATGCTTATACGGTCAGTCCATTGCCAGAAAATGGTAATATTGGATGCCTGCATGTCAAGTTGGCAGCGTTGTGAGTAAAATTAAATAGAACATGCATATATGCTGCAGTTTTTTTTTCAAACTACCTAAATGCTAAGAATACCGTACTGAATTTTCTTAAGAACTTAAAATTTAAGTATATATATTCATGCTTAAACCGTGTTACACAATACCTTAACCCAATCATATCTCAGGCCCAAATTACCCTCAGCAGCTAAAAAAAAACAAGGTACACCCACTAAACAATTGGTGAAGCTCTAGCATAGGCTTTGCTTTTAGGCTCAGGGGGTCAGACAGATAGCAGTCGTTCCTAGAAAAAGCCAATAAATAATCATTGCATTTGAGAAATCATTATGATGAAGATGTATATTAATTCACTAGCCGACCCGTCCCGGCTTCGCTCGTGATATATGTTGAAACCCTCGTACCACCCCTTTGAGCCCGTAATTCTTTAGTCTTCAAATAATGTATGGAAATCTGCCGGATTTGTTGACATTTATGATCACTCAATTGTTTTGCTTTCCTGGAACCTCTACACTAACACCTTGAACTTTATACCATGGTTTTAAAGTTCAAATTCACTTTCAAAGTATTCAATCGTTTATATAGGAGTGAAGAAAAGTGTTGTTTTAGAATTTTTCAGGCAATGTTTTAGATTTTTCTTTGCGTAAGAACCATCCTCGGACTGTAAGGAACATTTCAAAAAAAGAATTAGCGTAATCGGTTTAGCCGTCCTCGAGATTTGCGCTTAGCAACATTTTCAGCGATTCATTTTTATATTATAGAAGATAAATATTCTTACATATACAGTCGACATAGGAGATACTGTTGCATCTTTACATGCAACTTTATATGAAAAGTACAAGTAAAAAATTATAATAAATACAAAAAGGGGACCACACGTCACATTCCTATGAATATCCCGAATATTGTATATTTATCGATCACTTGACTCAATTGATAGCCTTGCGCATAGGGTTGGGACAACCTTCGAAATCCTCCTGATCCGTGTTAATACTACATAAGTTTTATATTCTTTAGGATAGGTCGAACGTTTCTGTGATGTATACGTGCCCGTAACTCTCTTATTGCTACACACGCACACCATATAGTTTTAACTACACAGTTCCTGTCCCAGTAGCAATGATTCTACCAAACCAAAGAAACGGTATAACAGTTGCCATATAACGTTGTTCTTTGTTCCTTAATTATAGTTAGGTATAAGTTTTCAACACATTTTATATCTCTGAAAAGGAATACACGTATGGAAAAGTTATACCTACCTATAATGCGAGCACTTCCGTATTCTAAATTGGAAGATACTTTCAGATTTATAATATTTTGTACGTATGAATTCGCATTTCATATTAAATTCTGAATGTATGTAACCGCGTCTCAGAATATGCCATGTTTTAATAAATTTCTGTCATAAAGAGAAATGATTGGTCTAAGTTACTTTATTACTTATGTTAAAGTTTGGAAATAAAAGTTAGAGCTAATAAATAATCTTTATCTTTTTGTTAAGGAGTACTTATAAAGAAAGATTATTTCTTTGAATTAATCTCGGCAGAAATTACGGTAGGTAGGTTAGTACTAAACTTTTTATATGTCACTGAATACAAATCCATAAAAATGTCTATTTTATTGCTTATTTTAAATATATTAAAAGTAGTCTAGAATACCTTTTGCCGAAAATAAAATTAGTTCAAATCGATCGAAATGACATTTAACTAGTACTATAAACTAACATATAGTGCACAAACATTAGGTATGTTCCTTTCTTTATGTTCTTTTCGCCTTTTGTAAATTTCTAATGTGATTTTTACAAGTTTCCAGAATAAAGCAAAGTCATTGAGAAATATCCCAGTAACTTCTGTCAGAATCTTATTCAATCCTTTCATATTTCCCTTGCGTCCTCTCAATAGACGTAGACTATAAGAAAGTTTATAAGC
Organism: Eilema caniola; assembly: GCA_949126895.1. Classification (NCBI taxonomy): domain Eukaryota; kingdom Metazoa; phylum Arthropoda; class Insecta; order Lepidoptera; family Erebidae; genus Eilema; species Eilema caniola. The sequence continues at coordinate 8,075,001 of OX421473.1, read as the reverse complement.
AAGATTCTTATTAAATAAAAAATAATTTAATATCGGAGAAAAATGGTTTTTGTTTAATAAAAATCACAGAACTACAGCGCAAAACATAATAATCGCAAACTGTTACATATAGACCGTTATAATTGAATGTTCAACTGGATAGCAAAAAAAGAAACTCATTTGTACCGGACATGTTATGAGATTAAACCGCATGTGTTCGGATATGGTCTCAATGTTTCGTTGTTCGTACGTAGCTAAAAAACAAAACGTGTCACACTTTAATTTAGTCCAACTTTGTGGGCAACAATTGTATTTTTTATAAAATTGTATGTGGCCGCATGTTTTGATACGTTGATTCGATAAAAATATGCATTAACTCACTTCAATTATAATCTAAAAAAATAGCTTAGGGAAAGGAAAAACAAAACAGTAAAAGGTTTTGGAAAATTAAGTGTCTGTAGCGCAACTGGCAGAATAAATAAATAAAAGTAAGTAGAATCGAGTAACGCGGGTGAAGTAGGATTTTCTGACAGTTAATTTTTGAAGTGAAAACTTCTTTAGCGGCGTTGGATGGGTGTAAAATATTAAGGAAGCGTCAGGATTAGTTGACCTTTGAACCGTAACCGACGACTGACGTCATACAAGATTAGGTACAGACTATGTATTTTGCAATTTACAATAGATATCGTCGTGGCTTAAACGGTAAGCACGTCGACTGTAAGTCCTTATAGTTTCAGATAGTATCGGGTTCAAACCACCTGGCCTTAAGGGATTTTTTGTGACTGTTGTTTCTTATTTATAATTTATTACTTTTGGTGATTATTTTTTCTTTTTGTAATTGATTACTTTTTATGATAATTTTTTCTTTCTGTAATTTATTATTTTTTGTGATTATTTTTTCTTTTTATAATTTATTAATTTCTTCTGACAGAAAATTAGCAGAAAATAAGTGATAGGTTCTATTATAGGTATGGTATGGTATGTTCTTTTTTATCTTTTTCTATGTATATAACGAAGAAAGAAAAAAAGAAAATGTTTTCACTTCTGCCGGCACTCCCAGAGTGCAACCCGTCTTTTTTTTTCACTCTTTTGTCTTTTTCGAAGGTATCTTATTAATCATAAGGATTATGACATTGCTAAGGTGTTGCTGAATCATCTGCGATTATCTGTTTAATAAATCAAATTTAAGATCACTTATACAACTAGGGGAATGGAGCTGATGACCTGAAATTTAGATCTCAATTGTCGTTTAGGCACTAATGTCCTTCTAACCGTCTCTTTACTAGATGCAAGACCAGGTGGATGGCGCATTATTTATCTGCGGGTTTATTGCTAACTGCACATTAAAGTTATCAGCGTTGGTAACAAAGGCCAGAAGGGGTCTCAGAGATACTTTGCTCTTTGTAGTCGATTGAAATCCGACACACCCAGTTCATCGTTAACTTTGCTGAGGTAAAGTCTCTGGCACGTAAAAAATTCTCACAAGAGTTACTACTTATATCACAACGGATGATTTGACGCTAAAAGGGCGTAATATTTCGTACAATTGAGTCTATCAAAATATCACCTCTTCGAACTTACATAAAAGTAAATAAATATGCAAATCACGAAAATGCTGATAGTAACTCAGTTAAATTGTTTTGTGAGCGGTAGATATGGTAGCAAAAATATACCTGAAAGATTATGTCGAACCAATGTTATAGGGAAAGATCATCATTAGGAATGGATTATCATAAAAAGGCAGAAGGATCTTTAAACAGTTTACAAAATTGGCTTCCTTGTTTCTGTTTCCACATGTAAAAAACACTATCTGTAATATCACACTCTTAAAGGCTGTAGTCACGTTCTAAGCGCTTACATTATACCAACGTTTTAGTCAAGTTGGGGATTTTACCAAGCTCTAAACGGTTAAGCGGTCAAACGCATCCAGTTGTACCAGCGAAGTAACTTTTATGTTAAAAGTTGAAGGTACTTTCCCTCTAAAGTAACGACATTTTCCCGGCATTTACCCTGCACAGTATAATGTAATGTTGATGTATATTAGATGCAGTTACTTCTTGAAGTAGCCGTGCTCTACGTTACGACTTATTTTATTTATTTATTAGGGACAAAAAACAGTTACATGATAAAGTCTTATACAAATTAACTTGAAAACTAATACAAATTATCCACCATGTAACCAACACAATTGTCCACGAACTGACCATAGAGATGTACACAGATTTTTGAGTTTACACTATACTATAGCATTGGCTGCTTATTAAACAAAAATTAAAAAAAAACGTTATTACAAATAGATTTGAACTAAGAACCACAAGGGAAACTATTAGTAAAAATTAAAAGTAAAGATACCAATCTGAGCAATTGATAATTAAACAAATCAATCCTGCGACTGCAAGTTGGACAGGAACTCTATGGCTTTTCGTTTGAACTGTGGGTTAGACAGAGAAAATACATCAAGTTCCATAAAATGCATATTGTATGTGTCCAGAAGACGATGAAGAGGTGCACGTAACCCAGCGTTAGTTCTACATATTTCTGTATGGAAAAGCCTAGGGACGCGCGCTCCTCTCCTGATTACAGTTCTTGGGACTACGTAGTACAAATTATTAATTACTTTTTTTTTTATTAATTACTTATTGTAGTTATGCCATTATTTACAGAATAACCAATGAGTAACATAAAAGCATCCTACTTGCTATTAATATTCTATAAATATAACAAAATGTTAAAAAATTTGTGAACATGTTTGAATGTTTGTTACTGAATCAGGCTCGAACGACTGATCGGATTTGTTAAATATTTGGCACAGGGATAGTTTATAGTTTGAAATAACAATGCTAATGTTATCTCTAGATTAGGTTCCCATGGCGGGAATGGGGTCAGAATTCTACGTAAACAGAGTTGTGGACAACAGCTGGGTACCTATCATAAAAAAAAACGATTCACTAAATATTTTACACAAAAAAATTATGTTCTAAAGTATAATGGAACTAATATGGAAATAAAGCGCTATAATATTTTTTTTTTTAATAACCATTTCGGACATTTTACAAATGGTATTAAAAATTCCGACGAAAACGATAATACGTGAACGATTGATTATAAAAGATCAGAAATACGTCGAATACAATACACTGACCGGTTATCATAACCACCGTGAAAGGCATTTTACTCGTAAGTATATGCAAAAGTGACTAATAAAGAGATGAGGTGAGCTCTTGGTGGCTTAGTGCTAGAGCTCATAAGCTACCAGGTCTCGCCCTAACCTTCATGTTTTTGTAAGGTAGATTTTTGGTGTCAGTATTTACCTCTAGGTGGTCTTTTTGTCTTACATACATACATATAATCACGCCTTTATCCCCGGAGGGTTAAGCAGAGGTGAATCAACACTCATATTTCACCAATCTGTATTCGGTCCCACTTAAAAGGGGGTGAGCCTATTGCCGTATTCCGGGCACTATTATTGACTCGAGCCATGCATCTGAGGCTGAGTCTGGGCTGTACATATCTGTCTGATGTTAAAGTTAATCAGCCCTATCCCTTAGTCGCCTTATGTGACACCACATGGGAAGAGAAGGGGTGGCCCAAATTCTACTCTGCCGGGAACCATGCGGCTTATTTTACTCTGCCAGGAACCTTATATGCTCAACTATTTTATTACAAATGGTACAACTATTATAGAGAATTAAGCAAGACCTTAAAACTGCAATAATCATGCGCCTGGTGCATCCGAGCTTTTCACCTTTTATTTTTGCTTTTATGAAAGCAACTACACTGACCTCCCAACTCAGAAAGAATACCTGCACCAGAGCCTCATCCGATAGTCGATAAGTATCTTTTTGTGAATGATTTCGGCTTGGGAATCTTGGTGGAATCTCAAGAAAACACGCAACTGAAATCACTATTCCAATAAAATTAATAATATTAAAAAAATGTGATATTTGGGATACTCAAACTTCTAGTTAATTAATGGCTATTACAGAAAATCATTACTTAAATCGTGTGATAATCATTCTTAAAATTTATGAGGTACTCTAATTTATTAAAACTTTATAATTTATGTCCATATTTTCTATTGTTCACAGTTGCGCGCAAGGAGATTATCTGAAGGTATATTCAGAGGGTGGCGTGCATGGCCCAGGGCCTCCCGGTGTGAACGAGTACTCCGCATGGCTAAGAGTCCTATGCGGCAGTAGAGTGGATGCTCCACCAGCTCTCTACTCCCATGGACCTCTGCTGGTGTTAGAATTCCATACAGCTACTAAAGCAACAAATGCAACGGGTTTTGTAGGAAATTACAGATTTATAGATAGAAGTAAGTTGTTTTACTATTTTTGTAGTGCTCAAGTTGTAAATTATAATTGCATGGACTTAAAAAAATTAGGAATTTTAAGAATTTTTTTAGAAAACATTTTAGAAGACATTTTTGGTATATATTTTTTTCGAAGAAGACATTTTGCTCTAGAAAATGTCATACGAATAAAATAATGCCTTCATTTACTAGCATAATAAATTATTAAATAAGATAATGAAACCTTTCATATATAAGTATACAAATAAAAAGTAAATAGGCCGTTTCACCATCGCAACACAATCATAGTCACAATTTTGTTTTTTATTACAATTTGGAAGTGATTGTTTTTTTTATATTATATTACAATCACTTCCAGGCTGATGTTCAGCTATCTGTCTCCGTCCTATCTAATCAGCGCTTGGTTCACTTGTAAATATACCAATCAATTTCGCTTATTCTGCAAATGACTTGATTAATCCCAGTATTAAACAAATTATTTGAAAACACCCCAGTCTTAATTGATAAATTGATATAAATTAGCCTCAGCTTTCGTCGCCTACAATTTTAATTAGTGTAAAAGCGTAAATAAAATTATCAAATAATAAACTATCATTTGACGATGTAGTTTCAATTCGAAAATTTATTATAAGCTATAAGAGAAAATGCAAGAAGCAATTATGGTGATGATACACCAAAAGTTTGATTCCCACTATGTTAGTCTACTTTTAACGTTATGTTTTAAAATTTGCAATTAATACATTTATCAAGTCCTATTTTGTGTTCTAAATTTATTCCAAACAAGATTTCAATCACGTAGCATATCGAGTCCCATTTGTCGATATCTGAAGTTTTTCAATTTTATAAAACTTGTGTCTTGTTTCTTAGGAAATTTCGAGACAGATGGCGTGCGGGTTCCAGAGACGTGGTGCGATTACTTGTTTCACTCACAGCCAAACAGGCCCGCCCACGGTCGCTTGTACAGTCCCCGATATCCGTCTAGTTACCCCAGTAATGTTAGATGTACTTACCAATTCAATGCAAGGTAAGGTTTGACAGTATAAGAAGTTAAAAAACATCAACGACATTTTATACACGGTTTTAGCAAAGCATTATTTTGAATTTGTTAAAAGACAATAATCATACTAAAAATAGTTCATTGAAAATTTACATTGAGGTTGCATTTGTCAGAGGATGCAATTTTCTTTTTTTAGATTTCAAGGGCGGATCAGTTTGAAGTTAAACTCAGGATAGCGTGGTTGCAACCCTTATACAACGGCTAACATTTTTTGTTGCAAATAAGTTTATCTAATACTTTTATCAAGTAAGTTCAGTCGAAGGACCAAAAAAGTACCTATAATCGTTTACTTTAGAAAAGAAAATTGCATCCTCTGACAAAGACCCTAAACCCAAAAAAATGTAGCATTTCAATGGACTCTAAGGAATTATTTTATTTAAATAAGGAATCTGTTGTTTAAATAATGCTATGGAACAATCAAAATACATACTTAAATTAATTTTCATATGACTGCAAAATTGTAACAGTGGAAAATGCGTGTAAATTTTAGATGGCTAAATATTTCCATGTATTGTACCGTAAAATCTCTCGTAAAATCATGTTTTACTATTATATACATAATTTCGTGTGACATAATTTTCATTACCATCACATTATTGGTCCAACATATAAACCAAAATATGTGATGTCAATTATAGTGTCCTATGAATGATATAAATAGGCATTATTTACGACACATTAATTACTCAGTGTACACATGCTAGTTTTATTGTACATAAAATACTATATTTTATTAGTGTAACAAAAGCCAAATATGAAGTTCTTCAAACTGTAATCCAAAGGCTAATAAGATTCGAACAACAATAATTATAACAAGTGAAAGTAATTAGAAATACACTAAAGCAAAACTTACTATTTTAGGCACAACGAACGGATCAAGTTAGTTTTCGAAGAATCATTCCTTCAGAAAGGCGATGAGAGGTATTTAGAACTTGGCTTCCTTTATTGGATACACATCAAAACTCAGAAAAAATAATTTACGGATTTTTTTGAAGAACAAAAGGGAAATAGTTGTAATGTAATATTTTTGTAGAAATTATACTAAACTTAGTATAATGTTTATCGTTTTTATATTGTATTCTGTTACCCGTATTCAAGGCATGATTCATCATCCTCGTAATAATTTACCGATTGCGTTCAGTCATGTCGGCAGCGCGAGTATGACGCCCCTGGTGTTGCACGCGTCCATAGGCAACGGTAACTACTTTCCATCAGGTGGGCCATGTATAGTCTTCCACCGAAGTGGTATAAGAAAAATTTGGTCCGCTAATTTATAATAGTTTTGTTGGCTTTTACCAGGACGTCTGCTGTCTGAATTCCGAGCCCGAGTGGATTACTTATGACGTGACGATGATGTACCGTAAAGTGACATGACTTTTATTAAAAATAAAATAAATTATTAAAAATATAAAACCCGACTGATGCTGAAAAGATCGAAACAAGCTTTATAGCCAGCGGTACCTATTAATTTTCATCGGGTTTGAAATTTGCAAATGGGTACCGCCTGCTATAAAGCTTGTTTCGATCTTTTCAGCATCAGTCGGGTATTTTATTTTTAATAATTTATTTTATTTTACACTTTTTAGTTATGAAATACATAGTTTTGTAATCATCTTTCAATTTCCTTCATTTTGATACCCCACTCGATAAATTTGATTGAAACTTTTTTAACAAAATCCGGCATTTTTTTTGTTTACCCAGTGTTATTCTCACAGTAAATACGAATCTAACGACACCTCTCAAGCTAAAATCCATCGAACTGTTCAGGCTGCAGAGCGTACCAAACAATTATACATATATATACATACATACATACTCACGAAAATAAAAAAACGAAGAGAAAAGTATAATAAATGAAATGACAAAAAATATAGCGATCAGTTTTGTGATACATTTCTAACGGATCCAAATGATTTTATTTGAATATATGTTGCAGGGTTTTGATGTGTACCCATTTCATAAAGCGTCCACTGCGTTCGCCTTCTGGTGCTATAACTTTTGCACTTTTCAGTTGCCTCAATCGCGCAGACATTATAAAAGTTTTTGACGGACGTACTTCATCGGCACCTGTGCTCGCCTTGTTGTGTAACGAAGTTGTTGGTAAGTCATACAATACTAGTTTACTACATTCGGTCAGGTTCTTAAGGTAAACAATCTTTTAACGGCTTTTAATAAAACACATAAATTATTTTTTCACTTTTTCTCCTGTAGATAAACCCCAAAATAGTTTGTACAATTTTGCTTCTAAAAGCCATCAATTGACATCATTTAAAATAAGCCATTGTGTTTCCGAATGTATCACATTACAAAAAATGTAACAATATACATATACAATGGCTCATAATGTTTCGAAATATTCAACTTCATAATTCATACATTCTAGGTAAAGATACATCATCAAAAATTAAATAAATATTTCTACTTATTACTTTAATCAAATAATTGAAACGCAGGTTACGAGATACTATCGTCTGGGCCTGACCTGTTGATCCAGTTCACAGCCAACTCCAACACCCCGGGCCAAGGCTTCAAGGCGAGCTACCAGTTTCAAATGGACGACAATTCTAATTCAGGTTTAGTAAGCATTATAACAGTGTAACGAAATATCAGACTGACAGTTTCTGAATTGATAAATTGAAATTGAATCTCGACAACGCCTACGCACAGTCATCATCATCATCTTATTGAGTTCGCAGTTGCATCTAAAGCGTTTTATGCTATGTCGGCGTTTTCCAGGAGTAACACTGGGTCTGTTGGCTTTTACGGAAGCAACTGCTGTTTGCTTCCGCCATAGCCTCATTCGTCAATAAATAGGTACACCGCAGTGCAGGTGAGATCGGTCTGGGCACTGAAGATCAGTGGCCCCACCATTTTTCATTCTAAACTTAAATACGTAGGTATAGGCGACCTAAAAATGTTAAAGTATTCAACAAAAAATAAATAATAATAAACAAAATTTAGAACTAGAAACTAAAATAAATAAATGAAATATTTACATACATAATGCATTGTGAAATTCCTCCGCATCATCACCGACCGGTAACATGCTGAGAAGGCTGCCTGCCACGTTGGATGGTAATGCTTATCATCTGTGCAAGATAATAACCAGCCTTCTAATCACGCGTTGTATAGGAAGCGGGCACTTGGACCCCATGTCTCCAACGTTTCAATCCCAAAAGGGTCAAAAACGTAATCACCTGTTAAGTTACAGTATCTGCACCGTTTCAGGTTTACCGCAGATGCAGCAGCAGTTAATAGAATATTGTAAAAATATATACAGTAGTGTTAAATGTAAAATGTCTCCATTTGCCAAAAGTGTTGTCAACATTGCAATGACTTTTCCCCATCTCAAAAAAAGTTCTACGAAAATACCCATAGCGCTCAAAGAAATATTCACTTCAAAAACCTAAATAACTCATAACTCATTTATTCGTAACAATAATCATTACACGTCATAATATATTATTATATTACAGCAAGTTTGCCACTTCACTTCTTAATATCCACTGAAACTTAAAGATTGTAAAAATGTCAACAATGTAGCATGGCAGGTTTCAGTTTAGTGATATAATTATTATGACACAAGTTCAATTATAAAAAGGTCATGTTGTATTAGGAATCAAATTTTACAAAGTCAAAGCTAAATATTTTACATAATTCCAATGATAGTGACAGTTATTGATTATATAACATGTAAATTTCACAATATATAAATCATCATTTAATCACAATGGTGATTGTATAATTCCTCTGCTAATTCACGATCGTTGAATGGTTCCATAATTAAAACTTGACAGGTTTGAAGTTTCAAATAGTTTCGCCAATATAACTTGCTATTTGATAATTTGTTCAATAAAATAATTTTGTCAGCTCGAAAACTGTATTAAAACACCTGTATTGCATGGTTGTGGTAACAGGAGCCAGGAATATATTGGTAAATAATTTAACTACATTTAAGCGAATCAGGGACCGGATAAAGGAACGCCACATTTTCAAAACGTATAATCTCATTTCGATTAAAAAGCAATCATAAAATAACTTTGATGTTCAATGAGAAGACAAGAAAACCAATGAGATTATAAAATCTATGTCAACATCACTCGAGATTTGATTAGAGTTTTCAATTAAATTTTGAAATATATATCATTTTTGATAAGTGTTTATAAGTTTTATAATCACACGTTTTAAAAACGCCGTTTCACTGAATAGGGCCTTAGGTGTCAGGTATGTTAACTTATAAATCTACTTTGAATGTGTAGTTAGGCAGTTCGGACTGTTTGTCGTGTCGAGTTACATCTATCAGATAACATTTGTTGCAATGTGCAGACATTTTATTATACTGCTACGTGTACATATCTCATGCTCCCCCCTCTCACATTTTTCAGTGATTGCATTAATGACAGCAGGTCACAATATTATGATGACAGAGCACTTGCTACCATATAAAGTATATTATGAAAGGGATGGCTATGTGTTTAATCTGTATATTTGAAGGTTGGTCCCTAAATTCCCCCATAAGTACTACTTACCTATCTATCTATAGCGTTTATATTCTATTACAGTTAAATGAATAATTTCTAAGAATTTCTACCTAACGTAACATAATTCATCTACAACAATAATGAGGTGCACAAACTTTTATTGTAAGTTAATTAAATTTTCATAGCGGTACAACGGAACAATAATCTCTTTCTCAGATGGAGATATTAATAAGAAATCAAGCATTGCGGAGGGAATATCCGGCTTAGGACCGGCTGTTAGCGCGGCCAGTAAGTATTAAAATAATGCCACCATTTAAAAACACCACTTTAGCGGTTTTGGAAGCATAACCCCTCATATATTATAATTGGAGAGGCTATTTGCGTAAAAATGTTAAAAAGTTTAGTAATTTTTGCAATATACGTTGATGTTACATTTTGTTGAACATTTTTAATGGTAACAGTGTTTTGTATGATAAATTGGTGTGAAGAGAAATGTCTGACAATTTATGAAAATATATTATACCGGCGACTGGACTAGGCGCGGTGGAAGCGATTGCGGCGGCTGTTTGAAGTCCCGGATTCGATTCCTTGGTCAAGGAAAGTAGTTATAGTTTTCGGTTAGTAAATAAAAAAAACTTCTCACAGCCCTGCTGTGCACAACCAAGTCAGCTTTATAAATTTAATCTTTTTTAATGACACCAGAAATAGGTAATACTGTTACCATGAACTTGAAAGTATTATTAATATATTAATTTATTTTTTTCTCTCTTGTGGTGGACGCCAACCCTTAATATCAAACCTTGCGACCGTACTTCTAAGTAATTATTAAGGTGTTTGCACTTGTACAATTTATGTAGTAGTACTAAAAAGACACTTATGAAACTTCTCACGGCGGTAATGTTACATGTTTATTGCAGCGTCGTCTTGCCATCAAGTATTCAGTAGCGATAAGAGCAAGACGGGTAAATTGATTTCGCCCCTCTATCCAGCACCGTATCCTCAGAAAACGCAATGTCATTATGACTTCCTGGCCAGAGGTAGGGAGCGTGTCAGGCTCGTGTTCGAAGACTTCAGTTTGCAGAGAATATCGGATCATATTATTGAGTAAGTTGTGTAGTACCTACGTATATAGCTTCCATAATCACAATTTCACATACCTATTGGGTGTAATGAAAGTACGAGTGAGTTTAGTCATTGTTGTAAGGTAATAAATGAATCTCCCAATAAAAAGTTGTTGAAAATTCAGTCTCGGTCTACGTTCAATCTTCCAAATGTCTATAACGATCATGATATCAATGAAAAAAGGGGCTAATTCTTGAAATCAAAATTTATCCATTCTTTTGCCTGGATATCGTGACCTGCCGGGTATCCTATTTCTTCTAACAGTATCACAGGTAACCTAACACGAAAGGCATACACTCTTAACCTATCTATGTTGAGGTGTTCTCGAATTCACTTTGCAAGCCACCGCGGCGATTTCTGATATACGTCATAGTTTTATATTTGATACTTTTTTATGAACTTTTTTTATACCATTGAGGTGAACCACCTGATAGAAAGTGGTTACCGTGGCCTATGGACGTGAGAAACACCAGGGGAGTCACACTCGTGCTGCCAACAGAGAGTTTCTGTGCCGTCAGTGTATAAGACAAAGCAGGAATAGCTTTTGGTCTTCTCACTGACAGCACAGAAACTACGCGTCTCCATTAAGAAGAATATTATGTACAGCGGTTTTGTAACGATCTTTATATGCTTGAACATCTGTTATTTCAAAAAAAGTTTATTTACTTAGTGGGTAAGGTATCGAACTAACTTCGGGTAGTGTGTAAGAGGTCTCCGGTTCGAATCATGTACATTACACTATTATACTAAGTAGTAACTATTCTTACTAGTTAAACAAAAATTTTGAACTTATTTAACAATTCTGAGGAACCCTGATTATAAAAAAGTACCTGACAACTTCAGTGACCAAAACGAATTTAAGTAAAGCCCTCCAAATGATATCGAGTAAGCAAATTTATTTTGTTACAGTTGCGAAAGTATGGATTCTTTCGACGTATTTTTGTATGTAGATGGACGTCTCGAAAAGATGGCATCATTTTGCGGCAACGATATACCAAAGCCAATAATGTCGAATGGACCCAAGTTATCTATTGAATTCCGTGGAATATACTCTTCGAGACATGCCAGGGGGTTTAAGATATCATATTCTTTTGTTCAAGGTACCTTTCTCTTTTTATCTTAATTTTATATGTGCGGTCATGCATTGATGTTGTGGACTGTATGTGATCGGTACAATAAGGTTGGGGCTTTAAGACCGGGCAAGTTGTGACGTGTTTTCTTGCCCGTCATTTGCAAGCAGTGAGGTATTTTGTTATCCTTATTATTTTTGTTCCTTTCCGTTCCGATAAACTCAATATAGAAGTCTGGGATATATTTTTTCTAGACATTTCTTCACTGATACGTTTTATTATTCTTGAATAGTTTGTGGAGCGAAACAATGGAGGCCTTGGAATAGTATGGATTAAGTATAATCACTTTATTTAGGACAGGACAGGCCTGCCCATCCTTATCTTTTTGCTTGCTCGCATAACATAAATTTGATTTAAATAAAATTACATTTTAAAAAAGAAACGATAATCTTGTTCACTGAGTTTCTTGCTGGTATCTTCTCAGTAGAACCAACTTACCGAATCAGCGATGGAATCATTTTCAAATGATTTATTTACTTGTACTTGTAATCAAATGTATAAGTGTCGGTAGCTTAGTTATTTAGGAGTCGGCCTCACGATTGAAAGATCCCGGGTATGAATTCTGGCCATTACATTACCGACGTGAACTCATTAGGAACACAAGTAAATTCGCTCAGTCAGAGAGGTTAGAGGGAATATTATTAATTTTGGTTACTAAAAATATAAAAAAATACGTTATTTTATTCCTAAAACGCCTGATAACTGAACTCAGAAATTGGTTGTTATTGTCAAAGGTATTTTCAAAGGTTTTATATGCACAAAGGCACGTAGAGCACCGGTAAGAGGAGTAGATCCAAGAAGCGCTGGGTTGATGTTGTAGAAGATAACATGCATACCAATGGTTTCACTACAATGAATGCTCAATACTATGCGAAGTGACAGAGTAAAAGTTGAAAGATGGACTCCGAACTCCGACGTGTGCCTCAGATGCGAACTTAACTAATGAGAAGATAATGATAATAACCCTTGATATTTGATAACATTGTACAACTTTCTGCATAACAAGTTGAGAGAAATATTTACCATTTTATATGTGTTACAAATTTCATGTTTACCGAAAAAGAAACAAGTTATATTAATTTTCAGATTACGGAATTGCTACTGGGAGACAACTTTTAGAATTTCCATGTGCCTTCGTATTTAATAGCAGCGAGAGAGCTAAGGGTGTGGTGACGTCACCGAATCACCCCGGCCTCTATCCACGGGATACAGAGTGCAATTACTTCTTTTATGCAAACGAAAACGAGAAAGTACATTTACATTTCACTTATTTCGATGTTGAAGGTGTAGTTCCGTAAGTATTTCTTTTTTATACCATTTAGGTGGCAGGAATCGCATTTTAAATTTGAAAGGAATTTTGAAAAAAAAAAGAGGAAACGTATTTATAGCGATTGCTGCTATAAATATGTTTCCTGTTTTTGATCGGTTTGATCCCCGCTCAGTGCAAATAGTTTTATGCATGATTATGGGTGTTTGCATTAATCTGGTCGTGCCTCGGAGAGCACGTTAAGCTATCGTTCCGGGTGCCATACGAACATTTATGGCAGTCGTTACGGGTACTTAGAGCCCTCAAAAATCAAACAACTAGTCTAACTGTAATGCTTCGATATCGCCTTTGGATTGTGGAGGTCAGATGGCAGTCGCTTTACGGAAAATGTCGAAGTGTAGCCAATTGCGCAGTTAGGCTGGTAAAGTGGACCCCATGCTCGCTTGAAAGCTTCAGATGCGACTGGGATTGATTGAAACTAGGATGAAGAAGAAGAAGAGGCAAATAGCGGGCTGTTGTTTCTGCCTAAGTACCCCGTAGGTAAATAGATTTAGGTACAACTAAACTAGAAAACTTTCGTCTAGATTCAACTGGAGCTTTGCGTACACACAATCAATGTATGGAACTATTATTATTATAACAGGACTGTAAAGGGCAGGTACCTTAACCGTTTTAGTTATAGTTAAATTTTACTAGAAATTCTTAAATAATGACTAACACGAATTTTCTCAGCTCATTCTAAGAATGACAGACAGGTATTACCATCAAATTTGAAATTTGTAAGGAAAAAATATTTTTATTTACTGTGCTGAAATGTATGGCAAACGTTTTTGGCAATTTCTGTCTTTCCTAGTACTCAATTTTAGAGTTAGAGTCTTTGATTCCCACATGAAATAGGACCGATTGGCACAACAAATATTTTTTTGGACGTTTTGCATTTTTCTGGCTGACTGTACTATTTTGCCAATATCTGTGAATTCACTTCAAAATATCTCAAAAAGTTAGAAAAAGTCTCCTAAGGACATTATACTATAACTAAAACAGTTAAGGGACCTTTCCTTACTGACCCATTTCAAAAATACACCCTGTTTAGCATGCATTGTTACCATCTATTTTTAACACGTTCAGCGTTTCGGAGTTGCGTCACTGCAGCTCACAGCCTTCATCTAACATAGTGTACATATATGTTTTCATTCACAGATGTGAAGCAGTATCTGCTAGCGATTACCTTCAGTTTTCTCATCAAATGATCGAAGCTCAAAGCCATAGATACTGTGGACAGATAAAAGAGTTGCAAGTAACATCACAAAAAAACTTCCTTAGAGTTACCTTCAAATCTAATGACCGGTTAGACGGTACAGGGTTCAAAGCCAACTATAAATTCCTGAGTGTCTCTGAAATGACCTTAGCTATACCTAATACTGTAGGTAAAGGTACGTGCTACTTGACTTCATTTAAAATGAAAACATTTCTACATTTAGAGCGATGATTTAAGGCCTATAAAGAGGAAAATTAAGGCCTACGTTAGGGCCTGGCCACATGTTCACGGCACGGCGTTGTAAACTGGTCACGACGCGGCGAAGGTTTTGTGCTCATGGGGCCAGGCCCTTATAACATGACCAAATTTCCGTTGCGGTTCTTCAACCAATCTAATTTAATTGAATTTGTTTCAGGTACTACAACTTGGACATCAAAATCTTTGATATTATTATGTTTGTGTCAAGTTGTATGGAATATCAGATAAGAAGTTGTACAACAACCTTTTTACTGTCGAAAAGATAGCGAAATAAAATATCAGAGTTAATAAATTTGTTTTTTCTTTTGTTTTATCAACTTATTTCAGACTGCGGAAACACGTAACTGGGATGTGGTTATTCGAATCACTGATAAATCATTTAACTGTACTCTATAATATAACTATTATACTTATCTATATCAGGTACCAGATTTTTTCAAATGTTGTAGGGTTGTCATTAACAACAGTTCACTATTTTCAATTTCCAATCATTTTTTTTATATTTAATACGTCAATTCCCAGCACCTTGCTAGATAGTAACAAGCTGAGGTGCAGGCCAGAGTATTCCCGTTCTGTACCCACGAAACTCTACCCATGAATATTTTTCCGAAATATACCTAGAGGTCTTTCCAGATACGGACCACCACTATTTTTCTTACTATATTGTTGGTTCCCGATAGAGTAAAATAGGGCCCACCCAGCTCTGCCTGTGGGTATCGCAGAAGGTGATTAAGGGATATAGCTGTTCTCTATCCGACAGTAAACATACAGCCCACGACTAAGTGCCCACTTGACGGTAATAGGCTCGCCCCCTACTACGTAGAACCAAAAATATAGTGGCGAAATATGGGTGTTAATACTCCTCTGCCCACCCCTTCATTTCAGATTTACAGGCGTGAGAGAACCCACCTTCATTTATCATCACAGCGTAAGTACGTGCGTTTAAAGCTTGCAGCACCAGGTCCTGACAATTTGCGACTAATGTGGACTAATTAAGGCCTAAATATTGTTGCAAGACCCCTTTACTACTGTTTCTGGAGATAATGAGGTAAATTTGTCGGGATAGGAACTATTCGTCCGTGTAATCAGATTTTCAGCTGGTCCTGTAATTAGATCTAATTTTAAAGATAGGAATATTCATTTAGTATTTTTGGTTAGGATCCGAAACCTCACTTGAAAACCGGTTCACCTGCTAATTGGCGGACGAGGCTCAGTACTCAGTACTGACGATTTAAGATAATTAAGCAATAAATCAAACGTTATTTTGCTAGGGGTACTGAAGTCGGTGGGTTGGACCATAGTATAATAATACAATACAATACAATACAATATTCTTTATTGTACACCATAAACAATTATTTACAAAAAAAAAACAATTACAAATTATGAGGCAGTACAAGTGGCGGTCTTATGGCTAGGTGCGATTTCTTACAGACAACCTGAGACAATGGAGTCTGTGCTGTGGAGTATGCATGGGCAGTTAATTGGTGCATAAATATGCAGATTTTTCTTTTATCAATATCATTACAGATATACAAAGATATATATAGAAATATGTTATATACATATTTTTTATACTACATAAAAATACTACATAAACTATATAAAATAATAATAATAAATAAATAAAATAAATATAAAAACATAATTATACATACACTGGAATGTACGCTAATCTAATACATATTACTTTAAACAAAACAGAAAAATAGATAGCTATAATGACAGGTAGTAGTTAAAAACCATATTTTTAAAAATTGGAAGAGATTTCGCTTGCCTTATAGACACAGGTAGAGCGTTCCACAGGCGAGCAGCCTGTACTGAGAAAGATTTATCTAGGTAGTTGGTGGAATGCATTGGTAACTTCAGGCGCAGGTTCTCCGATGATATCAGAACCCTAGAATGTGTATCACTAAGATACGAGAACCGTTCTTTTAGATAAGTGGGTGAGCAAGGATTAAATAATATATTGTAAAGAAGAAATAGAATGTGAGCATTTCGGCGAAGTCGGATAGAGAGCCACTTGAGTTTAACACGAAATTCAGATATGTGGTCATATTTGCGCAAGCCAAATATGAACCTAATACAGAAATTTTGGAGTCGCTCAAGTTTATTAAGTTGTTCCACGGTTAGGTCTAAATAGCTTGCATCGGCGTAGTCGAGGATTGGCAGCAGGAGTGATTGAGCCAACGCTGTTTTCGTTGCAATAGGTAGAAAATTACGCAGTCTCCTCAGAGACCCCGCCGAAGCGTAAACCTTACGGTTTACCTCTTGCAGCTGAGGGACCCGTGACATCGTGCTGTCGATATAGATTCCCAGATTCTTCACCTTGTCACTAACAGGGATAATGTTACCATTAAATATAATCTGAGGGAGCTTATCCCATTCAATTTTCGCAACCAGTTTGGAACCACCTACAATTATGACCGGGCTTTTAGTGGATTAACTGTGAGACCATGATCTGTGCTCCAGTCAGAAATGTGTGATAAATCTCTGTTTAATAAATTAACTGCTCTAGATAGCTGCCCTGGTGGAGTATGTGTGTAAATTTGTAAGTCATCAGCATAGAGGTGGTAGGACGAAAGAAGTTTACAGGAAATGGGGTTAATGAATATTGTGAAGAGTAAAGGAGATAAAACGCCACCCTGTGGTACACCAACAGATGTTTTACACCAGGATGAAAATGTATCACCGATGCGCGTACACTGACGGCGACCAGACAGGTAACTATGGAACCAATCAATCACCGTTGGAGATATGTTAAGCGAGCGGAGCATGGCCAGCAAAATGTCAATGTCAACGGTGTTAAATGCGTTGCTGAAATCCAGTAAGGATAGCACCGTGAGATTTCCACCTTCCATGCTTGTTCTGATGTCATCCGTAATATTTATTAGTGCTGTAGTAGTACTATGCCCAGGCCGAAAACCGGACTGGTAAGGATTCAGAAGGTTGTGCCTATTAAGGAAGATGCTAAGTTGATTGTGGACTTGGCGCTCCATGACTTTAGAGTGGAATGGTAGTATAGAGATTGGTCGATATTCGGAGAGGGATGAAGGATTAGGTTTTTTAGGCAGAGGTATGATTTGAGCGTCTTTCCATGTTGAAGGATAGGTGCTACTTGATAAGGAATAATTCAAGATATGGCATGTGATAGGAAGAATTGCATCTATAATAGGAACTATCATGTTACGACTGACACAGTCGGTTCCAACAGCATTTGATGTAATTGACAGTATGCTCTTTTTAACATCACAAGCAGCGATTTGATTGAAAGTAAAGTTTACAGTTGTTATAAACAGAGAGCGTAGTATTTTCCCTTTCAAGCCGAACCATCGTACTACGACATTGGGAGATAAAGTAATGAGTTTCTGTGAAATACGTGAAATATTAAAAAAATCCTTTAGTTTTCTGATATTTTCTGTACAGTTTTCTTTCCGTAAAAACATACAAACGATTGGAAAAGTTATAACACAATGAATGAATTCTTTAAAATTATTTATCAAGTTACGGCGTGACCAAGGGAAGATTCAATTTTATACATTTATAAATTTGGAATTAATTATCACGCTCGATCACGTTCAATACGATTGTAGTACCATTCTCTTTAATGAAAATTCACTGTTTCGTGACATTTGCCTCGTATTGAAACCGTCAAGCTATTAGTGGTCAAGTCACGTAGAAATTGAGTGCTTGAAGTTAAACTACACGTTTTGAGATTCTTCGGTGAAATCGAAATGGATATTTTTCTTTCAACTTTGTTTGTTTAGAACTTGTGAGTGAGACACGAAGTAATTGAATCCGCAAGGTAATTTAGTAGAATGAAGTTCTTATCATTTTATTGATGTAAAGTCTTAAGATTAATATATTTAGCATTAGTAGATAGTATTTTTTACGTGCGGGAAATCCTCACGGATACCCCTCCCCCCTCCGGAGCCGGAGGGGGAGGTTATGTCGGACTCGAACCGACTAAACCGCACGCCGTCGGCAAGGTGAGGTTGTCTCGCGACATATCCCTTAGCACCCCGGCTGACCCAGGGCCATTCCTCTCGGCCTGGCCCTCCTCGGGAGGGGAGACCACGCGGTTCCCCATTAGTAGATAGTGTTGTTAGCTATGGGCTGAGTAGCTATGGACGTTCTTGTAAAACAAACTTAGAAAAGATCTACACTTTGCAAATAAGATTGCTAAAATCAATTCTTCTTAAAATAGTAAAACATCAACACCGCGACTGCTATACCGGATTGTTTCAGTACTGTGACGTGCTTCCAGTACAAATTAAAATTAAGTTAGCCGTTTTGAAGGAATAATTTGTTAATGTAAATGTAGTAAACTTCACTGGTGGAAGAACTTTGATGGCACAAATTTGTCACAAATTTCGGCCGGGTATCACCGTGCACGATTGTGAAAATTCATCCAAAGTAATCCAATCTCGGTTGGATTGCGTTCAGTAGTCAGCAAGTGCATAGCCAGGCAGGGAGGATTATGGTCGCAGTACTAGTGGGCCGGTGGGTGTCACGCGGTGCTGCGACGACAATTCTCTTTCGATGAGGCCGTCAAGCTGAGTGCCACCATTGTTAACATGGTACGTGTATGTAATAGTGACCCTCTTTCCTGAAACTTTACCTTCAGCTTACTATCAGGCGAGGTAAAGTAAAATTGACATGTTCTATATATAACAGTAAATAAATACACACGAAAAGATAATTTGAGGTCCTTAAACTACACTAAAAATATTTTCTTTCGAAAACCAACAACTGATGCGGTAATAGGGCCTGTATTTTCCCATTACTATTTATCCTAAATATCCTACCCCATAGCTTAGCTCAAAAATTCGTTCAGTGACCCAAATTCACGAGCAAATTAAATAACTCAATTAAACAGTTCCTTAAGAAAAGTAATGATTAGGTATACATTTATTGCATGTTTATGACGGCGCGGCGGTGCTGTGTTGCGGTGTCTGTGTGTTTACGTGCATACGCGGTGAGCCGGCGATCTTATAGTAACTGTATTATAGACACTAATGATATAAACATCCATAGCTGCATGGCGAATACTACTCGCACAAAAACTTTAAAGTTTTAGCGAGTAGGTAATATGTATTAAAAGTAATCATAAGGAATACTCGATTGTGAACATTTGTAAATAAATAAAAATAAAAAATATACTGCCGGAATTGGCAAAGAGATAGCTTAAACTCTCTTCAGGTGAACATAGGCTACATTTGATTCGGGAATATGTTCCTGTGAGATATGGGAACGCAATTAGTATTCCATACAGGTGGAGCCGAGGGCAACAGGTACTAAAAAGAATAAATTGGATTACTTGTAGCTGCACCAACTAAAATACCGAAACATTTCTTACAAAAAACATTTTTCACTTAGCAAAGGTTACCATGAATATAGAGCTCATAATTGAATGCGCAAAATTATTCACTTAGTATGCATGTCTTCTAGACCATCATGCGTGGGCAGAGTCTACAGGGCCAGATGGAAGCAACATGATCAGTTATTTGTTTCCCACATACCTAAATTTGTAAGACATAGTGACACAAAGTGATAGGTAACTACCGTTTTCTTACACAGGTAATTATTACGTAAGTGTAAATTTAAACCGGCGAACTTGCTGGAAGATTTGGAATCAGCTCAAAAAGTGCTGTTATGTGGTTGTTATATCTGCCTACTCTGTGGGGAAAAAGATGTGAGGATATATTGTGTATGTGCACACGGATAAGAAAACAAGTATGAGCCCGGTGACGTATGAGAATGAATGTAAAAATGTATACTTGTTATAACCGTGTTAATTTCTGTAACGGATACTTTTATGGAATTTAATAATAATACTAGGCTTACCCTAAAATGTAGGGATTTTTATTGTTTAAGTTACATATGAAGAAGTGTAATCCTAATTTTCGTGTCGTACCTGTTATAAGCTGGTTTGAACACCAAAAGCCTGAGGCATGGCTAGAAACTTTGTCGGTCTGCGTTAAGAGTGAACTTCAAAGTTTGGATATAATTACGACAGATATTTTGCCAACATTATAGCGAAGATGGATAATAAGCATCCAGTTTTACGCATGATGAAAACAGAAGAACTGAAATATCATTTCGTATCTACAATTTGATAGTAGGTAATTATTGTTGATAATGTTTTAAACCTTATTAATCGACTTTAAAAAATGAAGAGTGTCACGATCAATAGGTTATAGTGTTTATTATTAAATGTTCAAAATTATACGGACATACAAAACTAGTCGATACGTATTATTTTACCTATCTGTTTATTACTCTATCATTTCTGAACCTATTTCAAAATATTTTCTTATCAAATAACGAGTTGCGGATATTTTACAACTAGGTATGTACCTAACAACTATACTTATTACACAAACTATACTTAGTTGTTAACTGAGAAATATATAAAACTAGCTGTTGCCCGCGGCTCCGCCTACGTGAATGTCGTTTATCGCTTATTGTTGAGTCAACATAGTAGCTTTATGCATGCTAAGTCTCAGCCCGATAGATTTAAAATTGATAAAGTTTCATACAAACTTTCATCCTCTATTTTATCCCCTTGGGGGTAGAATCAATCAAAATCCTTTCTTAGCGGATGCCTACGTCATAACATCTACCTGCATGCCAAATTTCAGCCCGATCCGTCCAATGGTTTGGGCTGTGCATTGATAGATCATTATGTCAGTCAGTCACCTTTGAGTTATATAAATTAAGGTTATGATGCAATATCGTAACAAGTACAGACTGAATACCTATCAGATATTATTAAAGTACATAACCAGACACAGGCACTATTATCGAAGTTGGACCGAATGCTTAGTCCCTCGCCTTGGTTTGGCATATATGGTTTCTGTTACAGCGACTGCCGTCAGACCATTAAGACCTGGAACTCCTTGCCAGCTCACGTGTTTCCATCTTCCTACAATCCCGGGTCCTTTAAGCGGGGCGTGAAAAAGCATCTGATGAGGCCATCAAGCTGAGTGCTACCATTGTTAACATAGTACGTCTGTGTAATGGAGACCCTCTTTCCTGAGACTTTGCTTTCAGCTTACCATCAGGCGAGTTGAAGTCGACTTGACGTGTCCTATATTTAAAAAAAAACCTTCCGACCCCGAGAGGAAAGTCTGTGCCAGAGCCTCGTCGCAAGTAAGTTGGTTTGAGTTTTGGTGGGACTCCAAAAACACCCAAAGTGAAAATGAAGGACACAAATGAACATGTTTGTGTCCTTCATTTTCGCTTTAGTCACATGAATTCATTAGATTGATTCCATTTTTTAGCCGATGAGCGGTCCCCAAAAAATAAATAAATAATGTGCGTATCATTTGAAGGCGTATAGGGGCCAATTATAATTCCATTACACACAGCAAAAGTTACTAAAGCGTTCTACAACGTTAATAGCTTTTGCTGCGTGTAACGTAGTGAATGGTGTTCTAATAAATATTTAAGGGGTTCGTAATGCGAATGTGTCATAAACCCACTTTGATGTGTGATATTGTACAAATAAATAATTAATGACTAGCTGACGACCGTGGCTTCACCCGCGTGGACTGTTCCCGCTCCTGACATCTATGGGAGCATGTATTCCGGGGATAAAAGTTTGTATAGATGTTTGGAGGTCTGCTATTTAATCACGCTTGGTACAGAGATAGGTTATAGTCGAGATTAACACAGGCTATTTTTATTCTTAGAGTAGTGGAGCGAAAATTCCACGATTATGGAGCCAATTTATTTGATTGTACGCGCAAACCTCAGGAATTACTGGATGGAATTAAAAAAACTTATTGTTTTAAAAAGCCTGTTTATTGAGCAAGGGTATAGGCTAGATATAATCACGCTACTATTTAAGGAAGCGAAGCAGTAACCATAAATGTCAACAAATCCGGTAAATTTACATACATTATTTGAAAATTTCAGAAATAAAAAATTAGATTGCGGGCATATAATTATTACGGTTTAAAATATGCTATGAGCGAAGCCGTGGCGGGTTAAATTTAAATATATATTTCAGTCTTATAGATGGCAATCAATTTAAAAATTCAATGCTTAAAGTTAAGCTCTAAGCCGTTCTGTGAGAACATGTACTAATTAGTGAGGGTGAACGGGGACAAAGTATGACGCTTGTTACAACGCTGCAATATTCCAACATCACAGTAGTTTTTTCTTTAATAATAATATTTGTAACTTATATTACTAAGATTTCCCCTAACCTCTCCAGCTAAGCTAAATTAATTATGTTAGGAATGTGTTCACGTCGGTAGTGTAGGATTCAAACTTGGGACCATTCGAAAGAGTGACTCCTTAACCACTAAGCTAGCGGCGCCTCAACGCTTATTGAGGCATAGCGTAGCTCTGAAATTAGGTATTATTAAAATAAGAACATTTTAATATAATTTCTGAGTCAAACTTCTTTTTAAAGTTCATTAGAAAAGACTGAGCAGTTATCCCTATAAATAAACTTAGTCATAACTTTAAATTAAAAATTCATGATGTAAATATACTTTTGACTTTCAAAATCATGCTGAAAAAGAATATTAAGAAAAGGGCATAACTAGGGTTAATAAGGGCGCCCGCTAAACTCCGTTACTATCATTTATTCAGGGTTTGAAAGTTTAATATCAAACCTACAGGCTGCGGTAAGTTTTCATGAAAATGAATTCCACAAACGTTTTGAAATTTCGATTAGAGAACGTTTGAGGGTTTGAGGATATAAATTAAATCTGGTTAAGATGTAATATTACATCTAAATTAAACTTTATTCATAGATTTTCTGTATTCTAAAATGATATTATATTACTTTTATAAATGACTAGCATTTCTCCCGCAGCTTCGCCCACTTGGATGTCGGTTATCGCAAAAATCTTTTTTTAGATAACGTTTTACCTACGACGACGGGACCCTCAACCTGGAAACGGGACCCTTTTACAAGACATCACTGTTTGTGTCTGTTAGTCTGTCCATCTGTTACCAGGCTGTATATCATAATATGATAGTTAGACAGTAGAAATTGACAGATGATGTTATCATATGATGATGATAAGATTTGTTGCCGTTAAAACAACAAATACTAAAATCAGAATAAAATAGATCTTTAAGGTGGACTCCCATATTACAAACGTGATTGTTAGCTATTTGTTTACTGATATTAATAACGGGAACTGCTATATACCAACTTATTCACTGCCAGCACGTTATAGGAACGTGATACGAACATCTATAGCAGTCGTTACTGATAGTTGGGGCCTTAAGAAGTCCAACAATTGGTCTAATGAATAAATAAATAATAAACAAATAAAAGGTTTATTTTCTCACCAGCATATTTAGAATATACAATTTTGACAACTTAATTTATATGCATAGTTTTCCTATGTGGGAGACTGATGCCTAAACTAGGAAGAATCCTGTATTTCAGGCCACTAGTACACACCCAGACTTCTAGTCCTGTACAATGTATGGTATTCGTGAGTGACTAGTAAACTGCTAAGTATGACAGCACTATATAAAGCGACCTAGATTTAAGTAAAACTATATAAATTATTGGTTATAAAGGTAATGTCAGGGTTAGTAGATATTTGTCTAAAAGTGAGTGGATGTGCTTGTGTATGTGTTTGTCTGTGTGTGTGTGTGTGTGTGTGTGTGTGTGTGTGTGTGTGTGTGTGTGTGTGTGTGTGTGTGTGTGTGTGTGTGTGTGTGTGTGTGTGTGTGTGTGTGTGAAAGAGAGAGAGAGAGAGAGAGAGAGAGAGAGAGAGAGAGAGAGAGAGAGAGAGTGTTTGGTCAGTTTCCGGAATTTTATACGGAGACTGATGGGAGACATTCGATATGGAGTGGATGTGCTTGTGTATGTGTTTGTCTGTGTGTGTATGTGTGTGTGCGTGTGTGTGTGTGTGTGTGTGTGAGAGAGAGAGAGAGAGAGAGAGAGAGTGTTTGGTCAGTTTCCGGAATTTTATACGGAGACTGATAGGAGACATTCGATATTCTCATAGTCTAATCCCATGAGCCATTCGTTACTTATTTGTTTACACAGTTCTTTGGTTAAATTGTATATAGGTAGTATTTTATTAAGGTTGCAATAGTTCCTGTATCTTGTGTACAAGACACTGAGGATTTCGTTATTGCCTAATAAAAAATTGTCAACAAAATCAAAAATGGCCATATTGTTAATTTGACACATAATACCCATCGTTTATTTTAAATTATTGATAACTAGACAATTGGGTATTTGCCTGTAGTTAAAATAAATTATTTAGCTGAACTTATTAAATTAAGCATAGTAAAAGAGTGAATACAGTTGCGTCAGTTCTTATTTTATCGTTCTTATTTATATTTAATCACCCACCCAACCTTTAATGGTAAATGATTTGACAATTAAATATGATGACGTCACAAATAAATTTTTCATATATACAATTTTCCTTACAACTTACCGTTTTGACATTTAATAAAAAGTAACTAATTTGACATTTGACTAGTCAGTCAAATACCCAATTGTTGCCCATCGTTAGTATTAGTTCCAAGTACACTCACTGCTACGTGCCGCAACTATCTAATGTGACACAATATATGGGTACCGATCACCAGTCCAGCGAGTACTACCACAGGTCAGTGGGATTAATGCAGTCCGAAGTCAGTTTTTTCCAGTCTAACTGCGTGTTTGGCTGAACTTCGAATTTTTCTCTCCTATGCACAGAAATAGCCAGACCAATGGAAAAATACATTATTCATATCTACAAACATTTTCACTGAGCTGGAATCGAATTCGCGTTCTCTGCGTAGCAGCCGCGTTAATTTTACTATCACGCCACAGAAGCTGTCATGCAATACAGTACCTATAAGAACACACATAATTACTATCGGAATTGATTTTTATTTAATACATACCACGACCATAAATACGAACTCGGTTAACATGTTAGACAATATACCTAAATATTGTAGTGGTAATCAATTGATGTACTATCTACTTTAACCGACCACTATCCGGTTCTAGTGTGCATTAAATACAAGCAACCGCACATCTCCTCGAAAATACATAATAAAGTTAACAATGAATTGTTAAACAGCGATATTTCAAATATCAACCTAGAACCAGTTTATCAGTCTCAAGACCCTAATTTTTCTTTAAATTACTTGGTTAACAGCATGCAAACAGCATTAACAAATAATACCACTTTAGTTATTGTACCCAGACGACAAAGAACTATCAAACCCTGGATTACGCCGGGTATCCTCCGGTGCATTAGGAATAGAGATGTACTCCACATGAAAAGTAAACTCTCACCTGATAATGAAACCTTAAAGACTACGTACACGCGATATAGAAACTTCTGTTCTAAAATATTAAAGAAAACTAAGACTAGTTATGAGAGACATCAAATAGAATCCGTCAAACATAACCCAAAAAAGCTTTGGAAGGCTATTAAAACTATAACTCACACTTCTAAAGACCATAAGCAACCTGAAACACTACTAAAATTAAAACTAACGCCTGAAGAATCCCTTAATGATGTTAATAGCTACTTCATAAATGTTGGTAAAAACTTGGCAGAGCAGTGCTCAAAATCTCAATACAATGTAAACCCTACTCTTGACTATGTTCGACCCAACTATACGCACCTAAACTCCCTTTTCATGGAGGATGTCACGGAGGATGAAGTTAGCAGCCTCATTGATGCCCTCAAAGTAGACTCTGCACCGGGTTTTGATAAGATATCAAACTCATTAATAAAACAAAATAAATCGTTCTTGACGCCTCCTCTCACCTATATTTTTCAAACTTGCCTTAAATCAAGCATATTCCCTGACTCTTTAAAGATATCTGAGGTGCGGCCCATACACAAGTCTGGTGATGAAAACCGCATAGGTAACTATAGACCTATCTCTATTTTGCCGGCTTTTTCCAAAATATTGGAAAAAATTATCAATAGTAGGCTGGTTAAATTCCTAGAAAAAAACAGACTGCTCTCAAACAACCAATACGGTTTCCGTACTGGAAAGTCCACAGATGAGGCAGTACTAAAATTAACCAATGCTATTGGACAAGGTTTGGATGGTGGTAAGAAGTGCCTATCAATCTTTCTGGATCTCGCAAAGGCGTTTGATACGATTTCAGTTCGCATTCTTCTAATGAAACTGGAGAGACTTGGAGTTAGGGGTAAACAGCTGGACCTTTTTGAGAGTTACCTTTCCAATCGGTTCCAGAGTGTGCGCGTGGGAAACTACAACAGCACTAATCTTTCAGTGACCTATGGCGTGCCTCAGGGAAGCATCTTAGGACCTACCCTGTTTCTCGTTTACATCAATGATCTCACCTGTCTCCAGATACCTAAAGGCGAAATAATCTCTTACGCAGATGATACTGCTCTCCTCTTTACTGCAGACACCTGGGAAGAGACATTTAGTAGGGCTCAAAAGGGACTTGATCTGGTGAAGATGTGGCTCCGCGATAACTGTCTTACGCTTAACGTAGATAAAACAAAATATTTAACTTTTAGCTTACGTCAACCCCCAAGACATATAGACTCTTATAACCTGATTCCACATGATTGTGTCGCTAATGCTAATTGCACGTGTGCGATGCTTGAGCGTGTAAATAACATCAGGTATTTGGGTATCACTATAGATAACACCTTAAATTTTAAGGAACACATAAAGAATACATCGGCCCGTGTTCGTAAGCTCATATTTATATTTAAAAACCTAAGACATGCTGCAGACGCATCCTTGTTAAGGAACACATATCTATCCCTATGTCAATGTATAATTACATACTGTATATCGTCTTGGGGCGGAGCTTCGAAGGGTGCGCTGAAGGGTCTTGAAGTAGCCCAAAGAGCTGTTCTAAAAGTATACAGCTTTAAACCATTTCTTTTTCCCACTACCCTACTCTATCAGTCATGCCAGGTGCTAACAGTCCGTCAGCTTTTCCTTCGTAGCATACTCATGAAACAACATAGCGAATTGATATACGATAGGAATTTGCTTGATAGACGTAGAAAACATGCAGTCTCTCCCACCTATAGCCCAAAAACGTCATTTGTCTGGCGATTTTTTATATTCATTGGCCCCTATATCTATAATAAAATTAATAAGATCTTAAACATATATCCCTTAAATTCCACACAGTGTAAAAAACAGGTAAATATTTACCTCCAAAGCTTAACATACGAGCAGACTGAAGACCTTTTAAATATACCGAGCTGACACACATGCACACACTCGCTAACGCACACGCATACGCACTAACATTGACACACACACACACACACACACACACACACACACACACACACACACACACACACACACACACACGCACACACACACACACACACACACACATTTAAATTAAATTAATGTAACAGTCTGTCATTTGAAGACTTTTGTCACTTGCAAGTGGCGTTCAAAGGTATTATTGCTCGTGTACTATATAAATATACTGTTTTAATTAATGTCGCAATCCCCATCTATCTATCTAAAGCCGAGATACAGGTTTTCCACCTAGTTCGGCTGCAGATGCTCTCAATAATTATTGTGAATGTACCAAACATTGTATTTTGAACCACATGTACCTATAATATTGTATCTATAATTTAATGACCTTGTGAAATAAATAAATAAATAAATAAAAAAAAAATATGTACAACCCATTACGTTTGAAGACTTGCGAAATAATTTCTTCTCAATCAAGAGAGATAAGGTAAATGTTATGATGACTATAATATAATATAATGGGTATGCTTCTGCAATGGCTATCCCGAACTGTTATCCCAAATCCCGAGCTCATAGAGAATTCATATTAGCACAGGAGAGTGCTATATGAAGGCAGCGACGTTCACTATCACAATCAATCTGCCGATCATGGCCGACGCCAGAATCTGCAATGTGACGCTTCCCGCTTCAACGGAGCTGCTTTGAGGACGACACGATACCGCTTTTTACACTCGAGCATTTTACCAGCTTGTGAAAAGGCCTGTCTGTGGAGTAGCCACGGCAGTGGTGTCACTCGGATGTTGACTGCCGGTCTATACGATGCAGGTATTCACCTAAATAGCCATGTCCAGTGTGCACTTGAGTCAGACGGTTTTCCTGGCGGCTCCTCAGCTATTTCTCCATGACGAGTTTTACCGCCACAATCGTGGTCTGTCCTGAACTTGTTGCTTGCATATTTTTTCCTATGACTCAATTAAAACGTATTTTTTATAAATAACAACGTAAAATATGATTCAAACAAAACCAAAATAACATATAAAACTTTACGTATGCAGTGTTTCTGCATAATTTAACTGATTTAGTTGCTCACGGTCGTGATAATTGAGGATGTTTAGACACTTTTGAAAATACTCTTATTTATTGAATTCCAGCTCTTTAATTTATCATTTACTTGGTTCTTCTTCATCCTAGCGTTTATCCCAGTCGCATCCGCAGCTGTTCAACTTGGAGTCTCGGGTCCGCTTTTTACCAGTCTAACTGCAGATTGGCTAGACTTCGATATTTTTCGAGTAGCGACTGCCATATGAACTCCACAACCCAAAGGCGATATCGAAGCATTGCAGTTTTTTTTCTTTTTTTTTGGATTGTTGGATTTTGAGGGCTCCAACTACCCGTAACGACTGCCATAGATGTTTGTATGATAGTCGGGACCGACGGCTTAACGTGCTCTCCGAGGCACGACCAGACCAATGCAAATACCTACCCATATTCATGTATACAAATATTTGCACTGAGCGGGGATCGAACCCGCGCCTCCTGCCTAGCGGCCGCGTTCACTACCGCTACGCCTCCGAGGCTGTCAGTATCATTTACTGGTTAATATATCCCCAGTTTGCAGGATTTCATTTTGAGAGCTGGATCGTTGACACAATTGATAATTGATAAACTCACTTTTACTTCCCGTTGCCACGACAACAATCTTGTTACCGATAATAGCGCCCCGATACATCCTATTTTAATGAATATTACTATGAAAATTTGTTCAGCCGTTTTTGAGTTATAAGAAAATAAACTTTTGTCGTTTTTGGGTTTGAATTTCCAAAAATCCTAAGTACACCTCCATGCACCAAAACAAATATTCTCTACAAATTTTAAGTCTCTAAGACAAGTGGTTTAGGCTATACATTGTTTCTTAAGTCAATCAGTCAGGTCAAAGTGTTTTTTACCTATAAGAGATTTTCATGAATGTAAGTTTACTATTGTAGTATTTTTAGTCAGTATTATTTGCGCGATAAAAATTGTTGTAGTATCCTCAGTCGAGCTTCTTTGACGTCAGAAAGCGATATCACAATACCTATTAGATATAAAGGTACGATTCCGATCTCTACGGCACGCAGCAGTGCTGCACAGCAATGTTGCGATGTTCGTGGTGATGAGCTGTTTAATCATTCATTTGCATGCAGCAACGCTATACATCACTGCTGCATTGACATTACTGCGTAGCTTGGAATGTCATCGTCATCATCATCATATCAGCTGCACATAGTTCACTGCTGAAAATAGGCATCCTATAGACTTTTAGAACGACCGATCTAAAGCAGCCCGCTCGGAATGTAATGTCACATAAATTAAAATTAAATTATTTTGATAAAATATTATTAAAATTAATTTAAAAAAAATTAAAATTATATGGGGACCAGTAGTACTTTGCAGCACTGCTGCGTACTGCTGGGTTCAGAATCATACCTTACAAATTTAAGTTAAATAATACGTTATCTAGTATGTGGCTTGGCGGTCAATCGTTCCATTGCCCGTCAGTGACCATAGCGGGTTCAATTATTAAAATAATCATCATACATAATTATCATATACTAGCTTTTGCCCGCGGCTCCGCCCGCGTGGATGTCGGTTATCGCGACCAAATATATCCTATGTCTTTTCTTAAAGTCTAATCAACCCCTATACCAAATTTCATCAAGATCAGTTCAGTGGTTTAGACGTGAAAGCGTAACATACAGACAGACAGACAGAGTTACTTTCGCATTTTTAATATTAGTATGGATAAATATCATCGCTAAGATTTTTCTCATAGACAGGGACTGACAAAAGATAATACATATCGATCTTTGTCAATATGTCTCAAAATTATTGATGTGCAAATGCGATTCGTACCTACCTATATTGATAACCAGATTATGACATTAAGTCGCAATGTTTACCAATGAACTGTTTAATCTAGTCTAGAGGCTAAACGTTCGAGGTGATAATAGGAGTGTGATTAATCAAAGAATCAAGAATCAAAGTATCACAACATAACATAAACTCACGCCTTTATCCCCGAAGGGGTAGGCAGAGGTGCCAGCACCCACATTTCGCCGGTTTATGTTTAGGTCCCAATGTAATAGGTGGCGAGCCTATTGCCATTAACTTGGCACTTATAAACCTGCGATAAATACACACATAACTTCGAAAAACATCGAAAAGTCATTGGTGTGTGCCATGGAAAACCTGGGATCGAACCCGAGACCTCGTCTCAGCAGTCCATTACCCATACCACTAGACTACCGCGGTATCAAGGTAATAAGTATCAATTTCATTTATTCAGTTTAGGCACATAAAGAGCACATGTTCAAAATTTTACAGTCATGTCAAGAAATAGTTAAAATAATATAAAGTTAATAAATCATTTGAAAACGATTCTTTCGCTGGTTCAGTAAGTTGGTTCTCCTGAGAAGATACCAGCAAGAAACTCAGTGAAAAATATTGTTTCTTATTTAAAACAATGTGGTTTTTTTTTAACAGATTTATATTGTGCAAGTAAGCAAAAATATTAGGATGACCATGATGGTTAAGATAGTGAGGTAGCAGGAGTTGAAATTGTTTACCAGCGAGATAGTAGGGACGAGTTTTTGTGCAGCACAGGATCTTTATGGTTTACTGAATGTTATCCACGGTTTCAATTTTGATCTCGTCCCTGTAGTCCACGGAAATCTATTCTCGGGGTAAATTGTAGCCTACGTGTTATTCCAGACTGTAATTTGCCCCTATATCACATTTGAGGCAAATCAGTTCAGTTAGAACATGGTTAGGACCGAAAGTAATGCTGTGATCTATTAATACTATTAATACAGCATTATTTTCGGTTGCACTTTAGTGGAGATCTGAATCCGTTTTCTACTCTTTCTCTTTGAGTTATCTCAATGTTTAAGGAAGCGATTGCTCTCCAACCTATCTACCCCCGAGATGAACGCCTGCTCTAGCCTCTTGGTAACTGAGGTGCCTACCGGCGAACAGATGAGTCAGTGAATTCTCGTTCGGACGAAAACCTTCAAACTCTTAACATCAAATTTTAATTTTTGAATGAAAGTTTTAAGCGTTTTGAATGCTAAATATTAAAATAGGACAAGTTTGAATCGGTCTAGGTGAGGTTTGAAACCGCGATCTTCGCCTTACAGGGGCAATGCGTTGACCAGTACGTTACCAGACGCCACGCCTCAAAGACAGATATAGAAGGGGAAACTTGAATTGGTTCGGACGAGGTCAGGTAGCTTAGTGGTCAAAGCATTGCCCCTGTAAGGCAAAGATCGTGGGTTCAAAAGCCGCGTAGACTGATTCAAACTTTCCCTATTTTAATCAACTAGATTGTACCTTAAGGTTGATATACAAAATATTTACTAACTCCAAATCTTCCCAGCTGATAACCATTATGCCAATTATTTAAGTTAAATGCTTCCTGAATTGTATAGAATCAACAAAGAGAATAATATTAAGGCACTAATAGGCAATGTTTTGCCTTTGAACAATACCAAAATAATTTATGGAGGCGGCGGACCATGTCCATTGGACCGTAGGAAAGGACTGAAGGATTCACTCACTAGATTGTTTACACGGTGCCGTGATGTGGGTGAAAGTGACGTCTAAGCCGCTTAGTTCCCTGTATACACGCTCGAACGATTGTGATTGCGACTGTACCTTCAATTGTCTTTTATCTGCTAACCAGTTATGGAGAATAGTCTGTAAAATAAATAGGTATTCTAGAACATTCTGCACAATGCTATCAAAGAAAGTATAGCTTAACTAACTTGAATAAAGAGTTATAGAGTGTGAATAATAATAGGTAATTTCTTAGATAATTTTTGAGAGTCAGATCATATTAAGAGTCGTAGGGTGTATTGGGATCTCAGCAAGATCTTCGGGGGCCAGGTTAATCTCATCTTAAACTGGTGCATCGTCTTACTGACTCACGACGATCAGTTGGTGCAGGTATTTTCTCCCAGTGGTTCGTCACATAAAAGTCAAACCAAACCAATACGAGGCGGAACCACTCCGGGGTCCAATGTATCAGATTATGATGCGACTGTGATTAGAGCTTCAATGATGAAGAATAGTAAACGTAGCAGTTTTAATACGAATCACCTTCCTCAGAAGCCAATACGATTGTACAAAAATCGGTTGGTTTCCATCTACATCTAGAACTGTATAAACACCATAGGCCCGTATGTAATATGCCATAATACTCAGGATCTATATAAAAGTAATAAATAAATTAAACATGTTTACGTTAGGGAATAAAATATTAAGCCAAACTTGGCAACCAATATACCAAAAATATAACTTCTATCACTCACTAATTGACTAACTTTAGTTAGAAGCAAGCACTTAAAGACGCATTAACTTAATTTTATATTATGTAGGTAAGTATACGTATCAATAAAATGAAAATTACAAGTGCTGTATTTAATTTCAAAGATATTTTTTATATAATCAAATTGTGATCTGAGTAAATAATAGTACTATGTAATGAGTTACTGCATGAATATGTCGCAGACAACAAGCTTCATCAGCTGTTCAATTAATCGCCTGGGCTGTTTACTGAACAAAGCCGCGCCCCTCAATTAGCGGCCTGAATGATTTTCATTGAACGGCTAGGCAAATAGCTTGGAACATTTTGCCATTTAAACAAACAGCTATAAGAATGATTTTTTTCTGCATGGTTATAAAAAAAATAACCACGAAGGCTAGCTTCGCTCCCGCGTTAGACCTTCTTACCTAACCTATCCAAGTCGGATTGCGTAACTTTCTATCACTAATTTTCTGTGAATACATCTCTGCCTACTCCCTCGGGGACTTACAGATGTCAGTATATGTGGAGTAGTGATGTAAGTCGTTAACGAGGCAATAAAAGCTATCAGATTGTTTGTTAATGAAACAAAACCGTGTTGTCTCTTTGTTTAACCTGTACTGCAAACATTGTTTACGATGGGATCAAAACAGTAGGGTATGGTTCTTCTGAGGTAGCGAACTAAAAAGCCTTTATACATCAAAGCCTCTGACAGAGCCTCGTCCATGCATCAATATGTGTAATGTCGGAATGAAAAGATCAAAGCTCTTAAAAAAATGATCTTATTACCTTATCCCCCCTTCCAGTTGAATGATTGTTCTGATATTTAGTTCGGATGATAATAAAATTCGTATGTATCGTTAGTATCTATGTATGTAATTTTCTGTTTTATTTCGGTGTGGTGCCCCATTTTACGAATGGCCTAAGCATTAGCCAGCCAGGTTATTAAATGTCGTAATAAACGTTACGGCTGAATAGGCCGATTATTGAATTGAACTTTTAAATCTTTGTATAATATATTTAATTCTGCAATTAGTTTTCCGTTCCTACTACAAATAAGTACTTAAAATTGAAACCAGACATTATCGAGAACTCAATATACGGAATACTAGCCTGAATCTTTG
The DNA here is from genome assembly GCA_949126895.1 of Eilema caniola. Classification (NCBI taxonomy): domain Eukaryota; kingdom Metazoa; phylum Arthropoda; class Insecta; order Lepidoptera; family Erebidae; genus Eilema; species Eilema caniola. The sequence goes on along the minus strand of OX421473.1, from coordinate 8,040,454 downwards.
TTATTATCAATGTACCAGCATACTAACTTGCTTAATTAACTTTTAAGAAAATGTTGTTCCAAGTTCAACATTAATGAAAATCCTTAGTACATCATCATTATACGGGCATTACAAAGGGTATTTTCTCATTTGTTTGACGTAGGTAGGTACTGGTACATTCGAATTTCAAAGATTAGCTCCAAAGATTTATCATTTTGTTAACCCTTTGGATACGAGTATGTTATAATCACAGGAATTAACAGAAAGTAGCTGTGGTTGAGTTAAAGATTCCCAAAAACCATTGAACAGATCGATTTAATTGAATTTTTAAACTTGTACCTAAGGTATGGATAATTTGAAATATCTTACAGTTCAAACTGTGAGATGACAATAATAATAGTTGTATTGATTGTATAATTATAACATCATTAATAGCCGTGGCGTTTTAATATTACCTCATTGATACAAATCTCTGGTGGATTTTCTGAACTCAGAGGTCCGGCAAGTAATGTATGAAAGCAATTTATGAAAGTAGAATCCTAGAGAAGAACGCAAATTGTAGGCAAGGATCTGAAAACATGTAGTCTCTGCTTACCTAATTATTCCTGACATAATAACAAACTTTGTGTTCAATCTTCAGTTAAAGTCAGGTATGTATTCATAATAACATTTTGAAATGTTTTAATTTTAATGACTATGAAACTCATCAGGTTATTATTAGCGCTTTGTATTAGTATTTTTTAGGAGGAAGGATATGACTGTATTTCTGTTCAATTGAGCAATCCGACTGGGGAAGCACCTCCGCCCTACAGAATACCGCGGCCATAATTACCTCGTGTTGTGCTCCCGGCGGTAAGTAACCCTACTTACTACCCTAAGTAGCCAGAGCTCACTGAAGAGTTTTTGTGCTGACAGTGGGAAGACCGAAGGCGTTATCCTGCTTTATCTTCTACACTGACGGCACAGAAACTCTCTGTTCTAACAGGGTCGGCAGCACGAGTGTGATGCCCCTGGTAAGTATGTGACTTCAAAATAATTCGAGAGACTGGTTTGTGTTCGGTTCTGTTAAAAGTAAAGCAGTTATTATATTTCTTCACTGACACAATTATGTATCGCCGCCCATAATATTTAATTGAATAATGACTACCCAGTAAACAAAAGCGTAATGTGCTATTAATCTTGCCTGCAGCAGTTCAGTACTACTAAAGGAACTCATGAGGTTCGGCATTAGTCGCAAGTCAGCCGCCGGCGAGGCAAGGTCTCCGAAGTTGTCGTCGCCCGGCCCTGCGCCACTGAAGATGTCGACCGCAGTGATCGACGAAACGTCTGGAACGCAAGTTTCACATCGACCACGGCCAAACAGCCCGGAAGCAGTATATTCTACAACCCCTTAACCATTTAGTTCGGTTTAACTACTATTCAATAAATTTTATTTACACAATAATAGTTAAAGTAATGTGTTTCTGTAATTTAGGTTTTCGAGCTTAAGTAGAAATAATAAATTATCAACTGCACTTTCACCATTGAATTTTATTAGATAACGCAAGTTTTCTACGCGGTACGCACATTAGTAAATATTTCCACTTCAGTGATGATTGCGGCAAAATTTTAACCTTGCAGTTTTATTGTGATGTGTAAAATCTTTCAAGTTCGTGAGGGCGGAAGGCCACACACATAACGCCTTCGATGATTTTGGTCTTTTGATTAAAAAGCTGACTTCGGCATTTTTTGAAAATTGTAAGAGTTCACGAGGCTTTACTTCACTTCGAAGAAACTTTGGGTCTCCATTTTGAGATGATCTTTACGAGTATGAAATCTTAAATTCTTAATGGAAAGTTGTAGTCTCACCGTACTCTCTTAAAGACCATTATAAAACGGTAATAAAATATTCCAAGCGCTTTTATGTGAGTTTCAGTGGTAACTCTGGGTGGCTCGCTAATGAAAACAAATGAATATCGTACGCTCATCGCTACTTTCATGAGGCATTCTTTTGTGCTAATAAATTTTAGCCAAGATGAATAATCAACGTTCTAGATGAAAGAAATTATTGCTTTATCTTAGCCATTAAAATCTACATTTAAGAATTGGAAATAAAAGTTTGAACAATATTTTTAGAATATTTTTTTTTAATAATATCTTGATCATTGCTGAAAGCATTTAAATTATAGTACCCAGTTTTATGAAGACTCATTCAGGTGTGTAAAATTTCAGACATTCTAATCAAGCGGTTCTTGCGTAGTTAAGTACTTAACAAACCATTATCAATTTATTTTTTATTATATTTTTTCATCAGATATATTTTTTCATCAGAATATTAAAATTTAAACTTTGAAGAAATGGTTAATAGGTATTATTCCAAAAGTCCAATAGATTCTTGATGAATAAGAATAATTCCAAAAGTCCAATAGACAAGAAAGCCATGCCTACTGAAAACTATACTAAATAAATATAATATTCGTACTAAACGAGTATACTACATGCTAGTAATTATAGCTTGATCACACAGCTACAGAATAGGAGCTTTGATATTGATATCAAAGAGATATATTAGGTATTAAAAAAAAATTAACCAAAAACCAAACAATCCAAAACCAAAAAATGGCTAGCAAGATAAATCGCTTGTGGTTCGAGTAGGTTTGTGCTGCTGCTGTAATCACCTGCGTTCAAACTAACCACTTCTCAATCGCAAGTCTGACGCCTCAGGGTCATAGCAGACATATCTACTTGGAAAGGGACCATCACTCGTCACTATATCGCCTTTCAGCAGGAGGACTTACGGCGCGCTTACTGCTGGTTGACCTAGCTATCACCATAGCAGCTAGAGTTCATTACATATGGCATTCGTAGTGGCTTGATGAATCACATAAATGGAAACAACAGTCGATGTTGTCTAAAAAAAATTAAATCTCCAATAATGGATTTCATTTTGAGGAAATTCACGCAACTGTAGAGAACGGCGCAGCATTATACATTATTCTGTAAGTACCATACACAGGAGAATACTAAAGTTGAGTGCGACAGAACGGTCGGACAGACCCGTGCGATGAATAATTTAGACCAGCCAAGCAAAGGACATACTCGAAATATTGTAAGGCAAGCGTCAAAGGCACAATTAAAGGCAGGATCATAGTGTGAAATGAACAGTATTAAGAAGAACTGAAAAAGTATCGTTTAACATGATCCAATTAAATTTGTTTTATAAAACTACGCATTAAAAGATCGGTAAACGACGTGGGTTAACCTACCTAGGCACGCTTGCTATTTGGATAGGTGGTATTTCATCTGAGTGGCGTATTTCAGACTGCATAAAGGTCGGTCCCAGCTGTCAATAGTCGTTACGTCAAGGCGGATATACTGGCGATCTGAACCACTCCATCAGTGGCCACTAACCACAACTCGGACTGGGAGGTCAGCTGCAGACGCTACTAATATAGCGGAATAAACAATGCCAAATCATATTTAAGTTGTGGACCCTGGATTCCGAAGTGAAGGGAAAATGTAATATCAATCCATAGCGTAAAAGTCATCATCAGCTTAACGGTGTTCTCTATCACATTAGAAGTTTTCACCTCGAAAATTCACCAGCTTCAATGTTTCCGATGGTCCCGTGTGAACCGGATGCCGATTTTGGTGAATTGAATATAGGCTGAAATACTGATATTAGATGGGTAAATATTTTGTATCCTTTTTATGTCCAGTATTATAACGCTAATAGTGCCCTCTATTTGTAATCAGAATCATAACTTAGCGGGCTGCTGTATAGAATTCCACAGTATTTATCTACTTGTTTCCGAACCACGTATTGGTAGTTAAGCAACCACGTTAGTATGAGTAACTACAACTAGATGGCGCTATTTATATTTTTACTTAGGAGTATTGTAAGTTATAAATACTGGAAAGTAACTTCATTTTTATAATTAATCTTAAATATTGTTCTTTATTAATTGTAACTTTTCTTGTAACTTAACAACTTCAAAACTCGCGGTTATCACACTATAATACTAGTTCATATCTTTCTACAACTTAAGCTTATGACCTTGATAGATATAAGCTTATGACCTTGATAGATATAATAATATATCTTTAGCAGCTTAATCAGCCGTTCAATTATGCGCTAAGGCTGTTAACTAAGCGGCACCGTTCTATTAGCGGCCTGAATGATGTTTAGTCATTTGTTTAAACGACTAGGCCAATGGCTTGGATCGATTTAATTAAATAGCTAGAAAAACTGACTTATTTCTGTATGGTTATTCAAAATATTACCCCGTATCAACCTAACCTATCCAAGTCGGATTGCGCAGGTTTCTCAATAAATCTATCAATAATTTTCGGTGCCTACCCCCTCGGGGATTTACAGGCGTGAGTATAAAGTGTGTATGTTAGTTTCTGTCTAATTTCAGGGTGGTATCCCATCTCATGAATGGCCTAAGCATTAACCAACCGGTTTATTTAATGTTGTAATAAACGTTACGGCTGAATATCATTCAGGCCGTTAATTGAACGATGCCGTTTAACTAACAGCCTAGGCAGTTGATTGAACGGCTGATAAAGCTAGTTGGTTGCGACATTTCCATACAGTAGGATTATACGATACTTTCTTTATTGATATTATGATATACTAGCTGTTGCCCGCGGCTCCGCCCGCGCAGAAGTCGCTTATCGCGCAGTGTCGTAAATTTTAGCGCAGAGTCAAGCATTCAGAGCTTAATAGATACTCTTCACACCTCTCTATTTGACTACTACTCTCTACTCGACTTTCTACTTGCCTCTCTACTCGATCCTCTGATCGTTCCTGTTTCACTCTGCTCGCCTCTCCACCAGACTCCCATTCACTTCTCTAATAGCCTCTCTACTTAACTCCCTACTTCAAATTATTTTTTTTTATTTCACAAAATTGTGCAACGTGATTACATTTTTTGCTGTCAAATTCCGCTTAAAACTAAGTTTACTACGTAGTAGTGCAGCAACAAACTCAATTGCAGCATTTTGAAATGTCAATATACAAAAAGTGATTTCTTAAGACTAAATATGAATGAATTTACATTTGTCTAGTATCAAGATCATCAAAAGAATATTTAAAAAAAATTGCCTATCTGCTTGCCACTCTACTCGACTTTCTAACTTGCATCTCTATTCGACTCTCTGCTCCCATCTCCTTTAAGTTGTTTCTTCCCAGTTGTCTCTCTTTTCTACTCCACTATGTCTTTCCCCAAGCTCTAATAGGTCTATCTATTTCATCAGGATTTATTCTTTGATGAATTTTAATTGTAAAAAAGGTTCACAATTCGTTCGGTATGCTTTTTGTTAGTTTATCGCGGTATCAAAATCAGAACAAACGGAAATGATGAAAGGAATTTTATAATTCTTATGGGGTTGGATAGGGTACACAGAAGGATCCCATATCGAAGAAGTCCGCATCTGATGCCGAGATCCTATCCATTTCTTTACCCGTCCATCTTCATATCAAATCATCTTTGATCGGTCTTGATATATTACGACTTAGGCGGGAGTTAGCGCACGCCATGCATTATTTTTTACTTTTAAATTTTAAAGTGGACAACCTTTCGGTTCGTGAATGTATCCATTTCTATGTGGTACACGTACACGCGTGGCGCAGGACGGCGCCAGCATCAGCTATTCACTTGTTGGTGGACAAGTCAAGAGCTGATGCTTGACGTTTTCTGGCATGGAGTAGCCCTACTTACAGAGCTGTTCAATACCTGAATGACTTTTTGAAAAAGGAACCAGTTGCGGACATATTCTATGATAAGCCAGGTGTCTTTGCTACAACTATAAAGTATTTGTGTAACTTATAGTATTAGGGGTTAAAGTATGGAATTGCCGATTTGTACTGACAAATTGAAATTCGTTTTTTTTTTAATTTAACGTATTTATTTAATCAAAATAATTACCATTATTATCTATACATTGCTGCCATCTAGTAGGAAGGTCATTTATGCCTTTGCGATAGAACTCTGGTGATCTAGATTCGACAAACTGTGTGAAAGCATTTTGTACTGCCTCCTGAGAAGAAAACTTTTTATCACATAGAAAATTGTCCAAATCACGAAAAAAATGGTAGTCTGTTGGAGCAAGGTCTGGCGAATACGGAGGGTGACGGATAGTTTCTAATTGCAGTTCCTGTAGAGTTAAAACGGTTTCTCGTGCTGTATGAGGTCTCGCGTTATCATGGAGCAATAATGGTGAAGATCGATTCATGAGTCGGGGCTGTTTCACTGCTAGTTTTGCTATCATTGTTCGGAGTTCGGCACAGTAGACATCTGCCGTTATTGCTTGACCAGATCGTAGAAAGCTATAGTGAATAACACCATGCTGAGACCACCAAACAGTTACCATTGCCTTTTTATTGGTAAGCTTTGCTTTAGGACACTGTTGTGGCGTTTCACCTGGGGTCAGCCATTGCATTTTTCGCGTACGGTTATCGTAAAGAATCCACTTTTCATCACATGTCACAATTCGATCCAATATTCCTTCATTTCTGTATCGATTCAACAAGGCAACACAAGTTTCAACACGCATTTCTTTCTGCAGATCAGTCAAATCATGAGGTACACATTTTTCACATTTTTTTATTTTATTGATTTGACGCAAATGAGTCAATATTGTTGGTAAGGTAACGTTAAACCATGCAGCTAATTCCTGGGTAGTTTGGCTCGGATCGGCTTCCACCATGTCTTTCAATTCATTGTTATTCACCTGTGTGGACGGCCTTCCTCGTGGTTCGTTCTTCAAATCAAAGTTTCCATCACGAAAGCGTTTAAACCAAAATCGCACGGTGCGTTCATTAGCAGTCCCCTCTTCAAACGCAACATTGATATTGCGAGCTGTTTCTGCCGCGTTAGTTCCGCGTCGGAACTCGTATTTAAAAAATCACTCGAATTTTCGAAGTATCCATCTTTCTTGTCTAAGCTGAATAAAAAAAACAACTGAAAGTCGATAATCGATTGTTGCACAAAATGTGCAACATTCGATAACTATATAAAAAATTAGATAAATGAAGAACTACATAGGTACCATGTGGAAAAAGTTTCACTCAAAAATATCAAACCATGAAGGTTCTATGTCAATTCGAAGTACCTATTACAATGAAACGGCAATTTCATACTTTAACCCCTATTATTTATATGCCTAAAATGTAACGTATTTCGTCGTATTTTTACTAATTTTATGATCTTAAGAAATTTATCATGTAAATAATTAATTTAATGTAAAGTGTATGTGGTGCAAACTGTAAGCTTATTTTGCTAATAATGAATGAATAAATGAAAAAAATTGAGAGAAGACTTCAAAATAAGGGAAAGCGCTTATTTTGTTTGTGGTAGCAATCATGTCGTTTCGTTTTCAAAAAACGAATGTCTAGGCGCTTTCATTAAAATTACAGTATAGCAAAATTGATAAAATACAACTTAATAATAACACTCTACAGCACGTACATATTAATCAATATATGTTGTGTACATAAACGCAGTGATTTTTATCAGCCTTAAGTACGTTTTGAGAATTTTCCCCAGTAAAGCCACAACAGTGGCAAAGAGCGAAAATTTTCAAAATGGATGTCGGTGGAAGATAATTCTTATCTCGATGTAGTTTATCGAATTTAAACATTTCTACCATCTATGCAAAGGGAAGCTGGCAAGTATTGAGTTATATGGACCCCTCGCCACTAACACAAAATATGAATTCGTGTATCAGGATTTCTCAGAATGTGAAATTCTGAGAAATCCTGATACACGAATACTATGGGAGCTAAATAGGTGATGAACCGTTATAGTATGTTAAGGCCATAATTTGCGAAACGGATTTTTATGATCTTTTTTTTATTGGAAAGAGAAGGGTGGTACCTGGTCAAGGGAGTCAGAATCAGATGGCGGGATCCAATGAGTAACAATCGAAAAATCTATGGAAATCCTCGAAATGTAGGCAAAAATGCTGTATCTGTTGCTTTTACATAATTTGAGTATTTGCCTCTAAAATCATGATGTTAAACTGATGATAAAAACAAATAACAAACTAAGCAAATGATCAACGATGGATCCTAAGCAAAAAATCACAAAAAGTAATAAATTACAAAAAGAAAAAGTAATCACAAAAAGTTATAATTTACAAAAAGGAAAAAAACAATCACAAAAAGTGTCAGAAGGCCAGGTTTGAACCCGTTAATATCTGAAACCATAAGGACTTAAAGTCGACTACGATGCTATTTATCATATCGCACCTTCGGTGCAACAAAGTCGTAACATTTTCAATTACTAATATTATTTTTAAACGACCTGGCGTACTTAAGTCGATTTTGCTATTTTGGGTATTTATGACTTTGTTTTATATTGTTTGTTTCTTTCGCTACAGTTTCATGAAATAATTTTATTTTTAATTATTAATATTATTTTTAAACGATCTGGCGTACTTATGTCGATTTTGATATTTTGGGTATTTATGACTTTGTTGCACCGAAGGTGCGAATTTTGCAAAATAGGCAGTCTATAGCTAATGTTGCATGACGTCAGTCATCGGTTACGGTTCAAATGTCAAGCGATCCTGACGCGAGTATAACACTTTTTACCCATCCAACGCCGCTAAAGAAGTTTTCACTTCAAAAAACCGCATCGAAATCCGTTCAGTAGTTTTTGCATCCATCGCGAACAAACAGACAAACAGACAAGAATTCCAAAAAATATATTTTCGTGTTCAGTATCGTAAATATAACATAACTCCAAGTATTTTTTTTAAATATCTCCAATGTACAGACACGACTACTTAACAATTATATAATAGTCTAGATAAATAATACGTACTTCTTATCAGTATATGTTATCTTCGTTACCTACATTATATACTTAGGTACTAAAAATTCCATTCAAGAAATGCCAAATGTTCTACACATTATAATAAATGTATTGAACCATTCAATACATTTTGCCCGCGGCTTTGCCCGCGTGGATGTCGGTTATTGTGACCAAACAATAGCCTATGTACTTTCTCAAGGTCTAATCTTCCCCTGTACCAAATTTCATAAAAATCGGTTTAGTGGCTTAGCTCTGATAGACGGACAAACAGACACACACACACACACTTTCTCATTTATTTGTATCAGTATGTATGCACAGACTTTTGCACTTAATAGGTATGTTTTTTACTGTCATGTCCCGCCCTCCCTCATGCTTACGTTGTCGTTACAAAGTTGACATGTGAGTAGCGCGGTAATTCCCCTACTTGGTTGTTCACTTGTTCCTGAGGAGTAAGCACATTTTATATCATTCGTGGAATCCCAGTAGGTGCTTTCCGTTTGTTACTGAAGCAGTGTTGCCATAATAAATGTTTTAGGGAAATTTTAGTAGATTATATACAAATCCGAAAAAGTAAAGAAATCAAAAATCTCAGAAGGTGCTTTTCCTTTGTTACCGTAGCAGGGTTGCACTATAAATTTTCTAGGGACATTTTGTAGAAAATCTGAAAAAAGTATATAAATCAAAAATCCCCGGTTTGTACTTAAGCAAAGTTGCCATATATATCTAAATCTTTTAGGGTAATTTTAGTAAATTTTATAGTATAAAAAATCCAGACCGCAAATCAAAAATAAGAAAGCAGAGAACCCTCCACACCTTATTAATGCTTACCTAATACTATTATGTGTAATATATTCTAACTTATACGTAATTGGTAACTACAATCTAGAACATAAGCATAACATAACAAGCTTGTAATATGAATATAATAAAATGCGGATATATAGACATTTATATACAGGAACACCCAGACTAATGCAAATAGACATAATATCCATGCATATAAATTTTGACAGCCTCTGTGGCGTAGCGGTAATGAAGGCGGCCGCTGCGCAGGAGGCGCGGGTTCGATCCCCGCTCAGTGCTAATATTTCGCTAAATTATCCCGGTTGTTATTAAAACATCTTAAAAGTCCAACAACAGGTCTAACTGCAATGCTTCGATATCGCCTTTGGGTTGTGGAGGTCAGGTGGCAGTCGCTTCACGGAAAATGTCGAAGTATAGCCAAATCCGCAGTTGGACTGGTAAAAAGCGGACCCTAGACTCCAAGTTGATAGCTTCGGATGCGACTGGGATTAACGCTAGGATGAAGATATAAATTTTTACACTTAGCAGAAATCAAACCCGCAATCTCCAAAGTAGCAGTTGAACGCTCTACCGCTTCACTAGAGGCATATTATTACCCAAATAGTGGGGACAGTTAGAACAGTGGTCACATTTATTGCATTTATCTATCTTGTAAAATGAAACCTTGCATAAGGTACATTATTTGCATTGAGTGACATGATACGCATGCAAGATTGTTCCCAGAAGGTTTTAGTTTCTGTTTATTTTTATCACGGATGTAAAATTTATTTATCATGGTGCAATATGCGACTACACCCATGACTTAGGACCACCTAGGAATTAATTTTTACAGTGTTGGTTGATTTTTTCTTTTTTCAACTGAAATTACTAGTAACCTATGCCTAATGTAAGACAGATAGATACGCATATTACAATGAACGACGAGTCTGTTCAAATAGTTGATACCACAGTTTTTCTTGGAATGACTCTAGATAGTAAACTGCAATGGGGTTCTCATGTCGCAGCCTTGGCAGGAAGACTTAGCTCAGCTGCCTATGCGGTTAGAAAAATAAGGTCACTTACTGATGAGGAAACGGCACGATTAGTTTATTTTAGCTATTTTCACAGCCTTATGTCGTATGGTCTGATGCTGTGGGGCTCAGCTGCTGATATTGAGACTATTTTCATATTACAGAAACGAGCGATACGAGCAATCTATAGCCTCAGACCCCGTGACTCGCTGAGAGAACTATTTAAAGAAATTAATATTTTAACAGTTGCTTGCCAATACATTTACGATAATGTTTTATATGTACGCAAGAACCTAGATCTTTTCAAAAAAAACTCTAACGTACACAATTATAATACGAGGAATAAAAATAAACTTGTAGTGCCAAAACTCAGACTTCAAAAGGTTGGTAATTCATTTGTAGGTAACAATATTAAAATGTTTAATAAAATTCCTCAAGAGTTGGTTGACATGCCACTATATAAGTTTAAAATCGAAGTAAAAAAGACTTTAATGAAAAAAGGATATTACAAAGTAAACGAATAGGTACCTTAATGATAAAAATGCATGGTCATCCTAATCTCTTTGCTTGCTCGCACAATATAAACCTATGAAAAAAAAAAAACAAATTGTTTAAAAAAAAGAAACTATAATATTGTTCACTGAGTTTCTTGCTGGTCTCTTCTCAGTAGAACCAACTTAACGAACCAGCGAAAGAATAATTTTCAAATGATTTATTTACTTAATTTAACATTATATTAGTAATTTCTTGACATTATTGTAAAATTTTGACGTTCATATGTGCTCTTTATGTGCCTAAACTGAATAAACGAAATTGATTCTTTGATTCTTTGACCGCTTCAGCTAAGCTAAATGGCTTGTGTTAAGAGTTGGTTCATGTCGGAGTGTAATGGCCAGGATTCATTTTCGGGATCTTTCGATCGAAAGGCTGACTCCTTAACCACTAAGCTATGGACGCTTTATCATTTATTAAGTATTATACCGTGATGTCTTAGATACGCGATGTTATTCAATGAATTAAGGGACAACACTAGTGTGATTCCCCTAGAGTTGTACATGTCCATAGGCCACGGTAACCTACTTCCATCAGGCGGACCGTGTGCTTGTCTGCCATCTAAGTGGTATACAAAAATACTTTATAATATTATAAATGTGAAAGTATGTTTAGATATTGTTAATTCAGCTGAATGGATCTAGCTAAAATGTGGTACAGGGATAGATTTATAGTTTAGAAAACGTAAGCTAGTATTATTAGCAGGAATGAGGAAGAAATTCTACGTGGGTGAAGTTAAAGCCAACAGCTTCGAATCTTTCTTTTTATGGCTCATAGGCTTGCGTGATCACTATGTCACCTGTTGATAAGTGACAATGTGGTCGATCGTGAAGCATGCTTGCCTAGAAGTATCCTATTCACTCAAGTCTTGAAGATTCCTAAGTCATAGTTATCCGAAAACACAGATTCGGACGAGGCATTCCACTACTTGGCGGTATCTATACGTAACTAACCGATATCTAAGGCTCCACCCGCGTAAATGTCATGTTTCATGACTTTTAGTCATATATTGATCGCGGTTCTTCTCAAGTAATTGCGCTCAACCAAACATGAGATTAAGTCTGACCAAGAATTTTCTATCCAAAATAAACCGCATAATAATCTTTTCCGTAGTTTTTACTTCGAGTGCAGATAATGGATGTATGTGTTCAGTATCGTTAATATAACCATACCTACCTACCCGTGAAGAGTGCCTTAAAATATATTCTATGTACAGACACAGCTACTTTCCAAGTATATTTAATAGTACAGATTTTGGAAGGACAGGGTTTTTTTCCTTTCTTTTTTACATGGTGGAATGCATTTACGCACTTCGCTCATCCCCCGCGGGGGCAGGGGGCTCGCTTTATGTGGGGCTCCTGGCCGGGGCCAGACTACCCACTAAACCACCACGGTGTTCCTCCTTCGCCCAATCCGAGCCACGGGATAGAATGCTCACCGCGACTCGGCTAGGGACGCTCGCCCTATTTAACGGGTCCTCCTCTCGAGGCCCCACCATCCCGACTATCGGGCCGAGATGGTGAGGCCTGTCCTCGTCTTAAGAATGCGCCCCAAGAACACGGAGGGGCGCATTCCGCCACATCAGCATAAGGGTAGCTGGTCCCCCGACCCGCCGCCCGTGGCCACTCTCATTCGGGGACGCGGGCGAATTGTGCTCGCCGGCGTCTCTTCGCCGGCGGCCTGCGGGGCGGAAGAGTGAGCCCAGCTCACTCCCGTTCCCGCAGCGCCTCTCTCTTAGTCGCCATCACCTCGCTGGCAAACGAGGCGACGGCGGCCCAACACTATTCGCTGCTGGCCATAGCTGGAACTACGGCCGACAGCGGGAGGTCAGCGCCTACGGTGCTCGCGAGGGCCGTCCGTTGTCCGTCCCACGCCTCACACACGGCCAAGGTGTGGTGTGCTGTGTCGGGGTCGCCGCTGGCGCAGTTTCGGCACCGGGACTCCGACTCCACGCCCACCACCTCCCACAGGTACTTGGCGAAGCAGCCATGACCTGTGAGAAGTTGAGTGAGGTGTTATGAGGGAGCTCCATGACTCCTCTCCACCCATTCACGCAGGACGGGCCGAACGGCCCCCACGAGCAGCGCACTGCTACGTTTGGTAGCCAACCTTTCGGCCCACTTCCGGAAGAGATCGTCGCGCGCCTCCTGTCTCCAGCGATCTCTTCCGGAGCAGGCCTACCACCCGCAACGCGCCGCATCAGGGCGCCCTCCTCATAGACCCTCTTCAGGAAGCCAGCCTCGAGATCCCAGGGATCCCAGGGGAATCCCTCATAAGAGAAGGTGTGGTACGCTCGTGCAGCCCTCTGCGCGATGGCGCGCTGCGGTCGCCGCAGCAGCGCAACATTGGCTGGGCAGAGGGCTTCCGCCCAGATGGGCGCCCCGTAGAGCGCCTTGGAGTGCACCACTCCGTCGTAGAGACTGGAAGGACAGGGTTGCCTTAGCCCTCTATTCCGTTTTGTTAGACTATTAGTTCGATTGGTCGAACTATCCGGAAAAAAAATTCCGGTCTGTTAGATTATTCGAAAAATCTTTAGCTACCGCTGAACCACTGGCCTACACATATTGGGAAGAAGCCTGCTCACAGAATTATACCTTTTTTATCGTGCGGGAGATCTCCACTGATACCATTCTCGCCTGAGCCGGAGGGGGATGTTACGTCGGACTCGAACCGACTAAACTGCACGCCGTCTGTGGGTCGCAGTGCAAGGCCGAAAGCTTTAGTGCATATCCCTCGCAACCCGTTTGACCCATACAGAATTACACCTATATAATCGATTTCTGTGGGCTTACTTATATATAATCCAACAGTGGACCCGACCTAATATTCTTTTTTTTTAAAGAAAAAAAAGAAAGCCTCGGTAGCTAAGTGGTTAAGGGGTCGGCCTTACGATCGAGAGGACCCGGGTTCGATTCCTGGCCATTACACTACCGACGTGAACCACTCCTAGAACAAGCAGTTTAGCTTAGTTCGAGAGGGTGTAACGTAACAGCTGGACCAGCTAAATAATTGCTAGGATTTTTTTTTCGTCCTGTCTGTGCGATCGAGCAAATGGCCGAATCAGACCGATTCTTTTGAATATATGTGAAAACAGCACATGGTGACGGCTATCGGCGTCAGACACCCAATATCAGAAAATGTGAAATCGCTCTAAGGATACTTAAAATACGAGTGCGAGTATTTTACAATATGAGACGGGTGTTTTAAAACCATGTTACGAGCAGTGTCATACACTACTTTGAAATAATTAATTTAATTTGCATAAAATGAGAAAAACGTAGAGCACCAAAATCTATTTGCTGATCGCGTATGCATGTTGCGCCGCGTCCACAAACTAGAAAATATCCAACTAACTTTTAAACTCTCGCGTTCCATGATATATAATTAACGAAACCCAGCGATGCCGATACACTCAGACAGGATGTTGCAGTGATATTACGACGATCGAAGCTCCCGGCGAGTAACATCACTATGAAAGAGCGTCAAGCACTAAAGGACATTAGGGATAACCCGGACATTTTGGTGCTTAAGGCCGATAAGGGAAACGCCACCGTAGTGATGAACACACTTGATTATCAAACAAAAATTCTCGAACTGTTGAGTGATGATAAGGTTTACAAACCGGTATCATACAACCCCACGGCCAGAGTAACGCGCAGAATACGAGCTCGTATACAAGAAAACGAGGACCTCTTTACGGAAGATGAGTACAGTAGACTGTTTTCACCGAAGTCACACCAGCCACCCAAGTTGTATGGTCTGCCAAAAATACATAAGCCCAACGTGCCACTGCGGCCAATTGTAAGTCAAATAGCATCTCCTACTTACGATCTTGCGAAGTACGTTGCGTCAGTATTGCAGCCACTGGTAGGCAGAACAACGTCTTTTGTGAAGGACTCACGGCACTTTATACAGATCATTAAAGATCTCAAGCTGGAACCAGATGACATCATGGTGAGCTTTGAAGTGGAATCTCTTTTCACCAACGTCCCTATAAAAGAATGCTTGAACGTCGTAAAGGATCTATTGAGTGACAACGAACTACCGTTTAACTATGTTGATCTACTTGAGCACTGTCTAGATGGTAACTACTTCCTTTTCCAAGGTCAACATTACCTACAGATAGATGGTGTCGCAATGGGAAGTCCTGTAGCCCCTGTACTTGCCAACATCTGGATGGAACATTTTGAAGAAAAGGCCCTGAGTCTTGGCCCGAAGACCATCAGACTGTGGAAGCGATATGTAGATGACATTTTCAGTATTGTCAAGGGAAGTCAACAGGAAGTGGATCAATATATACAACACCTTAATTCAATTCATCCCAAGATAAGGTTCACGTATGAGATGGAGAAAATTAGGTCGTTGTCATTCTTAGACGTAAAAGTAGCCGTGAGATCAGATGGGTCCTTGTCACACTGTGTGTACCGGAAGCCTACACATACGGACAGATACCTACACGCCACGTCTCATCACCATCCCCGACACCTACAATCCGTTGTGACCTCACTCAGGAATAGAGCGTATGATCTCTGTGACCCTGAACATCTGGAGCGAGAGCTGGATCATGTTCAGGAGGTACTCAAGAACAACGGATATGAAGTGAACGGACGACGGAAGCAACAGGCAGTGAGGCGTAGACGTCCAGAGGTGAGCAGACAGCCAGCCTATATGCCCTATGTCAAGGGAGTAACGGACAAAGTCGGCTCAGTGTTAAAAACATACTCCATCCCGACAGTTTACACCCCAGGCATAAGGGTAAACAACATCGTGGGCACACCGAAGGATGTCTTACCGTTACAGTGTCCAGGTGTCTATAAGATAGATTGCAGCTGTGGTAGTTCCTATATAGGCCAAACGAAGCGGACTATTGCTGAACGGGTCAAAGAACACATCGCAGCTGTAAAGAATCGCCAGACGAGCAAATCGGCGATTGCAGAGCACCTGCTAGAAGCAGGCACCAATCACTGGATTGAATTTCACCATACGCAAGTCCTCTCCAAGGAACGTCACTTTTACTCAAGAGCTGTACGTGAAGCGATTGAAATCAAAAAACATAAAAATTTCAATCGGGAAGATGGTTTTAAATTATCTGCAACATGGAATCCAGTGATGAAAAACATGCAACCTCGCTTTTCTACGCAGTCGGATAGACACCGGACAGTTTGCTTACGTAATAGGGACACTGTGAGTGTGGTATGTGACGGTACATGGCGACAAGAAAATATTGAAAATGTGCGGGTAGATGAAGAACCTACTACCTCACGGATTCGAAGACGGCGGGCGTCCACTGCTGAGCCAGTCAGCCTGTGACCACGGCCGGTGTAACCTGGTCGAAACGTCAGGCAATCAAAGGTATGTAAGTACCTATACCATGATCGCGTTAATTCCCGTTTCGTTAATTATATAGAAAATATCCAGCTGGAGTTGTTCAATTCGGAAGTTTATATTATTATATGATTGTACGCGCATAACTTCGTCATGTGTAGACGAATTTGCAAAATTTCCTTTTTTGTTCAAAAGACTATTCCGAAATGATCCCATTTAATTTTTGTAAAGATCTGATAAAGGGTTTGAGAGAGAGATCACGAAACTCTTCAATAAATACCAGGAAATCAGTCAAAAGTTTATAAATGTTTCTAAAAAAGTAGATATCGATAAAGTTTGACTACATCACGAGTTCAAAGTTCTAGAATAAATAAAAATAACATGTCTAATGTGTGTAATCAAAAACCAGCTTTATTGATATGTGGTAAGGTTGTTTTTTTTTATTTCTTTGCATATCAATAAGATTTGTTTTAAATTCTGCTATATCCTGACTTATCGATGGTAAAAAACAACTCCATTTCAAATATTTATACTCCTGCTATCCTCTGTGCACTGCTAAATGGCCCAGTAAGGCATATTTCTATTAAATAGTATTAAATAACACACGGTGCAAAATGCACGTGATGACAGATACGACTGAAGGTTGAAATTTTTTTTTTATTTTTTTATTTTTATTCTTTTGTTTTTAAGGAGCTTTTGCCCACATGGGCACGTCAGCTCCATTGTTCCTTAAGCTAAAACAAGAAGCACAAATTATGGAATATAAACTAATGGCTCATAATACCTACCTCAGGTTTATATAACGAATATAAAATAACTGCCTGGTATACCCATGCTATATTTTTACACCCGTATTAAGAAAGAGAGTCCATAGGACCCAGCAATACCAAACAACAGAATTTTTGAGCAATATCAGATTTTGGGTTTGATAAAATACTGTTGATTAGTCCAACATCTAACCTATTGAGACTAAATTCCTTCAAGATTAACTCTCTTTCCGTTTTATTTTGCACACATTCCATCAGCAGATGTTGCACATCCTCCAGCCGATTGCATACAATACAATTTGGCGAATCAGCCTTTCCCATAAGGAAGGCAAACTTTGCCGATGGAAAGTGGCCGGAGCGGAGTCTTAGTGCAAGTTTCACATACTTTCTACACAGAGCTTTGTCATCAAACCAGGGTGAACGAGGGGGCTCACTCTGAATTGTCTTATACCATATTCCTTTTTCCTTTGATTTAGCATTAAAACTATCTGTCCATTGGTCGAAGCAAGTAGCTTTATATTTTTTGTTCAGCTCCCAATAGTCTGGTAAATATGGTAGTATTGTTGAGGTTGAAATTGTAAGGCAA
Organism: Eilema caniola; assembly: GCA_949126895.1. NCBI lineage: Eukaryota > Metazoa > Arthropoda > Insecta > Lepidoptera > Erebidae > Eilema > Eilema caniola. The sequence continues at coordinate 8,022,624 of OX421473.1, read as the reverse complement.
GACCTTACAAATCTCCGCATAAGAATGACACGCGTGCCACGCCTACTTCACACTTCCACCCTTTTTTCTGTTCCGTGATAATTTCGGTTGCTGATATTCTTTAAAAAAATATAAAAAAAAAATCTTATTAAAATGTGTACCTATAAACTCAGTAACTTTTTTCCATGATTTTGAAATGATAAATACAACTACGCCATTGGAACACCAATAACTGACATCGAAATGCCATTGCCCCTATAAAATATGGATGCTGTTCGAATGTCAATAGGGTCATTAATATTAAGCTGCTGATCTAAAGTTTTGAATTTCAGAACAGTCTTTGACGCACATTCAAAATTTTAGATCGTGAATTAATTTTGTAACGTCCATCTTTAGCCAAATCAACTTTTAGTTCCTGATAACTATTATAGAGATTTTAAAGTTAAAGTTTCTTTCTTTAGATTTACCACATTATTTTAAACTATGATGATATTATGCAATTTTTTCTATTTTTTACCTACGTTTTAACGACATTCAAAGGTTTATCACCAATTATAACTAGGCAGTTGATATTATTAGATGGGCGCAACTGTCGAAGACAACGTCGTTACAGCTATTTAGATATAAATGTTTATGATAGTTCTTTGTATGCTTTCAGTTGAAACAAGGAACTTGAACTAGCCGCTTGGCTATGGATCTGTTTATCCTCGCTGTTGTGACTCTGTTTGGACTGTTGAATGGACCAGGTATTTGATTTCTAAATATTTCTATCGATTATTTTCGAGGTCAAGCGGGACTTGTGATAAATTTAGTATTTTCCTGTAGTTTAAATTAATTACTCACTTTATTTAATTAAGAATAATAAAAGAGCGGTAGAAGTTGCGTCAGTTCTTATTTTATCCTTTTAATTGAATTTTAATCATCCACCCAATCTATAAAAGTAAATAATTTGACTATGAACAATATCGAAGGTCGGGTCAAAAGTATTTTTGGAATTTTCATTAATCATTTTTTAAAATTTTTTTTAGGTATATTTTTCATTTATTTATAATATGTATTTGCCGTTTTGATCAAGCTCATCTTTCACGCTAAAATTTCCAGACTTGGAACGCTTGGAACTACATTTGTGCTACTCTTATTGATATCGCATTATGTCCGTAAAAATTTTATTCGTCCGCACAAACTTTTTTCGCAGCTTTCGCCACTTTTTAACTTTTTTTAAATAAAACTTTAAATTGTACCGAATTTTTTAGTCACATACGTTCATTTTGCTCGCTTGAAAAATAATTGAGAAATGGCGGTCACTTGAATTTCTTTTTAAATTATTGCACCTTCAGTCATGTCTACATTTAATGGTATTAAAACCAGCCAGTTACATTCAGTACAGCGAAAGAGGTTTGACGTCTAAAAATACATTGAATATACGAAAATACTTTTGCCCCTTCCTATTATTATGACGTTACAATACATTAAAGTCACAATGAGTCAAATATCCAATCGTAGTTAAAAATAATAATAAATTTAAAAAGTACGAAATACTTATGAAGTTTGAGGAGTTTTGACGAAATAGCGCGTATTGGGAGAGGCCTATGTTCAGCAGTGGACTGCAGTGGGCTAATTGATTAATTGAGGATTAAGTTTTGTTTTTGGTGTTTAGTCCTGTTCTTATACATATTCACTAGTTAATTACAATTTGCTAGTAGCTTGCTAAGAAAGTTTTAAAATAAATATCTATCTGTTTATGAAAAAATTCATTTAAAATATGAATTTATACTCTTTAGATAATTACGAGATTTTCAAGCTTGCTTGTTTTAATGTAAGGACAAAGAAAATGCACACACAAAGCACTCTTGAAGCTAAGTCAGCGTGTGACCGTGACTTTATTTTCAATATGATAATGTTACATTTAAGTATATTTATAGCCGCGTGGTTCCCGGCAGAGTAGAATTTGGGCCACCCCTACTCTTCCCATGTGGTGTCGTACAAGGCGACTAAGGGATAGGGCTGATTAACTTTAACATCAAACAGATATGTACAGCCCAGACTCAGCCTCAGATGCATGGCTCGAGTCAACAATAGTGCCCGGAATACGGCAATAGGCTCACCCCCTATTACGTGGGACCGAATACAGATCGGTGAAATGAGGGTTAAAGGCGTGATTATACGAGTATGTATGTATTAAGTATATTTAAAATAGTTTATGACAAGTGTTCTTTGAATACGAGTGTGAGTTTTTATGGTATCATAGGTATCATACGAGTATTTAAGACCAAATTTTGTGCATTATTACTTATTTAATACATTGATTTATCTAATCTCAGGAAATAATTAAAATAATTAACGTAATGATGACCTCGGATACGTGTTGCGCCGCGTCCAGACTATGTAGAAAATTTGATGTTTTAAAATTTATTTAGATATTCTGTGCGTAAATCCACTGATGACAAGGCTGCTGTCATCAGTGGATTTCAAGGTAGCACCTTAGCCATTTCCGAAAGGAACAAAAAAATAAAGGCCACCATCGAACATATTGCATAATAATGAATAACAATCACACTAACGTGAGGTGAAAAATAAAGATAAAGTGTAGTAGATTCCATGAAGTGCCATCAATCTCGAGCATAAGCAGCCACCATTAAAACTTTGATTTTAATTTTTAATGTTTACATTTCAGTATGATAGTAGATAAAATGATTTTTGGTATTATTTTATTCGCAAAGTGTATTGAAAATCGTCGTATGATACAAGAAGTGTGTATTATTGATTACCGCCCTCGGCTCTATTAAGACCTTCACCTGACGGCTCGGGTCTCAATGAACACTCAGCGGTATTCACCAACTTTACACACTTGTACTATAATGGACTATTACATACATACTACTAAAGTAATTAGGCAGAGGTCAATAATAATTAATACCCAATTTTCACCAATCCTTGTATTCGGTTCCACGTAATATGGGGTGAGCCTATTGCCGTATTCCGGGTTCTATTTTTGACTCTAGCTGTATATTGTATGAATTGTATATATTGTGCACGGGTATTGTAAGTACTGTATGTAGGTATTGTATATATTAGGTATATGTAGGTATTGTATGTAGTGTATATTATACGCTGACGCTGATAATAGCGAGAGCGATGTGCCCGAAGTCAGGGAGAGTGAACTTGGGGTAGCAGTGCTCCGGCTTAGAGCCCGGAAATGCACTGCCCCCGGACCCGACGGCATCCTAGGCCGAGCATGGGTCCTGGCCCTTGAGGAACTAGGGCCTCGACTGGTGGCGCTCTTTAACGCATGCCTCGAAAGGGCCCAGTTTCCAATTGCGTGGAAGACGGAGAAACTGGTCCTTATCCGGAAGGCGGGGCGGCCGGCGGATCAGCCATCCGGTTACCGGCCGATCGTGCTGCTCGACGAGGTGTGCAAACTCTTTGAGCGAATTATTGCAGAGCGCCTCGTTGAGCATCTCACGAACTTGGGCCAGATCTGGCGGACAACCAGTTCAGTTTCCGCCGGGGGCGCTCCACCGTAGAAGCGATCATGCGCGTTAGGCGCCTGGCGAAGGAAGTAGTCTCGCGAGGTGGGGTGGTGGTGGCGGTGTCTCTTGACATTGCCAACGCCTTCAACATCCTACCCTGGAGCTGCGTTAAGGAGGCTCTCGCGTATCACGGAGTGTGCCTCCTTACCACCGCCGCATTGTCGAGGCATACATATCCGAGAGGGCCATAGTTTATCCGAGCTGGCTAGGGCCAGGGCGGCGAGAAGTGTCGTGCGGTGTTCCGCAGGAGTCGGTCCTAGGGCCACTCCTGTGGAACATCGGATACGACTGTGTGCTGCGCGGGCCGCTGCTCGGGGGTGTCAGCATAACTTGCTATGCTGACGATACCCTCGTTATGGCGCGGGGAGCGGCGTACCGAAGTGCGGCACTAAAGGCCACGGCAGGGAGTGCTCAAGTCGTGGGTCGAATACGGCGGCTGGGACTCGAGGTGGCTCTCCACAAATCCGAGGCTATGTGTTTTCATGGGCCTCGAAGGGGGCCACCTGCGGGAACCAGCATTTCCATAGGGGGCGTAAACATCGGCATCGAGCCCACGATGAAGTACCTTGGGCTCGTACTCGATAGCCGATGGGACTTCGGACCTCATTTCCGAAGTCTGGTCCCGAAACTGAGGGGGGCTGCGGCCGCGCTATCGCGGCTAATGCCCAACATTAAGGGGCCCAACGCCCCTACTAGGAGACTGTACCTGGGGATCGTGCGAAGCATGGCCCTGTACGGGGCTCCCGTATGGGCGGAGACTCTGACGGTCCGCAACCTGGCTGTATTAAACAGCCCATTAAAAGCGATGGCCGTCAGAGTGATCAGGGGGTATCGCACGATCTCCTGTCGAGGTGGCATGTCTCCTAGCCGGGACCCCTCCATGGTACCTGGAAGCGAGAGCCCTTGCGTTGCTGTACCAGTGGCGCAAGGAGGCGCTGAAGCGGGGCCATAGCCTGGAGCCCCGAGAAATCAGGGCTTGGCGTTCCCAGCTCCGCCGAGAACTCATGGAGACATGGCGGGTGCGACTTGAGCATCCAAGGTGGGGGACATCCACCATTGCGGCGGTGAGACCGACCATGAAGGAGTGGTTGGAGAGGCATCACGGTGACCTCTCCTACTGGATGTGCCAGATACTTACCGGGCACGGGTGCTTCGGTAGGTATCTATGGCGCATCCACCGTGAGACAACGCCGCAGCAGACACGGCGCTCCACACGTTGGTGGAGTGCCCTGCGTGGGCGAGTCAACGCCGGGGTCTCGTTGCGGTCCTGGGCGGGAACGTTTTTTCTTTGGAGATCATGGTGAGGGCCGTGGTCTCCGACGGGAGCAAGTGGCACGCCACTGGCTCTTTCTGCGAGCAGGTAATGCGAGGACGACCTCCATGATCGGGGCCTGAGGACGGCAGTTGGCCGACTCGCCGTCCTTACAGAAGCAGGCCGTGGCGGAGGCGTATCGTGTGTGTCCTACACACGCCTGCCAACTCACCGACGCGGGATAAAACCCGACCCCACCAGCCGAAGCCGAGGTGGCGGCCAATGTCCGCCGGTAACCCTGTGGTTACCCGGGGTGCCCGGCAATGGACACTTGGGAAGGACACCGTGTGGTTTTAGTCGGTCCGATTCCGACACGCCCACCCCATCGTCGGCACCGATGGGGTGAAGCCCGTGGGAGTTTCCACACGTTAAAAAAATAAATAATAATAAAAATATCGCCTCAGCGGTAATCACCAACTTTACACACTTGTACCATAATCTTCTATTCTAAAATTGTATTATCAAGTCTGAGCTGACATTTGCTCCCCTCGACACATATAGATAAGTTTTTAAAAGTCTACGTGACCTCCACCGTATCCTTCGTATAAGGTTATTTATTAATAATACGCGAATAAAATCTAGGTGGTCATAAAACCCAAGACACCAAGATTGAATCATCGAAATCACGAACCTGTGAGATATCGGTTAAATGTACGAGGTATATTATTGGCGATACCAAAGATCCGCATTTAGACTGATTGTCTTGAAATTTGAGTGAATGAGGTTTTAATATCCTTACCTCATTAAAAATTCGGTTTACTACCATAAATATAAGCAAGTAATATTGATATTGCTTTCACATTTTCAGCGCACGGGTACCCTTTCTGCAGGGTATCTCTCAGTCAACGATGCGACGGTATAAACGATTGTGAAAATGGAGAGGATGAGAGAGACTGTGAAGGTATGTATTTTTTAATACTACATAGATGATAGACTAGCGTACGGTCCACCTGATGGGCCTATGGTCGCGTGCAAAGCTAGGTAAGATACATTCGTGCTGCGCACCAAAAAAACACAAAGAGTGTTTAAATGACATTGTAAACATTATTTGGACCTTATACTTCAATAGATACCATTGATTGGCGTGTGTTCACGCATGAACATGACTTATAGCAAATTCCTATATTCTGACGTCAATGGACACTACGTGATATCCAAATAATAAACTAAGATGCTCTTATCATCACGTAGTGAAAGTGACGGACGAGGAAAAGGACTGCTGAAGTTGCATGTACACCAATAGCACACTAAGACGTAGTTATAGTTGTGTACATATGATTAAATTAGTATTTAAGATATAGTGAAAGTAAGAAATAACCAGTCATCAAGTTGAGCCCGACTTTGACTCATTACCCATCCAACCTCTCACTGTGGCCAAGACACCCTTAGCCGTCAGTACCTGATCGGTCTTGTGAGCCTGCTTGACCGGCAGTGAGAAAACCTTACCACCTGCACCCCAATTCCTGTCTCTGTCCGTCTGGTGTCTTAGGTCGCCTGGCATCAGATATCCTGTACCTATTATATATATGTATTTTAAATACTTATAGTAGGGCTAGGGTAGTAGGGCTAAGGGAGTAGGGACACGTAGGGGTACCAACGACGCACCGTAGTGACGTACACGAGCGGAGGTCTGTGTCACCGAACACCACCGAGTACCACGCCGTGACGAACTATAGGTTAGGGTTGCGAACACAACTTGGTCTGCCAACGAGCCCCCGAGAACCAAGCGTGTATTGCACCATAGGGTAGCAGTTAGGAGGACGTTAGGATTACAGTAGTATAGGGTGACGGGATTAGGATTAGTTAGGATACTTTTGCCTTAGGAGTACCGTAAGTACTCCTTCGTTAGGATAGACTAGGATAGAATATTAGGTTAGCCACACTTTCCTGAACAGTCGAGGTAAGTGCTGTTATCTCCCTGTTCAGTTTGGTCCTTCGAGCCGGATCGTGTTTGCACATATGAATGAACACTCTACTGACTTAGGTACATAATAAAAGAAAAAAATTGATTGCTAAGATGGTTTGACTACTCTGGATGCTTACAACAATTAGAAATTTTGGTATTCAGATCATTTTGAGTTCTTTGATGGTCACATTTTTCTGATACTTTCTGTACCATCGGACGTTAGGATCGATATAAGAAAATAGTGACCTAACATTGCATCGAATTGCCGCTCATCACACGAAATAAGTTATGGAAACGATTATTCGATGCGATCGACGATCATTTATGTGAATAGATACTGAGACTGAGGCAAACATTTAATTATCGATCGCAAAGGGTCGTCTATAGTTACGATATTTTATCGTCTTTGATCATGAACACCGTTAACGATTTGAATATACACTCTACTCGATGTTATGATTGTTTTGAATCGACGGATCGTACCTTTAGGTTTTATACCTAAGCTCAAATGATGTTACATACCGGCAGGAACAAAGATTATTAATCTTATAAAATGCAGGAAGGTATTGGGCCAAGCTCACGCGACTGTTCGAAACGCTGCGCGCAGCCCTCTTCCACATTAGTTTCGTGCTATTTAATTGTAATATAATGAGAACAAACAGCCTTTGTTTTGCAGTTTGATAAAGTCGTTTTGAAATATAGCGACAAAAAGTATTCCAGGAATACGGGATTTTCCCATAAAGACTACTTTTATGTTCCGTTGAATAAAATCTTCTTCATTAATGACTGTTTGTTCATGAATAAATAAATAAAATGATGCCGTCTGAACGTAAACAATGCTTGTTGTATTATTGACTACCGCTTTTTTAAAGAGTTATTTTTCCTAAATGTTGATTTGCCGATTTTTTAAATTTAAGTTAACAAAATAATGCAGTCTGAATGTAAACTTTTAATGCTTGTTTGATTATTGACTATCGCTTTTTTGTACAGGGCTGTCCTAAATGTAGATTTGTTGATTATAAATCACTTCTTTGACAGGTATTTAAAAATCAATCACGAATGCATACAAATATTTACGCCAATACGTAGTATTTTTTTCAAACTGATTGATTAATCAATTAATCGGCCTATGTGTTTGAACGGAATAGACCGTCAAAGGTCTTGCCGTTACAACACATAGGTCGTCAAATACATGATAACTAATATTACTTATTGGGTTGTCTATTGCTTACCCGAAAATTATATGCCATAATCATCATATTTCCGAATTTCATTTGCCCGAATGTTTTATTTGCCCGAAAAGATATATGACATACTTTCGATTGCCCGAAACGAGGCCGGGAGACGGTGCCCGAGGCCTCTAAAGAAGGCCAGACTACCCACTAAACGACCACGGTGTCCGTCATTACCACATTTCGACGATGGCGGGAACAACATCTTCCGCGATCGCCGTGTGGGTCGCCCACCACTCAACGGTGGCAGGCCCATCTCTGGTGCGGCAGAAGAGGAGTTCTTCTGCCACCCACCTAGGCAAGGCACACGCGACGCGACGTGCGCCTTCAACTTCGAGGCCTATGTAAGGGCAGCAGACCGCATCTACTGCCCCGGCCCGGTTAGGGGGGAGGAGTTGGTGGTACCGCCTCCTCTGGGCCCCGGCTCGTTAGCGGCGCTGCGGGAGGGAAAGTGGGTCACATTCCCTCTCCCTCTCCGCCGCCTCCTTCTGCGAGATAACCGTCTCGCAGAAGGCCTGAACCGCCGCCCACGCTTCATCGCTGCTGACCATAGACAGAACTACGGTCGGCAGCTAGAGGTCCGTCCCCACTTCGGCGATGAGAGCACGGCGCTCCCCAGCCCATGCGGGGCACTCCTCTAGGGTGTGCTGCGCCGTGTCATCATCGCCTCCACAGTGGTGGCACCCTCTGGTCGGCTCTCGTCCCAACCGGTACAGGTACCTCCCGAAGCTTCCATGCCCCGAGAGGACCTGCGCCATTCGGAACGCTACCAACCCCTGCGATCTATCCATCCAGTCTCTACAATAGACAACCTGCTAACCTAACTCAAGTGGCACCTAATCAAACTACTTCTGGGTGGTTTAAAAAAATAACCACGAAAGGTATGCTATGGTTCGCTTGCTCATACGACCCCGCCATCCCCTTCTAACCTAACCTTTCCGAGTCGGGGTGCCCTAAAGTCCCGAGTGCATCCCGTTTCTCCTGATATAACAGCCGTTATTTTCTTTATAGAGGGCTTGGTACACAAAAGAAAGCGACCATGTCGCCCTCGTAATATAACCTATATATTATAACATCTTACAATCTAGCTCTTATTCCGAACTTAACTAATTTGTACAGTTCTTTGGCTTTCCAGGAATCTGGTTGGCTCAACACATCCAATGTATTTGCTCATGATATTTCTACAAGCGCTCTAAAAACTTACCTGCTTATTAGCTTTCTGGCTGTCGATGTCGATGGGTGTGTACTGTTTGGTTCTTCTCTTTTAAGTTTAATGGTCACAGTTCTAACCTAACTGCTTCTGGGTGGTTTACTAAAAATAACCACGAAGGGTATGGCGGGGTTTATTCACTCGCTTCGCTCGCTCATACGACCCTTACCTAACCTATACGAGTCCGGGTGCCCTAAAGTCCCGATTGCATCCAGTTTCTCCTGATATAACAACCGTTACACACTCAATGTCGATGGCAAATGATGTTATGGCATGTGATAATTCGGGCTTATAATAATTATGACAAATGATGTTATGGTAAGTGACTTTATGGGAAACAAAGCTTCTAGCATGTGAATATTATGGCAAATAAAATTCGGGCAAATGAATATTCCGTCATATAATATTGGCTGTCTATTATGGCAAATGATATTCGGTCAAATAAAATTCTTGCAAACGGCGGTATACCTACTTATTGATTGTTTCAGTTATTACGGCAGCACCAGAGGGATCAGGTGAGGTAAGTCATTATAATCGTCATAGTCGCTTCGGTCGCGTACGAATCTGTAGGTTCGTAACCAGTTACGGTAAAAGAAAAGGAACTTCATAATATGCCCAGTTACTAAACAATACGTATTTTTTCTTTATACAATACCGGCATTATTTTTCATAAAGTCATTTCCTAGTTGCGTCCAAAGTTTGTACTATGAAACTACTACTATTTTAATAAATACATCTATTTTTCAGGATTACGATGAGCTTTTTAACCAAAATAGAGAAATAGGTACGTATTTACATATTAACATTTATCTTATTACATCTCTTCAAAACATAACTGAAATTCGATAAATTGATTACGGCTGTACTCATGTCAATCGTCAGGATGCGCCCGACTAGTTTCGGACGTGAGTACAGCCGTAATAAATTTATCGAATTGAAAAATGGCTCACGATAGTTTCTATACGAAAATAACTGAAATTTTGCTTTGTTATTTGTGTTTCAGATTTATCTTATCCCATAACTGAAAACTTTGTGGTAAGTAAATATAAAAATTTAAAATTTATAATAATTTATTAATCGATACGTTTGGTGTTTTTGTTTTATAAATAATAATTAGGTATTGTTCAATTTTATTAATATCATTTCCTTTTTTAATCTTTTGTTATTTTTTGTTTCAGGATACTACTGAAATAGGTAAGTTTGAAACATTATCATTAATTTAAAATATTCCGTACTTTTTTTGTTTCGAGGCAAAAAAACATATAGGTATATAATATCTGAACTTGTTAACAATGTATCTACAGATTTTCACAATGTTTTACCTCTTTAAGGATTTCCGAATAGTTTTGATATTAAAAATACCAAGCTTATCTCTTGCAAAAATATTTATCTACTAGGTTCTACTACAATTGTAGCACTGTTCTAACATATGAGTCAGAACATTATCCTTTATAATGTTTGTTGATAATAATTAAACTAAATAATATTCATAATAATGCAGAATGGTAGGTACTGCCAATTATCCATACAAATAAATAAAGTATATGTGTTTGTTTATAATAGAAATAGAATTATTTGATTTTTTATTTGCGCTATAGAATCCGTTGCAAAAATAATGTTTTATATTTCAATAAGTGATATTTGTGTTAACTGCCTACAGTATCGTGTTAGTTTATAATATTTGAATAACAGTAAAAATCTAATTTTTAAATTTTTTTTATTTATCTTTTGATGTGTTTGATTTAGCTGATCTCTGGAAGGGCTGGGCCGATTTCAACGGGAATTTCATAGGCAGATACTGTTACAAAATTTAACAAAGGGTACCGTTATTTAAGAAAAAAAATGTGTTCCTCGCAAAAAATTGGATCCCAGATTCCATACGTACCCAGCCGCAGGTACAGATAATTCTGAAATATGTTTTGATTTGTGTTTGCAGCTATTTACAACAACAAGTCTCCAAACATAACTGTGAGCTACGCTATAGATTTTCTTCTTTCTTGCCGATATAATAAGCTAGTCAAGGAGCTCGAAGAAATTAATGAAAAAATACGAGAAATGGAATCAAGCTGTCGGCTCAAAGCGTCATGTGTAAGATATTTTATTATGATAAATAGAAAGAGACTTTATATTTATGGGTGTTAGAATCAACTAGTTTATGGAGTTCGACAGAGATAATACAATTTTATTTGTATATAAATATCCTGCTTTTATAACTGTAATAGGAGTAGAGAGAGAGAGAGAGAGAGAGAGAGAGAGAGAGAGAGAGTTATTTAAAAATGGACGAAATTATAAAATTATAATAATAAAAGTAAATTACTTGCAGATTAAAGGCGGAAAAGGTGACGTTGGACCGCAGGTAAGCCCTTACCTATGCCAAATTTGTATGCGATACAAACGTAGTATTTGCAAATCTTGTAATCTACGTAAATGCATTATCAACTTCTAAAGTACTAATTATTTTTTATTTGCATTTAAAGGGTGTGCGGGGAGCTAAAGGTGAACCCGGGCTCGCAGTAAGTTAATTTTATTATCTAGTTCTAGATTCTGACTGAAATTAATTTAAATTATTATAAATTTATTTGATACATTTTATTTGTTTACATAGGGTATACCTGGACTTGAAGGCATAAAAGGAGATCAAGTAAGCAATATTTATAACGTTATGATAGTTAGTTGACAAAACAAATTTTTTTGGTTACATATCCGAATAAAATATCTGTATCATATCCATGTTGTCATATCTCAAGTAGACTGTAAAGGATACAACCCGCTTGTGGGGAGAGACACAAGCCTAGTATATTTCTCGTGGTGAAAGATGAGCGAATTAAAAAAAATAGCTTTGTATGGTTTTCATCTTGTTAAGTTATCATGTTAGATGTGTGAATTTACGATTAATTTTCAGGGACAAACAGGTGCCCAGGGTTTCAAAGGCGATAAAGTAAGTAGAGAAAGAAAATAATATAAATATGTATAACAAAATTTTTAATTTAATAGACAGATAAAATATGTATTGCAACAAGTAATATTTAATGTTGGCCTTTTCTTCATTTTTTTGACAGTAAATATAGTTTATATTTACTGTCAAAAAAATGAAGAAAAATTTTCTTTATTCTTTGGGCAATGAATACCTTTAATTTGAGACATCATTTATTGAGAAACGTAGAAACGTGTAGTGGTTCAGAAGATATGAGGTAATAAAGAATATTACAAACGTACAAACATAAAAGATACACGTGAAAAGCATAGCGTTTCTTGACGGTCGGGTAAAAAGACAATTACAAAATATTATTTATATAACAGCATATTAAATTATACATTTTTATTACTTAAAAAAATTAATAGAAATATTCTTTTTTTTTTCAAGTTACTAATATTTGTTTGATGTTACAGGGTTCTACAGGAGAAAGAGGAGACAAAGGAGATACTGTGAGTATTAAGCTCACTCGTTTCAATTTTTAAAATTAAAGAAAAAAAGGAATATGCTCATAATAATTATAATTATCCGTCGATCTTGTTGCATAATTACAATGTTTTTATCTTTACAGGGTTCACCAGGTCAGAAAGGTGATAATGGCAGGCCTGTAAGTTCAATATATTAAGTATTATGTACGCAGTTAATTAAATAAGACGATAGAGTTTAAAAGCTGGTTATATTTTTGATGAGTTTTAATTTTACAGGGCTACGATGGAGCAAAAGGGTCGAAAGGTTCTGAAGTAAGTAGTTATAATAAGAAAACCTTAGTTTTCAATACTTTGGTATCGAGCTAATTTATTCTAATACAATTTTCTTTATTAACCTATTTACGAGTATTTAAATACCTATCTACTTGATTACCTACAATATTTCTTTTTGTAACCAGGGCTCTCCAGGCTTTCCAGGAATCCAAGGCCCTCCAGTAAGTGTATAGCTCATATCATTAGTTTTTCTTATAGTCTAGTAGTATATCATTTATAGAAGGTAGGACAAGACGGTATTTCCGTCCAAATGGAGCAGTGCGACTGGGGAAGTACCTCCGCCCTACAGAATACCGCGGCCATAATAACCTCGTGTTGTGTTCCTGGCGGTGAGCACGGTAGCCAGCGCTCACTGGAGAGTTTTTGTGCTGTCAGTGGAAAAACCCAAGGCTATTTCTGCTTTGTCTTCTTCACTGACGGCACAGAAACCCTGTGTGTTTATGGGGTCGGCAGCACGATTGTAACTCCCCGCGTGTTGCACACGTCCATAGGCCACGGTAACCACTTTCCGTCAGGTGGGCCGTGTGCGTGTCTGCCACCTCAGTGGTATATAAAAGGTTTTAAATGTGAAAAATAATTATATTTTTATTTTGTGAGTTTGATACTTGTAAGCTTTCATTTTATTTACCGTATGATCAGTTGCATCCCAACATAATAATATCGAAATCACAACCACATTTAATCATTCTTTTTTAGTAAATTACTATTATAGAAGTATATTCAAAATAAAACTGATTATGTATTATTATATATACAAACTTACCTACTTACCTCACGTTACTTCAATGTACTTTCAAGTTGCAAAACAAATAGCCACCAATGCTCTAAGCTATCCATCTGGTTATCTCTATCGGCTTATTCACTGCATTGCTTATGGACTTATGTAGCATCGCAAGTGTAATCGTGAGTACTAATGACAGCCCAAAGCCATGCAACCTATCCTTTACAAGCTTAGACTATAAAGACACTTGCTCACAAGCAGCAAGAGATTGAAAAAACATATTTCCTGGTTTTGTATCCTTGCTGGGGATGAATATTTTCTTATGGAAAAGTTTACCCTTAAAAAAATAAGTAGTAAAACCAAGAAACTTTTTAAATAAGAAAGTTCTCTAATTTTCGTTTGTTCACACAGGGCGCTAAAGGAGCAAAAGGTGATATGGGTCCTCAAGTGAGTACTCGAATTATTGTTAGTTAAAATAAGTTGGGAATTTGACAAAGATTTTGGAACTAAAATGGTTTTATTGTTTTCGTAGGGTATGAGCGGCGTAAAGGGTTTAGCAGGAGAACGAGTAAGTAGTGACTTATGTTTTATACACTTCAAAGTAAAAATAAATAAAAACAATAAGGCCATCCTCTACCTTGATTACTACAATCTACAGCTCTTCATAACTGATCATGAAAAATATTGTAATAGGTGCAGTACCCTTTAATCTGTGGTGGGTGTGGTTAGTATAAGCACAGTATTAGCTCGTTATAGTGTAGTATTGCTATCTACCTAGTGGTCCGCACGATATCCTTTGAAGCGGCGAGTCTCCTGGCCGGATCGCCACCGTGGATCCTGGAAGCGAGGACCCTTTCGGCCTGTATCAGTTCCGAAGGGAGGCACCATGGTCCACAGGGCCATGGTGACCGAGTGGGAGCTACGACTTGAGCAACCACGCGCAGGGCACGCCGTAATTGGGGCGGTAAGACCTATCATGGGGTAGTGGCTAGAGAGGCCACACGGTGGCCTCTCGTACCGTCAGACGCAGGTCATTACCGGACACGGTAACTTCGGGCGGTACCTGCATCTGATGGGCATAGAGCCAACGCCCGAGTGCCATCATTGCGACGCGATCGTGGACTCGGGGCTGCACACGCTCACCGAGCGTCCGGCGTTTGAAACGCCGAGGCGGGAGCTTGTGACGGCCCTGGGGGTGAGAGTGCTCACGCTCTCCACCCTGCTCGCGGCGATTGTTCGCTGCGCGGATGCATGGGCGGCCAGCGCCTCCTTCTGCGAGCAGGTCATGCTCGTGAACCGCCACCGTGCACCACCGTGTACCACCGTGCACGATTGTGAAAAACCCTCCATAGTAATCCAATTACGGTTGGATTGCGTTCAGGGGTCAGCAAGTGCATAGTCTGGCAGGGGGATTGTGGTTGCAGCACTAGTGGGACCGGTGGGTGTCACGCGGTGCTGCGACGACAATCCTCTTTTAATGAGTAAGCTGAGTGCCACCATTGTTAACATGGAACGTGTATGTAATAGTGACCCTCTTTCCTGAGACTTTGCCTTCAGCTTACCACCAGGCGAGGTGAAGTCAAATTGACGTGTACTACATTTATCCCTTACTAATGAAAAATTACATATACAGCTGTTATATCTAAATTTTCTCTGGAAATTTTGATTTAACAGCTTTTTATAACCTGTGTAGCTAGCAGATGCCCCTGTGTAGGGAGAACGTGAACAACATGACTTACATTGTTAATAAATGCGTTTTAATATGTACATGTTTACTTGCACTAAAAAATTTATATGTATTTTAATTTATTCATTCAATACAGCAACATGCTATTGGCATGTATGTATCATGTAATATAATAAATATATTATATTAACACTAATTTTATCGATTTTTGTAGGGTTGCAAAGGAGATAGGGGTCCAGACGGCTTAGAAGTAAGTGTAAAAATTCCAACCCTTCGACTTCACCACCTATTTCCAAAAACTGTGATTATATTATATTGTATAGCAGCTAGTATACAATCACAAAGAGACTAAAACAGAAACTGCAAGCAATTTTCGACTTTAATGACATTTTCTTAGTTACGTTTCTTTTCGCGTTAATTGATGACGCTGATCACGAATATAAGAAAAAACTCGATACCATGTCATGTCAATAAGGTCGAAAATGAAAAAACAAATTCTTCTTTCATCCCCTAGTCTGTGCTTTCGACCCAATGGCTTTAACGGGCCGATTTTATCGGATAAATGTGAAAACACAAGGTGTTGACTATCGGCGTCCGATATCGGATATTGGATAAAATTGGAAACCCTCTAAGAGGCTGATTGCTTACTATTTATTTTGTATTTTTTTCTGTTCCATTTACATTTTTATTTTATGATACAGGGTGAAAAAGGTTCTCAGGGGCATCCAGGTGATCCTGTAAGTATCTATCGATTTTCTATAATATATAAATTATATTATTATGATTGTAATGCAATAAACTACATCTTTTGTTTGTTCTCAATTGGTATTAAATACTTATAACATATAATTAATTGTATTTTAGTTGGTATAGACTAAGTAATACCTAAATTTAAATTACTTCATTTCAATTTAAATGAATTGTATTATCAATCAGTACTAGACAGATTCGAATGAGTGATAAGAGTAAATGTATTAGGTATATTAGTGTTTGATTTTTCGTATTTATTATTATTTCGCATTCATTGTACAGGGTGACCAGGGTTCTCGAGGGCAGCCAGGTGAACGTGTAAGTATAATTTGTTGATGTAACGAAATAAAATGAAATCTTAAAATTATTTTCAAACAAACTAATTTCAGTTTAAACTCATCAGTGATATATAAAGGAGGTTGACTTTTTCTAATTATAATTTATTTACTAACAAACACCATAATATATAATGGAGTAACTGCTATCTCTCATTACTTTCTCGAGTAAGAATTTTAAATACACTAGCATTTAAAATTCTTATCTTTTGACGAGAGATGAGACTCTCATATTTAAAAAATAAAACTCACGCGTGCTCGCAAGAGTCACGCTAGCGAGTTGATGGATGACCCGACCACAATAGTGTCGAGAGACTCCGTTTTGTATCATAAGTTGATTTATATAAGAAATATTTAGTTGCTTTGTTTACAAGTGAAAGTTGAAGTAGTGTTATACCTAATGTAAATCAATAATAATAATAACCGAATTTTTTACACAGGGTTCGCCGGGAAGCAAAGGCGATAAGGGCATTCAAGTAAGTATTAATAACTGTAGGCCGGTATTCCAAAACGATACTGAGTCCTGAATAGCGATTCATAACTAGTTCTGAGGATAGATTGTAGTCTTTGTGACAGATCTAATTTCATTGTGGGTGTCAATTCAGAACTGAAAAATGGAATTTGATGCGCTTTTTTACAAAAAGCTTTTGGTTAAACTTAAACACTGCGATATTGCATTGTAGAATGTATTGTAATTGATTAAGTAGAACCGGGGATTTTATGATCACAAATTTAATCATTAACCCGACTAAAAGTGACCTTCACTTTTGGTCGGGTTAATCGATCGATAGCCGCAGATATTGGCTAGTTCCTCGTTTAACTTATGATACGTGGATTAAAAGGACTGCAATTAATACTGAGCCGCTCTTCATTACAGGGCGAGATGGGCTTAAGAGGACTTCCAGGAAAATTAGGTCCAAGAGGTTTGCCCGGACTTCAAGGACAGAAAGTAAGTTATAGTGTTTATATTTAAAGTTATATAAGCTCTTATGTTCCCACCTGAGTAGAATAATACTATCTGGAAGCAGCAATCTCTCTCCTAAAGAAACAATTTAAAACCAATAACTGAGTCGGAATTACGATCGAGAGGTCCCAGGTTCGAATACTGGCTATTAAACTGCCGACAAGGACCCTCTCTTAAAACAAGTAATTTAGCCTAAAATGGTTACTGGAAATAGTAGTAACTAGTAACTTAGGTTTACTATATGTCTATTCGTTTATTATCTTTTTGACTGGTGGAAGTATCGATTAAATTAAGAAACTTGATTTTAAAAAAATGATAAATCGACAAATGCAGACGATGTCATCATTTTATGTAGAGTTTTATTTATTACCTATCTACATACATACATACATATAATCACGCCTTTATCCCCGGAGGGTGAGGCAGAGGTGAATTAACACCCACATTTCATCAATCTGGATTCGGTCCGACGACTCCCACGTAATAGGGGATGAGCTTATTGCTGTATTCTCGTAGTCTGGGCTGTACATTTCTGTCTGATGTTAAAGTTAATCAGCGCTATCCCTTAATCGCATTTTACGACACCACATGGAAAGAGAAGGGGTGGCCCAAATTCTACCAACCTATATATAATACTACTAACCATCTATACATAATAATAAAGAAGTAGATATTTCGAGTCAATACATTTTATAAATTTAACGTAAACCGACTATGGGTTATAACGCTCACGCTAATCTCCAAAACATAAATCTACCTAAGTCACATTGTGGAATATATCTTTGGTGATTTTTCGATTTAAACGACGACAACAACGCACCTTCAATAAATCCTTTCGTAGTACCCACGTGACAAACAGGCAGTCGTTAATCAATTAAATGTTAAGAAAAAACCGGTAGTAATGCAATAATCAAAAAGAAAGTTCTATGGTCGATTTCGATTGTAAAATTTTCTAGTTATTATAATGTAAATACAGTCGATCGAGTAATTCCATCCCTAAAATTACTTTCTGGCTGACGTGGCATCTGTTCGAAGGTTCAGGTATTGACACTAGAACAAAGTTATATCGATCATTGTTAGCCTCGTTTGTGAGCCGTCAAAAAGAGAATAATGAAATGGACAGAATATAGTACTCTCAAAAAAGATGAAAACAGGGCTTAGACAACTTACTTGGGCAGTTGTTTAATAGATAATAACTTGCGTTTCTTCTTTTTTTCAGGGAGATGATGGTCCACGAGGTTACCCAGGATTTAAGGGGTCACTAGGCGCTGATGGGCCAAATGGGCCACCTGTGAGTAATTAGTTAACAAATTTTCTAAAAAAAGACATCTAGACATGAGTGAGTCCGGAAACTACAAGAAATCTAGAAATAAACTTATCTAAGAGATTACATTACTAAAGCATATTTTTTGAATAATTATTCGGGACTTATCGCAATAAAACTTTGGATAACTTACTTCAGGACTGGATATAAACCACAGTGTTATCGCGATAAGTTCCAAATAATTATTCAAAAATTATGTACTTAAAAGTACTGGTAACTTGACAATTGCAATTTCAGGGACAAAAAGGTGATAAAGGCTCTCCAGGATTCGTTGGTACTCCAGGCATTCAGGGCGATCCCGGACACATAGTAAGTTATTCCAACAACCGTTCCTTGTTGTCGCACAATAAAGAGATATATTATTATTAGCTGTCGCCCGCGGCTCCGCCCGCGTGGATGTCGGTTATCGCGAATCGGAGTATGAAAAATAAATGTTGGCCGATTCTCAGACCTACCCGATATGCCCACAAAATTTCATGAGAATCGGTCGAGCCGTTTCGTAGGAGTTTGGCAACGAAAACTGTGACACGAGAATTTTATATATTAGATTTAACACCAGAGCACCTTCTCCTCCGATACAAGAGTCCATTTTATTCCATTCTTCTTCAAATCACCGGTCCAACCAACCAAACTTTACATTCTGCCGATTCCATTCTTCATCCTAGCGTTAGTGCCAGTCGCATCATAATCATCATAATCTTCCACTCCGGCTCCGGCGGGGGAGGTATCCATGCGGATTTCCCGCACAATAGCAAAAAAAGTCCCAGTCCCATCTAAAGCTTTTACTTCAGAGTCTGGCTTGACTGATCTTTGATATTTTTAGTGACCATCTGACGTCCAGAACACATTGGCGATATCAAATTATTAGACCACTTGTTGGACTTATTAGGGCTTCAACTACAAGTAACGACTGTCATAGATGTTCGTATAGACAGATCGACGGCGATCGTATAGCATATTCATGCTTATAAATAAAATTCATGCACACACAAAACATACAGAATAAAATTAGTACATAGGTACTGCTTATTTCTATAAAAAATTTCTTCCAGCAGACCGGCGAGAGGAGATCGTGAAGAACAAGTAAATAGGTGTTGTTAATGTGTGTATAATAACTATAGGGAAAATAAAACACTCAGGTACACACACAAGCTTAATACAATTATACTTAATACATACAGTAATGAAAAATATACAAATACATGTGTACAGTATTTATAATAATAAAATATATATTAAATAATATATATACTAAATGTATTCTACATAAACTTAAATATATCATACAAACATGAACATACATCCATACTAATATTATAAATGCGAAAGTAACTCTGTCTGTCTGTCTGCCTGTATATCAAGCTTTCACGCCTAAACCATTGAACCGATTTTGATGAAATTTGGCATAGGGGTAGATTAGACCTCCAGAAAGGACATCCACGCGGGCGGAGCCGCGGGCAAATGCTAGTAGTACAATAAATAAGCAAACATTTATGCATAGTTAGAAGAACCAACGTCCCTCCTCCAAATCGCGACTGAGCGTCGCAGAGTAGAAGAGAGATAATTTGTTTCTAAAGACAGATAACGTTTTACTAGCTCTGATGTCAGATGGTAACGAATTCCATTTATATTGAGCGAGAAGCGCACCCGCGCCCCCTATCTGTCCTGTGCTAGCCTGATATTCTAATATTTTGTAGGATCTGCTATAGAAGTCATATGATTTTTAATACATAATTATGTTCATTAGCTGACATATTACGCCATTTCCTCTAAGTAATAAGAATTCACCATTAATTATAGGGACTACATGGCGCAATAGGACCAAGAGGCCTGCAAGGCGATGTAGGGTTCCCAGGAAGAGATGGAGAAGATGTAAGTGACTAGAAAAATGAAATGATATTGATACAAGCATTTCGCTATTTAATATATTTATTGTCCTCACCCAGATCTTTGGAAAATAATTTGCCTCAACTACAAGCTAATAACTTGCTGATTGACGAATGTGGTGATTGATGTAGGTATATTAAATTAAAAAGTAAATCTACTATTCCTTTCAGGGAGAGCCAGGTGATCCTGGACTACCAGGTCTAGCTGGCCTACTCGGTCAAAAGGGAGAACCGGGCCTACCTGTAAGTAATTATTTAGACAATAACGGTTTGTATGATGTAATTGACGATACAATTTATAGTCATAAATAAATAACTAAAAAAATTAAACCGACTTCAAAATCAAATAGGTAAAAAATGATTAAAATAACTGAATCTAGACAGAATTTAGAGATTTTTGATCTGTTAGAAGTCGGTGCCAACTTTGTTCGCTGTACCTGAACTACCATGATGCAATCAAATGAAATATCGGTCAATTCAATACAGAAGTCAGTGTCAAGTCAAACAGGCAAAAAGATATACTTAGCTAAATAGATAACCCCTAGTTCACCAAGTTATCATACCTAAATTGATGGAATATATTTCTTTAAACGATTTTATTCACATTGGAATGCAAAGTGCCTGGGCATTTGTTTTTTTAATAAAAATAAAACGAAATTATACAAATGATTACTAACACAACTAAGCTAGTCGCATTTCCCTCTTATTTTGAGGTTTTCCTTCAATTCCTCCAGGATCTCAGCATCAAATCCGGACTTCTGGGATATGAGACCACTCTGACAGGATACGCTATCCAACACCGCAAGAATAATAAAATTTCATTCATTATATATATATTACATATTTGGCTTTGATATCGCGTAACAAACATACATAAAAAAAACATAGCGTTCGAATTGAGACTCTCCCCTTTTTTTGAAGTCAGGTAAAAGTCTGGGTTTGTTAAAAAGAGAAGAAATAACAAACACTAAGTTATACTTTGAAATTTTAATATAAGTATACATAAATTTATAGAGCGATTTTCAATTTAATTTATGATATAAGATAATTTCAGAAATTCAGAAATTAATTAAAAAGCAAAATACAACCCTTTTACTTAATTCACTGCATCAATAGAGATTGATAATGCAATAATATTGTTTAATAGTAATCCACAATCTATATTTCTTAATTTCAGGGGCAGAAGGGCGATCCAGGACAAAAGGGTATATTTGGGCCAAGAGGTTTCAAAGGGGCAAAAGGTGCGACTGTAAGTAATGATTCAGAAATTTTTCATCCTCCTATTCTCGACTCTGGCCAGTTTGCAGTCTAACTACGTAATACCAGAATTCTGACATTTCATTTATATTAAACTATCGATACCAAGTCAATTGTTGTCCATCATTAGTATTAGTTCCAAGTATACTCACTAATGCGTGCCGCAACTATCAGCGCCAGTATGGCGATTTTAAATTGAATATTTGGGAACCGATCACCAGTCCAGCGAGTACTATTATAGGTCAATGATACACAAGGTGGACCGCGGGAAATAAAGGGATTTACCGTGAGGCATGGTGGGGTGTCAATGTGTTAACAACGGTCACCCATTCTGACTAAGACCGAAATATAACTTAACCTTGCAATGTGCTAACATACTCGTTGTTATATACTATTCGTCAATTAAAATTGTTGTGCAACTGACGTAATAGTATTGATGATATACGTATTCTGTATTCCCTCCAGATTTACATTTAACTTATTTGAACACATTTTTATAAAAGTTAATTAATGTTATATCATTTACAGGGTGCATATGGCTTGCAAGGTGAACGAGGCGTTAAAGTAAGTTATCAGCTTTAAAAATAGTTTCTGCTAAACATTTTAACTTCTACTATAGTTGTATTAAACTTTTGTCCGCCTGTCTATATGTACTCGTATTTTATCCAAATTCATATTCAAACTTTCGACCATTCTGTGTCTAAGTGCAGAGTAATTAAAATTAAAAAATACCCTGTACCATATTCTATTAAATACTCTTTTCTGGACATAGGTACGTGAAGAGCTTGGTGCGTGTAAATAATTATTTTTTTATGTTTTTCTTAGGGCTACAGTGGGCGCAAAGGTGATCGAGGTTCTAAAGTAAGTACAACAAATTGCAATACTATGCAGAAAAGGCCCCCGTACCATGTTTGATTTATCTAAATTAATGATGAAAATTAATTAATTACAGGGAGACAAAGGTTACGTCGGCCCTATAGGTGTACCTGGACCGCAAGGCTACGCAGGAATCACTGGACCACAAGTAATTTAACTATTAACATAATTGGTTCCGTAGAACGAATGAGTACTTTTTTTTTGTGCCAAAATATACGTACCCACGGATTCTTCCGCCAGAGCCAGTGGCGGAGGTTATATCCACAGGTTATATCGGACTTGAACCGACTGAAATGCACGCCGTCTGTGGGACGTTGGTTTTCGATGATGAGATTGACTTAGACAATATTAGACATATCCCTCGCACCGTGGTCAACACAGCAGGACGAATGGGTACTGAGCGAAAAACAACACCAAGTATGTAAAGCATGTGTAAGTAGGCAGGCAGGTCGAAGTTGACCTCGGAGAAAACCAATACATTTATGAATGTATTGAGAAAAGACTGCGGTTTCTCTTGTCTTTTCTTATTGGGTTCATCATTCTGTAATCCTTAGAAGATAAGTTTAATAAACATAAATGTATTAAAACTATCATGGTAACTAACGATAAATCTTTTATTGATTACTCTTTTTATAGGGTCTTCCTGGGGTCAAAGGAGATAAAGGTGAACAAGTAAGTATATCAAACGAAGTGAAGAAGATAGATAATTTCAATTTAGCAAAAAAGTAGAGCAGATATACCTATCGGAAAATATTTACTTTATAACAGTAAAGAGTGTTTTAAATATATTTTTCCTATAAGTTTAGAAGCTCCAATATAACATAATTATCCATAACTCTACTCCAAATTTATTCGCACATATAGCTTTTATTCGCACCACCATGATATTGATGTATATCACTACATAGTATAAAACAAAGTCGCATTCTCTGTCCCTATATCCCTTTGTATGCTTATATCTTTAAAACTTCGCAACGGATTTTGATGCGGTTTTTTTTTAATAGATAGAGTGATTCAAGAGGAAGGTTCATATGTATAATACATGTTTAATATAGTAGAGGGTGCAGCGGGAACGGGATCTGACGCCACGCGGGCAGAAAAATATTGGCGTACGAAGTTCGCCGGGTCAGCTAGTTGTTACTAAAGTAATTCGAACCATAGTATTTGGACATGTGTAAATTATTATTACTCAATTACTGACTACAATTTTTTATATTTTTTATAGGGTAACAGCGGTCCCAGAGGTATTGCAGGCCTTAAAGTGAGTACAAAAATGCTTTTTTAATTTAAAAAAAATCTTACTTTGGTAATAAAAATAACAGCATTAACAGTTAACACTGTTTCAGGGAATGAAAGGTGACAAAGGTTCTATAGGAAAAGAAGGTAAACAAGGCATAACGGGAAAAGATGGAATGAAAGTAAGTAATGATTTATTAGAGCGATCCGGAAACATCTTATTTATTCCGTAACGAGAAGAAAGATTATGAGATTGATATCTCACAATAAGCTAGCGAATATATTTATCGGTACATCGAGTACATCTTGTACAGTCAACGACAGAACGATTTTGACTACAATCTCAAAATGATCTCAATACCACGGTGTTAAGAGCTAATCAAACTGTTTTATTGATTTAAATTGTATTGTTACCAAATGTTATGTGTACCAAACGTCAGAAACACCAAGGCTTTAAGATCATTCTGCACAATTTATTGATCAAGATTGTTCTGATGCTGACTGTACATAGGTCTATAATGGTACTAAGGACGTCTTTTAGTTTTTAACGATTGGGAACCAAAATTATCGGTCAAAATGGAACTGGCCTCGACAGTAAACTAAGCAGAAATCAGAAGCCGTAGTAATAGGAGAACAATAATATGCACAGTGATATATAATAAATATAATTAACGAGTCACTGCTGCTGAAGGGGCAATGGGCTGGTCACGTCTGTCGAAGGACCGATGGCCGTTGGATCAGACGAGTCCTAGAATGGAGACCGCGAGAAGACAAACGAAGGGGTAGGTGTCTGGGACGGACTGGATGCGGAAGGTGGAGGATCGTACGAAATAGCGCACATTGGGAGAGTCATATATCCAGCAGTGGACTGTAGTGGGCTAATTGATTGATTGATAGTGATAAGTGAGAAAGCCTCCCAAGGTGCACCAACATACAAAGAAAGAAACAAATTATGTTTCTACTATTAATATAATGTATTTATTGATCAAAAAGTCTGTACAATATGCTATTACTAGTTTTAGAATTATCCATACTAATATCATAAATGGGAAATTGTGTGTGTGTCTGTTTGTCCGTCTTACACGACTAAACCACTAAACCAATTTTGATGAAATTTGTTATAGGGGTAGAATAGACCTTAAGAAAGGACATAGGTTATGTTTGGTCGCGATGACCGACATCCACGCGGGCAGATACACTGCCAAAAGCTAGTTCTTAAATATAAGTAATAACAAATATAATAGAATTGTGTTTCAATCTGTTGATTTCCTCTGTTTCAGGGAGAGAAAGGTAGTGAAGGGCTGCAAGGAGTACAAGGTCTACAGGGTGAAAAGGGTGACATTGGAAGAAGTGTAAGTATTGGTTTCATTTTACAGTTTATTTTGATTACAACCAGGAGTGATCCCACCTCAACTCACTATTGACATTGGGGATAAACCAACCTTACCTACAAGATGCTACAATATTGTAGGTGAGGTTGGTTTAACTGCAATGTTAGTAGAAATATGTGTGATAATTGTTTATTTTTCTTAACAGGGATCTAAGGGTGAATCAGGACCACCAGGGCCGGAAGGACCTCAAGGACCTCCCGGAGACATAGGATTACCTGTAAGTACTTATGATGCATATTAAGAGAGACCTATGACCGGTGAAGGTCTCATCTTTACGGTTTTTACGTTAATCATGGCCACATCAAAGACTAACCTCGGAGTTCGGGGCCAGCTTTTTCCGTAAAGTGATTGCCATCTGACCTTCAGAACTCATTGCCAATATCAAAGTACAGTTAGATCCTTTGTCATATTGTTAGAGCCCGTACTACCCGTAACGACTTCCATAAATATTCGTAGGTATGACAGCCGGGAGAGGCAGTTCTCTCCGAGATACGGAAACACCCAATAGACCACTGAAAATAGACATATTCATACATACAAATATTTGCATTAAGCGAGTATCTAACTGAAGATCAATAAACTGCGGTGGGCTTATTGATTAATTTGATTGATAGCTAATTTTATTGATAGAAATATATAATATTTTAATGGTAATAACTTTTACTTTCTCATACAGGGACCTCCTGGGCCAAGAGGTTACCGAGGTTTGGAAGTAAGTACTTACTAAATTTATAAACTCTACGTCATAAACAAGTACAATGTTCTACTACCGGGACAGGTAGAGCACTGTACTTGTTAACTTATAAAGTATAATTAATCTCGTATATTATTATTAACTGTTAATCTCAGTTCAATTACTTACACTCAAATTTAAAACTGAGAGGTATAGCGAGTAGACGCTGTAGTAGCACCTCCCCAGACATTCTTTCATAACTTTCAAGATTTAGGGCGTTGATTATGGCGTTTCAACATTAAGATATAAAGTCTACCTGTTCTAAAATATAACGAAAATTTATATTATAATATCGCATTAACTATGCCCTTCTCGTGTGAATCGCAATATAAATTATAATTATGTTCTGTCGTCATCATCATCCTTGCGCTAGTCACGGCAGCGTCCGCTGTGTTCCTCAATTTATATAAAATTACAAAATCTTTTCCAAGCGCTGCACTTTCGCTGCACTGATCCAATATTACTCTCTGACATCTACTATTGCCGATCGGAACAGTAGTTAAATCGGCGTAAAATAAATAAAGTGATCGGCGTTTGTGTCCATAATAAAGCACTACATACCTTTAAACATTATTTTTAGGGTACCAGAGGGCGTGAGGGACCAACAGGTTACAGGGTAAGTATTTTTTTCTTGCTAAACTAATTTGTAGTAATACCATATTTTCAATAATCAAATTTTTCATAAATTCAATTCATTTTTGCCATCGAATTTATACCTAAGTGTTTCTTTTTATTCTAGGGTGAGAAAGGTGAACCTGGACTAATGGGAAGAACAGGTCCTCAAGTAAGTTAATATAATATAAATTTATGATATTATTCTAGTTTTTGACCATTTAATGTTTAGACACATTTTTTAATAAAATGCACTGCAAGAAATGTCATGAAGTAACCGTTGCATTTAAGAAAGGTAATGCCATCATCGTTCTTTAAATTTTAAACCGTCATTATGTGCATGTCATGGGTTGTATGTACCGATATGTCAACTTGTACCAAAGTATTATATCTTTTTTTTTCACCACCTAAAGTATGTGTATAGTCTAAAATTCGCGTATTACTTAAATCTTACTGTCTTCTCTTTCAGGGGGAACAAGGAGCTACAGGTGCGCAGGGACTAATGGGAGAGCCGGGCACACCGGGACGAGATGGATTTCCTGTAAGTATTTATGTGAACTTATATTAAGAATCACAGAATTTAGAGTGCTAAATATAATATAAAGTCAACATTAACTACATTGAAATTTATAACCAGACTTGAATATTTATATAATTATATAAAGGATTAACTTTTTATTACATTAAATATGGCCATTTTAAAGCAATATTTTTATTTATAGCTTGTTCGACACTTTATTCTAAATAGATTAAAATGTATACGGAAATCCCTGGCTATTTCTTTAAGTTTTATAATGTTACAGCCATAAAGCAAACAAAGCATGTTTCCAGATTGTAATATAATTTTATATGTATACAGGGTGAAAAAGGTGATCAAGGCTATCCAGGATTAGTCGGTCTTGCAGGTCTTCCTGGAGAAATGGGACCCCAAGTGAGTTGTAACCCATAGTTAAAACTTTTTTGTAGTCGAAATATCAAAACAAATTAAATATAATAATAGGTTCTATTGGTTACAGTTAACAGTTATTTAATAGAGTACTGTTAAGTGTAACAGTGATTTTTACTCACACACATCTAGATGATGATAAATCGACATTCAGTTGGTAACTTTATGATAAGTAGGACAAAATAATACACACATATTGTGAACGAAGGTATAGCACTTTATACGAAACATAACCCCCCCTCGTCTAGACAAGTGGCAATTCGTTGGCCGATGTATTGTAATATAGAATGATTGCCACTTGTCTAAAGGGAAAGATTTATGGCAGGTAGGTTGCGAGTAATACCACGGTGTCTAGTGTCAGCCGTCTGTTAGCCGGCAAACTATTTTTTATATTGCACGCCGAGTAGATAACAGTTAATAATACGCTACCCGTTTCTACTGTAATGTTTTTTTTTTCAAGTAAGTGTAACAGTGATTCATAAAATCAATTGAATATTTAGCGATTTTATTAATCGAGGTATATAATATCAGTGTTTAATAACGTATTTGCAAGTAGATGGCGTTGTGCAAATATTTTAGAATTTGATTACTATAATTATTAAAAAAATATATGTTTACGATCTATTATTCTCAGGGAGACAAAGGTGAAGTAGGA